>OZ038443.1:32114789-32214789 GCA_964036265.1 Daptonema setosum
GTGTTTCAGTATATACCTCAGTCTAAATTTATAAGCCCAGGGCTTTTAATTTTATACTGGGATATTTTTTTACCATACTTTAACACGTAAATTATAAGCCCTGGGCTTATAATTATAAGCCTGAAGCTTATACGTGCACAGGGCCTATATTGTTTTTCTGTTTGACTAAAAATTAATGCATGTATAGTTAGTTTGAGACACATTGTAACGTCGGTTGAGTTTCAAATACACTGAAATTAACCTGAACATGAAAGTTGTTCAAGTGTTTCCCTGCAAAAATTCATGGAAAGGAAGTTGTACTGGCACAACTTTTGGCGTTTTGACGGCTTGCGTTGACGTATTGACAGTTCAGATCCGATTTTGCAGACCCGATTGCGCTGTTGATCTTATTGTTCAGAAATGTGATTCTAATTTTTTTAAATTCACCACTGAAAACAAAAACGAATACGGTAAATCTAAAAAATACACCGTAATAATTTCATATACCTTTTTAACAAAACCGTAAATTTGATTACGGTATAGGAGTAACGGAATAATGCATTATCCGCCCGCCGAATTTGGAAACTAAAAACCCTGAACAACTGTGAAAACTATTCATTTGTAAACCAAATTTTTCGGGACATTTTAATCTGATTGTAACGGTTAAATTGAGACCGAAGTTAAATCTATTTTGAGAGCTGGAATTGAACAACTGTAAACTGGAAAATGCAGAGAGTCAGTTAGTAGGTGACAGTCAATCAAGTCAGTCAGTAACTCAAAAAGTCAGTTAATCCGTGAGTCAGTCAGTTGATAAATTAATCTTTAAGTCAATCAGCCATTAAAGTCAATCGTTGGTCAGTCAGTCATTCTCCCCGTTCACGTATATTTATCCGATATCTTTATTCATAAACCGCGACAAGGTTGATTCAGTGTAAAAGTATATAGCCAGTATAAGACGGAATCTTCAAATTAAAAACCAGAACTACTGATATCCGGTGAACGCCAGCTTTATAATTAGAAGATCCGGTTTCAAAGTTGAGCTGCGGCTTAGCTTCGAAGCTAGAGTACATGTTGTCGAAGAGAAATTCGGTTGCAAATCGCACCAAAGACCCGTTCTCTAGACGATAGTTAGCTTCATTCTGAAACCGCATCTCAACTTCAAAACTGGAGTTTTATTTATTTAGTTATGGGTTTCAAATTGAAGCCGCAACTCTATTTTAAAGACATCGGCTTAAGCTCGCTCTATTCTTATACACTATATTCTGTTCAAAGCCGCGGTTTAAAATATGAAGACCTCGGATACATAAGTGAATGGGGTCAATATGACAGTCAGCCCATCAATGAGCTAGTCATTCAGACAGTTAGTTCGTTAATCGGTAAATCAATCAGAAGGTCAGTCTGTCACTCAGTCAAACATTCAAACAATCAGACAGTCAAAAGATCAGTTATTTAATCCTAATGTCAGACAGTCAGACAGTTAACCAATCAGTCATACACTCAAACAATCCGCGTGAGCTGAGTAGAGAGGCAATTCTACAGGAATTCAACCAACAGTAGTCAAACGGTCACAGAAAACGATCCCTTTTTACCAGTACCAGTTGAAATGAGCTGGCAGTCGCATATTTTTTCTGGTTGTTATTTTAGTGATAAATTTCTACTGTTTATCAGCAATAATCCCTCTAAACCAATCAATTTTTTACTCATTTGTGTGTAAAATTTTTCTATGTATGAAATTGTAATTTTTATGATTTTTTGCAGAATTTGTAGAATTCTTCCCCGAGACGTAGTGAATGGAGTGGTCACCGGAAATATTGACAAAAATTCGACATTCACCGTCGTCGTTCATACATCTGCCTCATTCAGCTCGACCGAACGCCGGTTCATCAGCTGAAAACGGACATTACGACCGATTTCGTTGATTTTTTTATTCTGTTTTTGACAAACATCAGCAACAACACCAGAGGCTTGACGCGGCAATCGTTTTGCGTTTCTACATCATGGTTTGCGAGAAATGTTAGTGGTTTTGTTGCTTTTTTGTGGGTTTGATGCGATGCTAATGAGTCTCAAGGAGTAGTGTTAGAACAAAGTGAATCGATTGGATATCGAGGAGTTGATCACGGAAATATTATTCCTCCACGGTACTGAGACTCTTAACGAACCAGCATCACTGTATTTAAAGTGTGGGTTACAGACAGTAACACTATTTCGGATTGAGTTTCACCTCACTAACTGCAGCTTCCGACCTATTCACTTAACCGTAAAGAAATTGAAATTCATTTATCATAGTTCAATATTACTTGATGAAACTGCTTTACTTCGTTTTATTCAATTAATCATTAGTACTATTTCAGGTGAGAAGAAGTTAAGCAAGAACGTGCAGACGGATGTTTGGAAGGCGGGCGCCCGCAATTCGATCGAAAGTGGCGGCAAGAAAGTCGGTGAGAACAAACTGTTGACCAGCAAGAAAGACAGGTCAGTTGGGCCTTTAAATAACAGTTCTCCTGTTTTGACGATATTCCTTTACATTTGGAAGGTTAGGTCGCCTCATGCCTCGTAAATGCAAGCTGACCGTAACATGAGTCTCAGATCACTGAAACATTCGCTTTGCTTTGAAGCGGTGTTAACGCGTTTTCGTTTTATCAGTCACGTAATTAAGTGTAATGTTCAGTCAGTGAACCGATCTCTCACTCAATCTTTTTGTTAGCCAGTAATTTAGTCTGTCAGTCAGTAACTCAGTGACTCGATCAGTCATTCGATCAATCAATCAGTCAGTCATTCAACTCAGTTTGTTTTGTCATAAGATCATTCAGCCTGTCTTTCAGTTTTCAGATCATTTAGTTATTCTCGTTAGGTTAGCTAATCAATCAATCAATCTGTTATCAATCACTACGAAACAAAATTCTGTTTATCATTCCATCTTCAGTTCAACATGCATTAATCGTTTAAAATATGATTTTAAAATACAGTCCTGCCTACTTATAAGTAAACATTTTATTGGATGAATAAAATAATATAGCTTACGTTATTTTTTCAGGTTTCAACCGTACGGTGACGCCAAACAATTCACAGCATGTCGCGTCTGCAAGACAAAGGTTGGTGTTTTTTGCTTTTATTGTATAATATATCAATACTTTCTCTTTTTCAGGATCATTCACTCACATGGTCTATCACCTAATCAATCCATCAATAACTTGCACTAACCCTTGATATATCACTCACTCACTGACTCGATCTGTCACTCAATCAGTCAATCAATCACTCACTTCATCTATCCTATTCTTTGATCAATCAATCAATAACTCCTTGACTCTTTCACTCACTCACCCACTCAATCATTCACTCACTCACTTACTCACTTACTCACTTACTCACTCACTCACTCACTCACTAACCCACTACCTCACTCACTCACTCTCACTCACTCGCTCACTCACTCACTCACTCACTCACTCACTCACTCACTCTTTCACTAACTCACTCACTAACCCACTCACTCACTCACTCACTCACTCAATCCATGCTCGCTGTACAGGTACACCAGCGTGGCTCGAATTACTGTCAAAGATGTGCCTACAGTGTGGGCATTTGCGCCATGTGCGGGAAGAAGATGCTGGACACGAAAAACTATAAACAATCCAGTGTATAGTCGAAGTTAATAATTACTGATGTATATATTTTTATTTTATTTTCAACAGTGGTTGTATTCCTTGTTTCAGTTGCTTGTAAAGTGTTTTCAGAAAAGTGAATTGCTATGCTTATGGTATGCTCAGATAAGCGCGAGAATGGGGAATTCAACTGTCTCTTGTATAGCTTCACTGAGCTCATGAAATTTCGCAGAACATGGTTATCCTGAAAGTCAGAGTTTTTTAGTGGATATAACTCGAAATTTCACAATTTATAGCGTAGCCAGGGTTTCATGTTATCAAAAACTATAATTTTTATGGATTTCTTACCCACATACAACATCGGCATGTTGTAAACAGTTTCATTCTGAAAATTTTTCCGGTTATCATAAAATCCTGGATATGGTATATAATTGCATTATAAAGCTCAGTTTCACCATTTGATCTTCTGATATTTGATTTATGGATTGTACAGTACTGTATCATCCCAGATTTTTACTACTTGTTATTTCGTGACTCATTCAAAATTATTAATTACTGTTAAACTGCGTGGTTTACTTGAGTTTATGATGTTTCAAAACATAAGCGCGGTGCGTAAACTAAATGGTCAGCTGAGTTCAAATGTAAATCGTTAGGAAGGTGTTAATTAAGTTTGATGGTCGGTAAGGTACGGACCAATAAAAGTTTTCAGATGTCAATGATATTTTTATTCCAAGCAGCTGACAACTTCTTTCTATCTCGTTATTAATTTACTTTTCTTAAATTCTTGACTTTCCTCATTATGGCTGTTGTACAATGTGTTATTATAACTTGTTACAAATGAAATACAGTTATTTGAAACTTATGGCCTATTATTATCATTTAAGTGGAAGTGCCGATCGAAAGTTGTTTAGGTAAAATAGTTATTCACGTTTTGCTTCTTAGTCAACTGACATACTCAAAAATAAAACGTACACAAAAAGTTTGGAAGAAGCGGGAAAACATCTTGAATCAAATCGTTCGACATGAAAAATAGAATGTGTCGTTGATGTTTTGGCTCGTACGCCAGTGAAATCAGTCCCAATGATACCTTGCGAAGTAACACGGTAGGAGTTATTTCCTTTTGCTCAGGCAATAGTTCCTTCTCGCTGTTCAGTAAACGGACGGCTAATTTGTCAAGCTTGAAGTGAATGAGTTAATCAGTCAAAATAATTAATTAGTCAGTCAGTCAAACCGGCAAACTGACATGCGGGCGAGTGAGAGTCAGTGGGTGAGTGAGTGAGTGAGTGAGTGAATGAGTGAGTGAGCGAGCGAGTGAAGTAGCTATTGAGTCATTGAATGAGTGAGTGAGTGAGTGAATGAGTGAGTGAGTGAGTGAGTGAGTGAGTGCGCGAGTGAACGAATCCTTAAATGAGTGAATGAGTGAGTAAGTGAGTAAACGAGTGAGTGAGTCAGTGAGTGAGTGTGTGAGTGAGTGAGTGAGTCAGTCAGTCAGTCAGTCTGAGTCGCTTAGTCAGTGAGTGAATGATTGAGTGAGGGATCGAGTGAGTGAGTGAAAAATTTAGTGAGTGAAAGATTGAGTGAGTGAGTTAGTGAGTGAGTGAGTGAGTGAGTGAGTATATTTGATTTCATTTCCAAGAAGGAAAGGACGTGCCAACAAAGCACAATAAATTAGTGTAGGTCAGTGTAAAGTCGCAGGATCAATACATTTTATCACAGTAAAAATAATCATATAATATTGGTATTCTCTGGTTTTTTATCAGTCTAAAAAGTCAAGATTTGTATACATTGATTTCAAATAAGTTAAAATATCAGCTCTAAATTCAGTTTCGATAAACTTTTTAAAATCCTTATGACAAGCTGCATCGAAGTGAGTGAGTGAGTGAGTGAGTGAGTGAGTGAGTGAGTGAGTGAGTGAGTGAGTGAGTGAGTGAGTGAGTGAGTGAGTGAGTGAGTGAGTGAGTGAGTGAGTGAGTGAGTGAGTGAGTGAGTGAGTGAGTGCACGAGTGAGTGAATCAGTCAGTAAGTCAGTCAGTCAGTTAAATAGTTAGTTGGACTTTGTTCAATTTGTCTTCTTTGTTTGTAACATTCCTGTCCCACCTATTTCCGATACCTTTATGACCACAAACCGCTAAATTCGCACAAAAGCTAATGTTCCTCAATTAAAAGGTTTACAAAAGACCAATATTGTTGTGCGGAATAGTCAGTATATAGCTAACCGGAAATACCGGTAATTGCAAATGTACAGTAACTGTTTAACAAACACAATCTGCGGGTGAATACCGTTTGATACAACGAACGAGTCCCAATGGAGTGAACAGATCGGTATATGAGGTAGAATAGCCAAAATTTCCTATAATTCATCTATATAAAGTATCTAGAAATAATGGGATACAGTTATCCATATTATTTATCTTTAGTTTTCTTCGAGCTCATTTCTTCACGTGCGTGTCTGACGCCTATTAGGGTCTGGCTAAGTAGATGTTGCTGACGTTCCTGCGTTGTAAAACGATGATTATCCGTGATAATTTATCACTGACGCAAACTATTAACTAAACGCTAAACACCTATTTTATGGTTAATTTTACGGTGTTTTAGGTACTACAGAAAATGCAATTTAGTGAAGAATAAGTGCTGAAACCGATATACTATAAAAAACGTCCAACCAAATACTACTTGATTTTCAAATAGCAATGCTAATAATTATTCGTTGTGAATTCTTGTTAGTTTTATCCGAATCAGAAGGGAAAAACCTCTAAGCACGATCAACTATAGCGTATCCGCGCCGTCTATGTAAGCGCGTGCAGCAGAAAAATGTCGCTCATGAAACATGAGTTTTCCCACGCGCGGATGAGCCAACCCACCGAAGGGAGAGAGTTTTTCTGTAAAAAAATAGAATCCGTAGTCTTCAGATCATTTTACACACGCCTAATGAAATAAATAAACTTTTTTTCTTTTTAAAGAGAAGGAAATTACACTTGTTCTTCTCCTTTTCATCCGGTAACGGTGACAAATAATGTTTCATGAACGACATTTTACTGCTGCACGCGCTTACACAGACGGCGCGGATACGCTATATAGGATTGACAATTGTAAACATGCGATATGAGTTAAGTTGTTAGGATAGACAGTAGAATAACAAAATCTTACGTCGCTCAGCCATTAGTCGACTAGCTAACACTCCAAAGGGAGGAATTGACGTTTTCAGGCCATTTTATCTACACCTTAAGGAACAAATCCTACTTCTCAAAAGCCGAAGAGGGGGAGTTCCACTTTTCCCATCCCTCCTCGTCCGCTCACCTTCGTAGAGTTACTGTCAGCCAACTGTTGCTGCAGCGCTGCGTTCTCGCGCTGAACGCGTTGTAGCTGCTGTTGCACGCTCGTCAGTTGCGATCGCAACTGAAACAGAAAAAATTGCAACAAAGAAAGTATTTTTGAGACTTGGATAAGAACATGCTGAGATGTGAAATAAAACTCGCCATCATAATTAGGCAGAATTGATTGATTGATTGAGGAGATCGAATAGACTTTGTTGTCGAAAGTTGTCCTAAATAATTACATTCCGATCCATATATTTTCTCAATCTGTTCAGATTCAATTTCAATTATCACTGTTTTATGCATGGTTTATATAGATGTATTAGAAACGAGTAATGTAAAGACAATCTCAACTCAAGTTCAAGTTTCATTGTGTTGTCTAGCATGTAATCGGTCTTACAAATTACAAATAACAAATTATACTGAAATAAAAAGGTGAAAAATATGAAAAAAAATATGCTGGATCTAACTTGCACCAGTTCATCCGAATGCGAATCTGCCAATAATGGTTTAGATCCGGCCATTTGCGATTCAGTGGTACTGCCATCGCGTTTAGACATGATGACTACAACTTCGGCCGAAATTGTATGGACAGTTGAGTGTTTCTCACAGCAAGATATAACACAGTCATTAAATGGAACGTTTGTCACGTCGTGAGACAGCCGTTTCAGGTTTGAAATGTCTCGATTGGACTCATAGCGCTACTGAAATCTAGGGGTCCAATCGAGACATAAAATCCAGGGTCCAATCGAGACGGGGTCCTTTATCTTAGAGAACAAATTCTACTTTTTGAAAACACCAAAGAGGGGGAATTCCAATTTTCCGTTCTTCCCTCATCCACTACATATTAAATCAGGGTTAACGCTTGAGTGGCACGGCTGGAATAAAAATGTTATTGTAAAATAAAAAGGAGGCAATGTTACAATACAATGCACAACAGCTATATTTGCAATAAAAAAAACGAGAAACACAGCTTTTGGTGAAGAGTGAAGGAGTAATCAGTGTAAATAACATGAAGCGTGGATGGATTATTTGAGAATGTTAATCAGCGAGGCGGCAATTAAGATTAAGTTGTCAAGCAGGATAGAGAGGAGTCACTGGCCGACGAGCTAAACGACGAGCTAAGGGAGGGGAATTTCGTCAAAGAAGGGGGAATTGGCAGTTTCCAGGTCATTTTACCTACACTTTAGGGAACAATTCTATTTTTTTTCAATTCCAATTCCACTTTACGGAACAATTCCAACCCCGAAGAGGGGGGGGGGGGAAATTCCACTTTTCCCTCCCCTTCTCGTCCGCTAGTGAGAGAAATCACTGGTGCACGAAGGAGAAATGAAAAATTCGAATCCCCCCCCCCCTTGTTGGCGCCTGGCGGTTTCAAAAAATAATAATTTGCTGCTTAAAAGGTAAGTTGTAAGTAAATTGGTCTCAAAGCTACTAATTCCCAGATCATTTTCAAAATTACCTGTTCAAGAATACCTGTTAAATTACCTGTTAAATAATCTCTTTTCCTGGACAAGATTAGCTCGTCCGTGATCCGCAAGTGAGAAGAATTTTCCGATTTAAAATCGATTGGGTCTGGGTTTTCTGCTAAAAAAATTTAGTTTCCGTAACGAGGGGAATGAGCAACTGACTCGCTAATTAATGTACATCAAAATAATTGCATTTTTCGAAACCAAGAAGGAAGAACCCATTTTTCATCTGCTTAATGACCCCGGCAGGGCAGGTGAGCTAATCCTCCAACAATTTCGAGATTTCGAGGAGGGGAAAAAATTCTAAAAATGAGGGGAAAATGTTGTGTGAACATCGCGAACTTTGTACCTACACCTAGAGGAACAAAATCATACTTTTGAAACCGTCAAAGAGAGGAATTCCTTCTGTTTCCTTTTTCCACACCAACCAGGGAACTTACCAACCACTGGCCGAAGTGCTAGTTCCCCAAAGAGAGGAAAGTTTTGTCAAAGAGGGGGGAATCGGCGAATTCAAGACTATTTTACCTACACTAAACCTTAGGGGACAAATTCAAGTTTTTGAAATCGTCAAAGAGGGGGATTCCACTTTTCCCTCTCCTTCTCGTCGGCTAGTGAATCAGGGAACCTACCAACCAAAATCAAAAGCGATTATCTGAAACCCGTCCTCGGTTGTCGAGAAAAAAATGACGGAAGCAGAGTGAGGTCATTTAACCTACTTATACCCTAGAAACAAAACCCACCGTGTTTTAAACCGCCAAAGAGGGGAATCCACCCTTTCACTGCCCCGCTAGTCAACCAACCAACCCACTGGCTGACGAGCAAATCCTCTAAAGGGAGGAACGTCATACGTCACTTTAAACCAAATTCAATAAGTGTAAGCGAACTTTGGAACAACTTCAAGAACTACTCTACACCCGAGTTACACATTCATAGGCCGTTCGTATATTTTGAGATTCAGATAAAATATTGAAACACACAAACTGTTGTATCTTTCCTTGTTTGTAGTACTCAGTTGACCGGGGAGACTGAATTTGAATGCGCGCCCATTCTATTCGGTGATTTTCAGAATGTTTTTGTGATTTTTTTTCAGTTAGAGACTAGGAGTATCGTCATTTCAAGTTTAGTCACCTAATCAAATGAAAGTGCTTTATATTTCTTTTAGAATAAATAATAAACCCCGTGGTTTACATATTTCTTATGTAAAATACCAACGAAGTGATGAATGGATTTGGATAATTTACCAATCCACGCTTTTTATTCCATCGTTCTTCGCCCCACTCATTCAGTAACTATTATTTACTTTTTATCACACCTGTCCCAGCTGTTGGTTTTTAGCCACAGTCCGGGGGGTAGACTGTGGACGTGAGTGCTTTTAGGCACAGTCCGATTCCTCTTCAGCCACAGTACCGTTTAGCCACAGTACCATTCAAGCACAGACCGATTCCTCTGTAGCCACATTACCGTTTAACCACAGTATCATTTAAGATAAGTCCGTTTTTTTGCCACAGTCTACCCCCCCCCTCCCCCCCGGACTGTGGCTAAAAACCCACAGCTGGGACAGGTGTGCTTTTTATTTTACGTGCATTACGCATGTTTTGACACGGCTTTGTTTTGATTACGCTGTTTGCTTGATTAAACGTTGTTTCAATGACACACTTTTGCTTACTTGACAGAAAGGGCTTACGGAACATTTGCAAAAAACAGTTGCAACCTTTTTGTAATTGTTTTTGCAACTATAACTATGGAGGTGTCTTAATGACAGAAATTTATTTACGTCTTATAAACTGTATGGTGCTTTCTCAGTCCAGAAGAAAGTATGAAGAAGAGAAAACTAATGAACGACTTCTTTACCTTTGTTTCCAGAACCAGCTAGCTTGAGCTGGTCGTAATTGTTGTTTTTGAGGTCTAGTACTTGTCAAAACCACTTTGTTCAAAAGTCAAACAAACATTTTCATGCAAGAAATGAAAAATGCCCAAAGGCATAATGAATCTCAAGGTTTTCATTATCTGATCGTAATAAAATACAGAGGCAAGAATTTATTTAGCTTTTTAACTATTTTTATACGCGAAACTCATGAAATTATTTTATGACAATGACCGCCGGGAAGTAAGTTCTGCGGCTGCCAACAGAGAAATGTAACATGCTTAGCAACAATAATAATAGTAAAAGTTAGGCCTGATTATTACTCATTGCAACAACCATATTCCGGACTTTCCACGAGTGTAAAAACTTTCTCATGGACATTTGTGTTATGAAATGATCCTGATATTTCATACATACAATAAGAATTGTCTTTAATGGTCAGCATTTTCATGATGAATTTAATTGATTTGTCATTGTCATGGAACTTTATAAAAAATAAATAACAGTAAAAGTATACATTGCACAATTATTGCTTCTTTGTCTTGAATTTTATTCAGTTTATGGACAACGAAGACCACAATTAGTGCAAATTAAGTCATTGAAAATGTCCTGTTAAGTCGAAAATATTGGAAGTTAATCAAATAAAAAAAATTAGGACGTTTTGAGATCTGACAACGAGTCTTTTCTAGAAACCATGCGTTTTTTTCTTAAATTTCATAATCTGCGTTTACTATCGACCGATATAAGTAATTGCGGTTCGGTGCTCCAATAATCTGTGATAAGAACTCGAAGAATGCGCGATATGTTCATGGATTAAATTATATAAACTGCTTTTGGAAAGTTTTTAAATGAAATGACTGTTTCTTGAACGGCGAAATGAAAATATTAAAAAATTTTGCACCACCCTTCTGAATTATGGAACAGAAACGATTGCATATACATAATTTAACTGAAAACTATAAATGAACTTCAGGGACAGAATTGTATAGGATTGCGCTAAATGAATTTTCACCGTAATTGCTCAAACGCGCAACGTTTTATGGGCCACCCTGTATGTGTTCATACGTTAAACATTTCATTCTACAATAATATTTTCATATAATGTTTCTCAGATAATCAGCGCCATGCTTTCCGAGTCCTTGGTTTATCATCACTCTCAGCTTTCCGATGAATCTGTAAACACCGTTCGTCTTTCAGTCAGTCAGTCAGTCAGTCAGTCATTCAGTCATGCAGTCAGTCAGGCAGTCATTCAGTCAGTCAGTCAGTCAGTCAGTCAGTCAGTCAGTCAGTCAGTCAGTCAGTCAGTCAGTCAGTCAGTCAGTCAGTCAGTCAGTCAGTCAGTCAGTCAGTCAGTCAGTCAGTCAGTCAGTCAGTCAGTCAGTCAGTCAGTCAGTCAGTCAGTCAGTCAGTCAGTCAGTCAGTCAGTCAGTCAGTAACCCCACTCCACCCTATTATCCCCTACCATACACCACGCATCATCCTGGTGCCACCTTACACTAACCACAAATCCTCCTGACATGACCAGTAATGCACGGGTCGCTCTGGCCAAGTCTTGGACGCACGCACATAATTCTGCACCCTCCTGAACAATACTCACTCACTGAATCGTCGGTTAATCTGTCATTCAGCAAGTTGCTCAGTTATTTAGTCAAACATTCGCTCGATCAATCTGTCAAAAATGTAATCAGTATGTTTGTCATTGAGTCATACAGTCAGTGAATCAGCTATGTAACTACTCACTCGGTCAGTTACCCAGTAAATCGTGCAGGCGGTTCGGCATGCAATTGAAAACATTCAAATATATAACCACGACAAAAGCACGTGTTATCGCAAAACTCTGTCACCCAATCAGCGTGAACCGAATACTCATATGTCGAGTTGTTGTCCCAAGTTTTTATTCCCGTTTGATTCACCTTCAGGTCGCAGAAGCCTTGCTCCTTGTATTTCAAGCAGTTATCGGATACATCCGAGTTGCACTTTCCTACGATTACAAACAATCACTCACTCACTCACTCACTCACTCACTCACTCACTCACTCACTCACTCACTCACTCACTCACTCACTCACTCACTCACTCACTCACTCACTCACTCACTCACTCACTCACTCACTCACTCACTCACTCACTCACTCACTCACTCACTCACTCACCGGCTGACGTTAACACGTCATTTGTTGTTTGGATATTAAAAAAATGTAATACTAACTTACGTATCTGGTTTGCATGACCACAACTGCCACCGCCATCAGCAGACACGTTATCATGCCGGACATTTTTTATTGTGCGAATAATTTCCATTACAAAAAATTCTGTAAAAATGACAAACGAACTAATAATTCCCACAGTGCAGTATCGTAATGTTTGGATTACGTTATAAGTATGATGGTAATTAAAATGATTGGATTGAAATATCTCCCGTGAAAACGATGTAAATATACGGCTACTGTTATAATGCGGCCATTTTAATCTGTACAAATAACAGTATTGTTAAGTATGTCTTTCAAAAGACGAGTACTGTTTCACATTAAACAAAATTACCATACATTCATCGAAACAAGCCTTAACGTGTTGCACATAATGAGTCGGAGAACTTACATTTTTTACAAATCTATACAAGGTAATTCTATCCTAGGTAAATCCATACATGGTAATTCTATCATAGGTAAATCCATACATGGTAATTCTATCCTAGGTAAATCTATACATGGTAATTCTATCTTAGGTAAATCCATACATGGTGATTCTATCCAAGGTAAATCTATACAAAAGTAATTCTATCCAAGGTAGATCTATACATGGTAATTATATCCAAGGTAAATCTATACGAGGAAATTATATCCAAAGTAATTCTATCCAAGGTAAATCTATCCAAGGTAAATCTATACAAGGTAGTTCTATCAACGGATGTTTTATTCAAGGAAAATCTAATCAAGGGAAATTTTATCTGAGGAAAATGCATCCAAGGGAAAAAGTCTGTTAAGGATAATTCATATACAGGGAAAATACATCCAAATGAAAATAAATCTAGGGGATTTATGTGATTTATATCCTGTGAAGGGTGATTTATATACAGAGAAATTCTATACAGGAGAATTATATCAATGGAGGTTCTTATCAAAGAAAATCTAAAGAAATTTTTATCTCAGGAAAATGCATCCAAAAGAAAAATTACCAGGGGGAAATCTGTGAAAGCGATGTATTGAGGGGGAAAGGTGTGCCAAAGAATTTCTATTCAGGCAGGGTAAATGTATCCAGAGCAAATTACACATGATTTGAATGAATCCGGTAAGTGGAGGGTTGAGTTTATACGAGAGGTATTGAGGTTTGTTTCATTAATTTTGTGCATTTAGGTTTGTTTCGTTTTATTTTATTCATGTGTGCATTAGGATTTTATTAGTTGAGTAATTTTATTTAGGTAGTTAGTTTAGGGTTTTTTGAGGTTTAACTTTAACAATTTGTGATTGATTTTAATAAGCATAACATATTTCAAGTGAGTTAGTATTAATCCATTGTCAATTATAGGTACATAAATATATTTTATTATGTTCACAATTATAATCATCAATTAGGTAGTAGTCGTTAGGTAGGAGACCAATTTACCGTGTTATAATGTTATAATTGCAGTACTCCACAGCCCGGTCAAGGTCGACGCGAACAGGGAGCCAATGGAGGACGAGTGAGCCGAGCCGACAAAGAATCTGCAAAAGACCATTGATACTCGGTGTTGTGTGTACTCAGTTCATTATGGTTTCAATATAATCCCCTTTTATGTTCTATAAAGTTCCAGTAAATATCATTTTCTTCTTTAAAAAATGGAGTAGTCGCATATTCATGCTAAGACCAACCTATTATGTGGCCAAATCCCCGAAATACACGTGGCCTCTTGATTGTGATTGGCCGTTCAGTTAAGTATAAAGGCCGATTGCCTACTGTTGTACGTCACTTTTGGTTCGAGCGGGTTTAATCTGGAAATAAAGTTATTGTATTCATATCTGAGTATAACACAACAGGACACTGATTGCAAAGTTGAGTGGCGCGACTCAACTGCCAGCCTTACTTTTGCATATCTGTGTGCATGTTGTGTACAGTCGGTGCAGCGGGTTATGTCTTGTAAAACTATTGCCATTCACATCCTAAAATTGCGTTTTTCTTGGTTTATAACGGGAGTACGGTGATGAAATTTGGTGTGAATATTGAATTGGATCTGGCGTACCTTTTCAGTTCGACTGATAGTTGAAAAAATTATTTCACAGGCAGAAAAAAGGACGAGAACGTACACGGACCACAAACTTGAAGTAAACGTGATGTTTCATGAGTATGAACGAGTTTTTTTATATTCTTGCGGTTTGAAAAGGTGCGCCAGACCCTATTCCATGGCCACATCAATTTTTATCATCATATTCCCGTTATAATCAGAGAGAAACGCAATTTTAGTATGTGAATGGCAGCAGTTTTACAAGACATAACCCGCTGCACCGACTGTATGTGCGGGAGCGTATGCATGCTTCTGTACTTTTGTGTGAAACATTAGCTTGATTTGAGGACGTGGCTTTACGTCGGACACGCAGTGCTGTAGTGCATGCATTGCAATTTACTGTTATAGTGCACGCATCGATTCTGAAACAAGTTTATCTTGTAAAAAATAGGCATTAATTTGCCGGAGCGAAATAGGCATTCATTTGCCGGAGCAAAATAGGCATTCATTTGCCGGAGGAAAATAGGCATTAATTTGCCGGAGCAAAATAGGCATTCATTTGCCGGAGTCTGAATCGGTGCACTATAACAATAAATTGGAAAGCCCGTGAGTATGGAAAGGAATGAGTACGGGTATCGTAGGGACGGACAGATAAATGTCAGGGAAGCGAATATGCTACTACTCCAGCTGGTCGACACCGATTTGAATGCCGCGAAAACGGTATTCAACTCGATGAAAGAGAACTTTCAGTTGATTCCTGGAATAGACGCTGTTCGAGTTCCCCGCATTTCTGCTATCGATCCACCACGAACTCGGCATGAAAAGTGGCGCATATACAACTATCGCGTATTTGAGATGGCTGATGGGTATGTGCAGTGACCAAATCAGCATTTATGGCCAATTAATAACCTTACGGGATCGGGTTCTGCAACAACGTAGGGTAGTGTCAGTGATTCAACAGCTATTTCTACACAACAAAATAACACACTGTCTGATGAATCATCGATCTACCAAAGTGGTGTCAGTGTCAGTACCGGGGTTATGGTTGAACAGGTAGGACCGGTGCAAATGAATGAGCATGAAGGAATGAATGTCAGGGTATCAATTCAGTTTGACATGAATGGAGTGGGAGTGAAGGATGGTGTGCAGATTGGTGTGAACAATTCAGTCAACAATTCACATTGGTCCGAGACTTTGCCTATTGGAATGAGTACTCCACCTAATGGACACGAAGATTTGAATCGGAAAAAATGTGAATTGTTGGAGCTGATGAAATTTTTTCCAAACCATCAAATCACACCGAGTCCGAAGGCAGCAACGGCGGCGAATCCTGTGTCTCAGGCGGAGCAACGGATGACATCTACGGTCGTGCGAGGATCGATTCCAGTTGGCAATGGGAACGTACCTGAAAACAGAATTAGTCAGCAAGTAGGCTATTCACCTCATGTTAACGGTATAAATCAGGCAGTCAGTCAACAGGTGTCGATGGAGCGATCTTTTATGCAAATAGAACTGCAACAACATCACGAATTGATGGATAAACGTCAACAACAAATGACTCGTTTACTGTTATTTGCTCACACGAACGAGAAATTGGACGGATTGGATCCAAACAAATATAAAGCGTGGGCAGATACTGTGAAACAGCGATTGTTGCTGACTGAAGCTGACAAGGAAACGGCACTGGCACACATTAGGATCTGTCTGACGGGAAATGCTCTTCGCATGTACAACAACGCTAACGATTACGTCCGAAATAGTGTGGAAGAAACCTGGCGATTTTTGGATAATCGTTTCGGAGATTTGAGTTGTGATTCAGTACGAACGAACACGTTTCACACATGCGATCAGCAATTCGGTCAGTCAGTCCGACATTATGTGGTGGAACTGGAAAGTCGGTGTTATCTCACTCGGGATATGCCGGGTTTCGAGGCGGCCATGGTTGATCGAATGGCTCATGGATTGGTTAATCAGAATCACAGGGAAATGGCTAGGACTGAGTTGATTATGGAGGGTAGAAAACCTAGATTGAATAAGGTAGTGAAGGATATCGAAGTGAATGAGAATCTGGTGATCATGCGCAGCAGCGACAACAAACAAATCGATCGGCGAAGTGCACAGAAATTCCGTAGTGGGAATTTTTCCTACAGCGGGAATCAAAACCGCTGAAACTTTGCTAATCGAGTTGAGTTGCCGTACTGCATTCACTGTAAAACAAACACGCACAGCACAGATAACTGTAGGAGTAGGATTAGAAATCAGAATCCGAACACGGGTAATCAGCAGGCTCGTCCGCCGGTGCAAAATTATGCATCGAGTAATCGACAGAATGTAAACGGACAAAACAACAATCAAAACAGACAACCGTTTACACCCAATCGAAAGCCACCGCCGGTGTGCTTTAACTGCAATCAACCGGGTCACTATTCGACGGATTGTACGAAACCGAAACGTCAGAATGTGATCGCCTCGGTTGAACAACAGTCAAAGGATAACGACGAGGGTAATAAGGAGGGGAATAACGAACAAATGTGCATGATGGCAATCACGAAAGCCGAAGGGGGAAAAGTTTCAGTGAGTCGAAAAAGGGAAGAAAAAATTGCAGAGGCCGTGGGTAAAATGCTGACGGGAAAAATGAAGAAGAAAAACAAAAAGAAAAAGAAAGTGAAACGGGTGAAAACAACTGAAGAATCAGGTCGGATGTGGATTCAGGGAATGCAGGTAAAGTCGGTGCCTAATCTATTGGATACGGGCGCTTCGGCTAACATGATTTCGCCTAAATTTCTGATACAAATACAGAAAACAACACCGGTTGAAGTGAAGTCTGGGAGCAAAAAATCGTTTACGGGTCAATTGATCAAATGCACAGGCTCATGTCAATTAAAAATGAACATGGAAAACGAAACCAGTTTTGTTGTTGACTTCCAAGTGTGCGAAATGGACGACTACGAAGTGTTGATTGGTCGACCGGCACTCGATGAATTGGACGTACGTCTGAGGACCAAAGATGGCAGAGTGGTCGATGAAGAATTCGGTGATGATACTGAAATGAAGGGAAAGTCATTGATCGCTCATCTGTAAGATAAAATTTACATGGAAAGTGATGATGAAGAGGCGATCGTGATCATGAAACATTCATTAGAATCAGATATAAATGGTTCTATCTTATGTATCAAGAGCCGAATCAAATATTATTATATCGTACAGTATCGTAATTGTATCAGTCGGGTATCGATGATGACGTTGATGTCGGTGCTGGTGTTGGTTGGTCACTCGACGGACTGAGCACACAAGATGGGCACACAAATGACGTCGGCGCGAAGAATGGCACAATGACACGTTTTATGAGGTGGCTTTCAGGTCACCGTTATGAATGTGGATAAGGTGCGACACCGTTGGAAGGTGTATAGCGCACAGCACCGTTATCAATGTGGATAAGGTGCGACACCGTTGGAAGGTGGATAGCGCACAACGGATAAGGTAAAGACCTTGGAGTTATATGATGGACAAGAGGCACCTTGATAACACAGCGACACAGTAACAGTTTATGAATCTTGGGGTGTCCTGGCTGGCGCAGCAGATTACGTCAAGTGATTAACCTTGGGGCGGTCGGCAGGCGGCTAACCCGATATCACACACAACTATATATGTATATTTCGAAGATCGACCAGTTCAGATGGTATGATGTATAAGTTTTAGAAGATGAGTCAAATGAACTGTTCAAACAACGGTAATGAATAAAACAACGGTCGGGACTCTATTTGACTAAACTACGTACTTGCAACTCGTACTCGATAATTAATACAGTGAGAGAAAATGTCCGAGTTGTAGGTACTATAAAGAATTACTTGTATAAGTTTTAAGAGAGAAAAGATGTTTAGTATGATTCTATCCGATGGGGTCCTTACGGGATTGAGGTTACAGCTAAACTAATATCTAATCGAAATGGTGAAAGGTTTTCGCTCAGGTGTAATACCGATGGGAGGTTGGTTTAGGCTTAGATATCTGGCTGCTTGACGGGGATAGAAATGAATAGAATAGAATAGAATGGAATAAGAATTAGAATGAAAATGTGATGGATTGGTGTTTGCTTATATAGGATTGAGATGAGGAGGGGTGCTGAGGGAAAGAGTTTGTAAAGGGGCATGAGTGGGGATCCAACCGGTTGATGAGTCGGGGCGGGTCCGTGGGAGGAAGTGAGAGAGGGAATGATCATGTGAGAAAACCTGTTGGTGACTAATAATAAATCTAATAATAAAAGGGGTGAGTGTTGATGAGTCGGAATGAGTCAGTGAGAGTGAGTGAGGGAGGGAATGATCATGTGAGAAAAACCTGTTGGGTTTGAAGTCAGGGTGTGGCTGAGGTGACCAACCATGGGAGTGAGTATGAGTGAGGAATGTGTGTCATGTGAGAGAACTGGTTTGTGAGTTTGAGTGAGGAATGTGTGTCATGTGAGGGATGAGTGTGAGTGAAGAATGTGGGTCATGTGAGGGATGAGTGTGAGTGAGGAATGTATGTCATGTGAGGGAACTGGTTTGTGAGTATGAATGATGAATGTGATTTGTTTTGTCAATCAAACAGTCAGTTAATTAGAGTGTGAAAACAGTCATTTAATTAGTCAGTCAGTTAGTCATTCAGTCAGTCATATCCTGACATTCGGACGGGTTGGGTGCCGTAATTGAGCAATTTCAAGATGACAAGTGGGTCATCATTGGATTTGCATCACGACGAACATCTGAGTCAGAATGAAAACTGGATGCCACGGTGTTGGAAGCGAAGGGTGTGTTGTTCGCGATTGAGAAGTTCCACGCACATTTGATGAATGAAGTAGTGGAGGTGGTAACGGATCACAAACCGCTGATTGGTCTGTTTACTAAGACAAACACGTGCGTAAAACTACAACGATGGGCACTGTTACTACAAAGTTATAACATCAAGATGACTTACTCACCTGGTAAACAGAATCTACTGGCGGATTGTTTGTCAAGAGCAGCTATTGAGGAGGAGAATGCCACTGACAAGCATCTCATTGGTGCCATCAAGGTCGAAAACCTGGAACAAAAACAGTTGTTGTTACAGTTACATCATGATAAACAGGCACATGAGAACGCTGAAAAACTGTATGCCAAATTGAAATTTTGGTACGATGCTCTATCATGGCCTACGATGCGTGCGGACTGTAGAGACTATGTGAAAAAGTGCAACACATGTCGCATGCGCTCAGTCAGATACGAGGTGCTACCGCTAGAAGCACAACCACCACCCAGCCAACCACGTCAGAGATGGCATCTGGACTTCTCTGAGATGAGACGATCGTCAGTTAAGCCATTCATCTGTCTGGCAGTGGATGCGTTCAGTCGCTATGTGGTTGCAATCCCAACTAATCGTCAAACAGCCGAGATGGCGATTAAAACAGTAGATCTGATCGTGTCACAAATGGTGTGCCTCAAGAGATAACAACGGATAACGGTTCCCATTTTGTTGGAAAGCGCTTCCAGCAACATTTACAGACATTGGGAGTGAAACACCACTTGACCACACCATACTACAAGAAAGGAAATGGTCTGGCAGAACGTGCCATTCAGAGCATTCAGAATGTCGCAGCGAAATATCTACACGAACACGACATTAATCTGAATAACAGGCACATGAAGTTGACTGAGATTCTGTCGAAATACAATCAATCGATGTATGACTCACTTGGTATGAGTCCATTCCGAGTGATTCATGGAGTCGAGTCTAGTCTGACACCGGAGGAGTTTGAAGAACATCCGATTCTTGAGGAGTTTTGGGGCAAGATTCGAAAAAATATTCTGCGAGCACAGGAATCAAATGCCAAGTATACACGAAGCAACACGGCTGCGAGTACGTTCAAGGTCAACGATGACGTATTCGTGAAAGATACTTTGGCAATGGGACAGAGAGCCCATAAAATTGACATGCCCAATGGAAAGAAAGGCAAGATCGTCGACCTGGAACGTAAAAGTGCCATGTGCACCTTCGAGGATGGTACAACACGTCGCGTACCACTCGAATCGTTGCAGCATCGGTCACAATAGGAAGAAAGAAACGAAAGAGAAAAAAAACATAGTTGTATAAAAATTATGTGTATGACTATTTGATGTATGTATGTATGTGTAGTTCGGTCGATGAATATTTCGTTGTTTTTGTCAATTATGTGATTTGAATCGGTAACGATTGTGTATGACACGGAAAGAAGTGAGTGAGTGAGTGAGTGAATGGAAAAGTGGTTGTAAAACTTTTCCATGTCACCAAAATTTGAATATTTGAATTTGAAAGGTTACGGTATATATTTTATGTGGATTGGTCAGAAAAGTTTAAAATTTCAAATTAAATTTATTTAATGAGGATTAAATAATTGGGCTATTTTTTTCGGTAATCAAATAAAATAGAAATACGGTGGAATTTTCCGAACTAAATGGATTCTTCTCTCTAATACAAACATTATCTACATTAATTGGGATATTATGAGATTTTGTATTTTATTCTTGTTCAGTGACAATTATGCTGCAGTGCTCAATTAAAAAAATTTACGTTTTATGATGTGATACGATATCATACGATTATTCCCATATATTCAATAATTGAACTGAAAGCAGCGTACAACTAATGAAACGATGGTGGTGACACGTAAAATTGCGCAATTTTCCTGTTAACCTAACATATTTACTCCGATATTGAAGATGTAATGTGATATTTTCTGGCTGATTTGCGGTTTGTTAATAGAATGAAAAAATTTCGATCCCAATCCAAAATCGGGGACGGGACACGAATAGAACTTGAAAAATATCGACAGTCATTCATTCAGTCAGTCGATTAATCATCCAGTCAACAGTAACCATTCTCACAAAAATCGCAAGTAAATTAGTTACCTCATTTTGTCAGTTTAATAACAAAGTCAAATGTGATGATTGTCTTAAATCTAGGAATGATGAATGGAAAATTATGGAACTAATTATGAATTTAAAATTATTATTCTGTCTGTCCGTCAGTCAGTCTGGTATTTATTTACCTGGAACCTCGGCTCAAACGCCGCAATTACACTGATTGCGGTTACACACGGACTCATTTGTTATATACAGTAGTTATGTCCCATGTCAGGCATGTTGCCCATCATGTTTGTCGTAACAAAGGTCTGAAACAACGCTCACTCACTCACTCACTCACTCACCAACTCACTCATTCACTCACCCACTGAAAATCGAATTACTTTGGATAGAATTTCCTCGTATAGATTTACCTCGGATATAACTATTATGTATAGATCTACCTTGGATAGAACTTCCTCGTATAGATTTACCATGGATAGAATTTCTTCGTATAGATTTACCTCGGATAGAATTACCATGTATAGATATACCTTGGATAGAATTACCATGTATAGATTTACCTTGGATAGAATTACCATGTATAGATATACCTTGGATAGAAATACCTCGTATAGATTTACCTTGGATAGAATTACCATGTATAGATATACCTTGGATATAATTACCTCGTATAGATTTACCTTGGATAGAATTACCATGTATAGATTTACCTTGGATAGAATTACCATGTATAGATTTACCTTGGATAGAATTAGACTGGATGGGATAGATTTTCTGTACCCCCACATAATGTGTATATTCCTATAATGGCAGGTAAAGAACTTATTTTTAGACATTCAAGTGAAGTATAGGTGAAAAAAACAACTTTCATTTTCATTTCATTTCATTTTTCATTTCATTTCATTAGGGCCAGGCCCAGGACATACAAAAGCATGAGTACACATGACAAATGCATTGTATGACCATGAATCTGCAAGAAATTAATAACATTCTAAATCAAGAATTTTGGTAATATGAAATTTTTCAGGAATATTATGACGGTGGAGTTGTGATATTATATCATGGAAAATATTTGTTTTGTTGAGGAATGTTTTAAAACCGGTTTTACTGAGTGATAGACAAGAGTTTGGTAATAAATTATGTGCGATAGCTGTTACACTGAACGGTGAACGAGATAAATTAATGCGTTTATATGTAGGAATGAAGACAGAATTTTGATTATTGTTCCTATTACTACGACGATATCCAGTTTCATGAACGAGTGAGAAGATGCCAGGCGGGAAATACCGGTAATTGCGAATATAACTGTTTAACAAACACAATCTGCGGGTGAATACCGTTTGATACAACGAACGAGTCCCAATGGAGTGAACAGATCGGTATATGAGGTAGAATAGCCAAAATTTCCGGTGACTAATTTACATAAAATTTAAGTCCTCTCTAGAAACATACGATCAGAAATATTTGTAGGGTACGAAGATTCACAAGAGTACAATAAAGACACCCTGAATAGGGATTTGTAAATATTTATACGCTGACGTGGAGATACGGATCGACGTAAACAACGGTAGATAAAACCCAATTTACGTTTAACACGTGATGCAACAATGTGTGTTATAACTTTGACTACCGTAACCCAAGGCGGCATCACTTTGTCAGTGAGTCATAATTATCATCCGATGAGATGACATGAAATATGTACGTTGACAACAGCACCTCATTGGAAGCTCAAATTGATAACCACAAAAATTGAAAATTTCAATAATTCTGACATTTTACAATAAAAACAAAATAGATAAGATTTTAAATTTGAGGTTTTCTTGGATTTTCGTGGTTGAATGATGTGTGCCGTGACCCATCATGGCCACAAAGCTTCGTAGGCGTATCTGGAGTTTAAGAAAAGCGTGATTTGAATTTCAGGTCTACCATTTTCTCTCAATCCCCCGCATCGCCTTAGTTTTCAGTGAAAATTTACATTTTTCTGAAAAAAATAATCGGAAAATTGTCAAATTTTCGATTATGGTCTTTTGTCAAACTGCTGTGATCGCACCGTTTACGTATCCTTTTCGAGACTTCGGATGATTATTTTCCCATTAGTTAGCTTTATTTTGAGCTCTATTATAATGATTTTCGTTGAGTTTGGACTTTTGAAACGCCTTAGAGAAGTTTTTAATTTTGAGGTTTTTCTGGGTTTTCCTGGTACGTTCTCATCATTTTTTCTGCCTGTGAAATAAATTTTTCAATTATCTGTCGAATTGAAAAGGTGCGCCAGATCCTATTCCATATTCCCACCCATTTTCATCACCATATTCCCGTTATAATCAGAGAAAAACGCAATTTTAGTAAGTGAATGGCAAAAGTTTTACAAGACATAACCCGCTGCACCGACTGCACCGCTCACTCACTCACTCACTCACTCACTCACTCACTCACTCACTCACTCACTCACTCACTCACTCACTCACTCACTCACTCATTCACTCACTCACTCACTCACTCACTCACTCACTCACTCACTCACTCACTCACTCACTCACTCACTCACTCACTCACTCACTCACTCACTCACTCACTCACTCACTCACTCACTCACTCACTCACTCACTCACTCACTCACTCACTCACTCACTCACTCACTCACTCACTCACTCACTCACTCACTCACTCACTCACTCACTCACTCACTCACTCACTCACTCACTCACTCACTCACTCACTCACTCACTCACTCACTCACTCACTCACTCACTCACTCACTCACTCACTCACTCACTCACTCACTCACTCACTCACTCACTCACTCACTCACTCACTCACTCACTCACTCACTCACTCACTCACTCACTCACTCACTCACTCACTCACTCACTCACTCACTCACTCACTCACTCACTCACTCACTCACTCACTCACTCACTCACTCACTCACTCACTCACTCACTCACTCACTCACTCACTCACTCACTCACTCACTCACTAGCTCACTCACTCAATCACTCACTCACTCAATCACTCACTCACTCACTCACTCACTCACTCACTCACTCACTCACTCACTCACTCACTCACTCACTCACTCACTCACTCACTCACTCACTCACTCACTCACTCACTCACTCACTCACTCACTCACTCACTCACTCACTCACTCACTCACTCACTCACTCACTCACTCAAACAATTAACTTACTGTAGTAGCTGGTTTCTATTTCCACAACTGCCACCGCCATCAGCAGACACGTTATCATGCAGTTCATTTTTTATTATGCGAATGATTTCCGTTACGAAAATATCTGTAAAAATGACAAACGAGCTAAACCTCCGAAGGGAAGAGAAATGCATCAAAGAAGGGGGGATTGACAGTTTTCAAACCATTTTACATACACCTTAGGGAACAAATTCCACTGTTATAAACGCAAAATAGAGGGGACGGGGAAATTCCACTTGTCTCACCCCTCCTCGACCGCTAATGATTCCATTTACATGCGAACGTTATTTTTGTAAAGAGGGCGCCCGCTCGGTTTACATTTTCGTTGCGAGACCATCGAAATCCTCAACCGATTGTCGAAAAAAAACAGATGTTCGTCAACACCGTGTTCTGATCACTAGCGGAAGAGAAGAGAAGGGAAAAGTGGAATTCCTCCCTCTTTGACGGTTTAAAAAAGTACAGATTTTTCCTTATTCCCCTCCCTTTGGAGTTAAATTTAATTTACCTTCTGAACAATTTACCTTTTGAACAATTTACCTTTTGAACAATTTACCTTTTGTTTAAATTACCTTTTGAACAATTTACCATATGAACCATTTACCTTTTGAACAAATTACCTTTTGAACAATTTACCAGATTTTGAACAATTTACCTTTTGAACAATTTACCTTTTGAACAATTTACCTTTTGAACAATTTACCTTTTGTTTAAATTACCTTTTGAACAATTTACCATATGAACCATTTACCTTTTGAACAAATTACCTTTTGAACAATAAACCAGATTTTGAAAAATTTACCTTTTGAACATTTTACCCTTTGAACAATTTACTTTTTGAACAATTTACCTTTTTAACAAATTACCTTTTGAACAATTTACCCTTTGAAAAATTTACCAGAGTTTGAACGATTTACGTTTTGAAAAATTTACCTTTTGAACAATTTACCTTTTGTTTAAATTACCTTTTGAACAATTTACCATATGAACCATTTACCTTTTGAACAAATTACCTTTTGAACAATTTACCAGATTTTGAACAATTTACCTTTTGAACAATTTACCTTTTGAACAATTTACCTTTTGAACAATTTACCTTTTGTTTAAATTACCTTTTGAACAATTTACCATATGAACCATTTACCTTTTGAACAAATTACCTTTTGAACAATTTACCAGATTTTTAACAATTTATCTTCTGAACAATTTACCTTTTGAACAATTTACCTTTTGAACAATTTACCTTTTGTTTAAATTACCTTTTGAACAATTTACCATATGAACCATTTACCTTTTGAACAAATTACCTTTTGAACAATTTACCAGATTTTGAAAAATTTACCTTTTGAACATTTTACCCTTTGAACAATTTACTTTTTAAACAATTTACCTTTTGAACAATTTACCTTTGAACAATTTACCTTTTTAACAATTTACCTTTTAAACAATTTACCTTTGAACAATTTACCTTTTGAACAAATTACCTTTTGAACAATTTACTTGTTGAACAATTTACCTTAACCCGTACTAAAGTATGTGAGTATATGTTGAATAATTTTTGGAGAATAGTAATTTTCAGCCAAAAAATTTCTAATTATAAATTTCGCGCCAAACATGCGTTACAAGAAAACACGTTCAGCTGTATTCAGAGACAACCAGAATCACCGATTATTTCATTTATTGTTGGGAAAAAAGTCAAAAATACCGTAAATGATAGAAAGATATACTGTACATACGTATATGTAGATGTACATGTAAGTTAGCGTTTGCTTAATGCTGATTGTCTTGTGTAAATGGAGTTGATGTATGGCTGAAAATGAATAAGCTTTTAACCTTTTATTACTATTCTGGTGAGCACTTTAGCCATTGAAATTGTTGAAAGCACTTACATACAGGGTGTCTAAAAACAAGGCTTTTTTAGCAGACATGGCGATACTACAGGGTGGTCCAAAAAAATGCCAACACTTTGGAGCTTAATAACTTGTGACAGAGAACTCAAACTGGATTGAAATTTTCAGGGATTATAACCAACATATAAACTTAAATAACTGTAAAAAAATCACAGTGATCCGACACTTGCAGCGGCAAACACACAACATTTTGCACAAAATCACGTATGCATGAAAAACCGTGGTCTGCCTAATTGCATGATTTGCACGTAGACACGCGAAACATTAAGTTAGCTAGTCATTGATTAACCATGCATCAGTTCAATACATTCTTGTTTTTTGTGCATTTTCAAGCCTTATTTTTACTTTTCCACTTATTTTAAAAGGCTTTTTATGCAAATCGTTCCAGGCTAACAAAAATGCCGTTATCGGCGTCAGAAAAGACCGTGGTACGCCATCTGCGCATCGCATCGCCTTCACTGTCCATAAAGTCAATATGTCACCAGCTGAACATTGTCAGAAAAGAAGAATCGAAACTCGAAGCTTCTTATTGGACAGTACAAAGTGCAATTAAAGTCATGAATCGAAACGGTGGGATGAACAGAAAATCAGGTAGTGGACGTCCGAAATCGGTTCGAACTTCATCAAACATCCGCCGGGTGCGTCAACTCATCGTGTCCCCTGACAAAAAACCACACTCTCACATGTCTCCACGAAGTATTCAGAAGAAAACTGGCATTTCTCGATCGTCTATATTGCGGATAGCTAAAGTTGATTTGAAAGTTAAGACATTTAAGCGTGTTCGAGTGCACGAACTGACTGAAAAACAACGAAATTCGCGTAAAACCCGTTGCGAAAACCTCCTAAAATCGGGTATTGATTTTCGATACTGTATCGATACTGTTTTCACGGATGAGAAGTTCTTCACGTCAGCGCATCTGATAAATGCGCAGAATTGTCGACTGTACAGCCGTCCACACAAGAACAAAGCAAAGACACCCGTTGTAAAGCGTGAACTGTCCGGCCAACGACTTACAGTTCAATCTGGACGCCGAGCCCAAGGGGTGAGCCAAATGTTCCTATGATCTTTCTTATTTTTGTTTGAATTTTTTGTTGTTTGTAGAGTTTTTTTCTTCTTCATACATTAACACTTGCTTGGCTCACATTTTCCTTTGGTTGCAGCTCATGTGTTACGCTGGAGTGAGCTTCGCCGGCAAGACCAACATTCCTTTCGTCGAACCTGGGGTGAAGATCAACGCCGACTTCTACTTCAATGAAATGCTCACCAAAAACCTATTACCGGACATGGTCAAACTGTACCCGGCTGGCGACGGTGTACTAATGCAGGATGTTGCACGCCCACACGCGGCCAAGTCAACGATTGCTGGTCTGCATCAACAGGGTGTTCGTTTTATCTCACCAGAAGATTACCCAATGGACTATCGTATTTGGGCATTCATGGAACAACGTGTCTACAGCGGTGGTGTGATTAAAGACATTAAGGACTTGAAACAGCGCATATTGTCGGCCTGGAACGAATTATCCCTCGATAATATCCGTGATTCCATTGATCAGTTTATGCCCCGACTGCAGTCTATTGTTGATGAACAAGGCGGTCAGATTGAACAAATTTATCGTGCCTAAGTGTTGTTGTTGTTGTTGAGGGTCGGTCGCTCGGCTAGTAGTCGGCGGCCGTCGCGCAGCTCCATAATTGCAGGTGCTATTGCGGATTACCCTGGGTTTGGTTAGTTATTGAGTTAACCTCATACTTGCCCTCGTAGAGGGTTCTTCTTAGCCCATATATACAGTATATCTAGGATCTTGTACATTGCAGATGCAGGGTATCTTATTGAAATCTACCCATGCTTTTAATGTATTTTATTAGGTTGGATATGGACTGTTTGGTCTCAATTTCCTTCCTGTGCTTATGCTATATTTAGCATTTTGTTTCCTAAAGGCCGAGCACTCGAAAAAGAAGTGTCCCGAGGTTTCCTCAGCCGGTCGCATGAGGGGTCATCCCTCCTTAACATCTTTGATAGGTGTTTGTTTAGGATTGAGTGTCCAGTGGTTATTCCCACTAAGAACCTCAAATCTAGCTTTGGGAGCTTAATTATGCGTTTGATCGCAGTTTTTCCTGGCTTGCCTATTAGCAGCCTAGATTGTCTGGATAGGCTTTTGCCTTTCCATTGATTAACCCACAGCTCTTCCATATGGGAAGTTATGAGTTTGCCTAGGTAGTCTTTCGATGGATTAATTCTCCATCTGACCATCGCTTCATTTCTGCATGCCTCTTTAGCAAGTCGGTCTGCAGTTTCATTGCCTGGGTACCCTGCGTGAGCGGGTATCCATTCTATGGTGACTTCATTTTTTGAAGCCAGTTCGTTTAGTTCCAGTATGCACATTTCTATGCACTTGCTGGAGATCGTATCACCAATTAGTGAGTATATGACCTTTGAGCTATCAGTATATATGGTGATCTTTTTACTGACCACCCTATTTTCTAAAAGCTGTCGTTTCATAATATATATGCCAGCCGTTTCCGCCTGCAAAACACTGCACCAGGGTTCGAGTTTTGTCGACAGTTCGTCCCCGTTGTTCAGTATTATAGCGGCCGCTCCGGCCTTTCCCTCTTTATTTTTGGCTCCGTCTGTGTAACAGACTAGATTCAAGTCAGAGGGTTGTTCCGGGGAGTGGTGTTCCCACCATTCTCTGGATCTTATGGATGCTTGAAACCTACGGGTTACGGGCAGCCTTTTACCGTCGTCTAGTACGGTTCTTGTGTTCGTCAGCGCACTATCGGTCCACTGTTTTATTTTAGTGTGTCCAATTGTACCTGTAGAGTTTCTCCACTCTCCATTAGCCACCAGTCTTAAGTAGGCTTTAGAAGCCTTTCTCTTGATTCGTAGGTCTAAGGGTAGTGTGTTTGTGAGTCTTTCCAAGCTTGACCATGGAGTTGATTTCATACAGCCTGTAATTGAATACAGGTTTTTGTGCTGTATTTTTGTGATTGCCTTGTTGGCTTTCACTCCTTCTATCTTGTGCCACCAGACTATCGCCGCATAAACAATTGTGGGGATAATCATGGTTTTGTAAATCCATAGGCAGGATTTGGGTGATAGTCCCCATGTTCTGCCTATGGCTCGTTGACACATTTTCCAGATTGTTTCAGCCTTTGCGGCTTTCTGGTTTATGTGGTTATTAAAGTTGAGTCTGCTGTCTAGGATGACACCTAGATATTCGACTTCCTTTTTGTTCTTGCCTGCGGGTTGTGGGCAGGCATTTACCGTCATCCAAGACGGTTGTTGTGTTCGCCAGAGCACTTCTGGTCCACTTTTTTAAAGTGTGCCCAGTTGTGCCTGTCGAGTTCCTTGATATGTGTCTATGTCCTTAGGATAGGAAAGGAGACCATGTGATAGGTATGTCCAATCTTATCCCTAGGTCACCAACACAAAACCTCTTATTGGGTTCGGCGGGGCTCGGTGGCCTCAGGCTGGTTAGCCGGGTCACACCTTACCTTACCTTGCCATCACTTCTATCGTCAAACTTTTCTTTTGCTTTGGACAGTTCACAGACCGTCTCAGCAGCGCTTCAAGCAGATAGATCAGATCTGCAATCTTAATCTTGAGACATGGGTATGTGTTCTTATGGTAGACAGTGGAAGATCTTAACCTACAAGATCAATTACCTCTAGCTACCTTCTTGCAAGGTGGTTTAGCCGCTAGCCAGGTGCCAGGTAGGAGGTTTATAAAGCGGAGCTATTTTGAGCTTCTCCCGGACCACCGATGAACTGATTGCGTCAGTCCGATCGGTTTCACCTCGTTTGACACCTTCGTGCCTAAGTGTGAAGTGTTTATTTTATTCGATTAATATCATCAGATGATGCGTGAAAGTTGCTAAAGTGAACGTTCGGTATGATATTGATATGGTCGGTTTTTCATGCATGCGCACTTTTTTTATACAAAACTGTGTGTTGGCCGCTGTAAGTGTCGGATCTCTGTTCGCATTTTTTGGACCACCCTGTAGTAGAAAAGCTTTGACAATGTGGTATAGCACATTCGATTAAGGCACTGTTTACAAATGTTTATGCCGCTGCTGCTGTAAACTTCCGAACTAAATAATTTCGATGATTCTTCAAGTCAAAAGTGCTTAATCGAATCCACATTGTCATTCATATCTTGTAGTAGCTTCTCCCCAACTTTTACAATATCTGTTCAAAAGTGCCACGTTTTTTAGCCACCCTGTATGTATATAATGCACGTAGAGAATATATTTTGCTAATATTCTTGTTGATTGACTTTTGTACTGTTGGATTGTTAGACTAATAGCTCAGCTATCTGAACTACATACGTACATGAATAAATGAGCTGTTTAACTTGTTTTTTTTGTTTTTGCTATTGAAGATGTCCCATTGGAAAATACATTGGTATAATAATTTATTTGACAGACAAGAATTCAGAAAAGTACAAAATAACTACCAAGTGTTAACAGTAACAACAGGAGAAAAGAGTTTTAAACAAAACAAATACATACAAATATTAATTTCGGTCAAGCACCAGGTCGACTGTCGATTTGTGGGTAGGTTACGGTGCATTCTGAGTCCAATGGAACGTAAAAAAGTTAAGTAAAATAAAAATGAAAATGAAATTTTTTTTGGTCAATCGGTTTACAGATTTTACTTTTACATTCCTTTCCTTTGAACTCTGAAGCACCCGTAGGAAAACAGGTAAATATATAGTGAAATACCCATAATATGAAGTCGTGTCAATATGAAATAACAAAAAAATCTGGGGAATACAACTTCACTAAACATAATTTATGATCTATCCAGAAAAACTATGTACGTAAAGTATCTTATACAACTTCGGTATATGTATGTCAAATCATTAGATAACCCAAGTGTAATATCTCTCTTAGTGTGACAGGCGGGATTTCAAGTTTTTTTCCAGAAATTTTGTAGATAAGGATATCGTTAGAATAAGGCCAGTTAAGTACCAGTTGTAGAGCACCATTCGTGATTGGGAGTTAGGACCCGGCGAAGTTTGATCCGACTTCGAGTGAGACAACTCAACAGTCAAGATACCAATAGGGTGGTATCTTGATGTTGAGGTTACTGTACATGTATGATGGTAATGAAAATTGTTGAAAACGATCTAAATTTACGAATATTATAATAATACGGTCACTTCAATAAACACAAAAATATAAACAAGTACGTGGATTTCAAAAGAATGCCATATAATACCATGCCTTTGAAGGGCTGTTTCACATCAAACAAAATCACCATATGTATTGAATCAAATTGTAACGTGTTGCATAATGTATACTCGTATAACAAATGGTAAAGAATACATTTTCAGAAATGGTGAAGTAAAAGTGAACGAAACCATGAAAAGTGAACATCGGGATCACTTTTCAACTGCAGCATTTATTCAAAAGCACTTTCCATTCCTTTTCGTGAGGTGTTCTGCCGGCATCCAAACGAAAAGATTCCGCAGTTGGTGATAACCAACTGAAAATACGATAATACATCAGTCACTCACTGTCATACGTGATCACTAACTGACATATGTACTCACTCACTTATGTGCTCACTCACATAAGTTCACTCACATCATTTGTAAAAGTAAGTGATGTTGTCACTCACTCACTCACATACAGTGGCGCTCAAAAGTTTAGATACAGCTTCAATTTTTTCGTTTTTGAGGAATATCTAATGGTTCCATGAACATTTTCCCTTGAAAATTTCACAGAATGATCATAATACCTAACCTAAACAATATGACCCTTAACTTCTATCAAATTTAGTGTTAACCACATTTCCGGTGGGGAAAACCACCCATCTATCAGTCGTTGTGGGCATGCGAAATGCACGCGCCATCGATGTTTGAAAGGCTGTTACTCGAGAAAACTTCTAGGGATTGGCCTCAAACTGATAACTCTTATTTAAAAGTGTTTCTTCTATGAGTGATGTTAGTTTCAACACTGTGCTCATATTTATCAGCCGACAGTAAAGAGATATCGAACACACAAGTAACGAAGCTTCCCACTAACATATTTCTATTGCTCTAAATAAACTCGTTTTAGTAATAAAACTGTAATTTATCGGAATCAGACACAAGAACTGTTTCATATAAACATGTTCGGATGTTATTAGAATGGTTGACATCTATTATCCATAATACTTCAAGGTCAAGCGAATCTCTGTACAAACCGACCAATCGTACACATTATGCAATCGCAGTTAAGGGGTCCTATGAAACACACACTGCAAAAAATAATAATTCTGATGGATGTCCTACGTCATATTGTGATAGTCAAGTTAATTCCATAACAATTTAAGGTCAATCAAAAGACTTAGAAACTTACAAACATCGATGGCGCATGCAATTTAGCACGCGCACATAGACCGATGGATGGGTGGTTTTCCCCACCGGACATGGGATAAACACCAAGGTTAATGAAAGTTAAGAGTTAAATTGTTTAGGTTAGTTATTATAAACATTCTGTGAAAGTTTCAAGGAAAAATGTTGATGGAACCATCAGATATTCCTCAAGAACAAAAAATCGAAGCTGTATCTAAACTTTTGAGCGCCACTGTATGTACTTGCCTCACTCACAAAATTGTTATCAAAAAAATGTGAACCCGTTCAGCACATAACATAGGGTTGAGTTTGTTCTCTAATGTGTAGGTAAAATGGCTTCAAAACTGCCAATTCCCCCTCTTCGACGCAATTCCCCACCCTTTGGATGTTTGTCTCACGAGAAAAATTCTGACGCGTCAAAATCAGGTTTGAATTTGAAAATGCGTGCCGCAGCAAATTTTTAACAAGTAACAAACAACCACGCTTATGCTGTATAGCTTGGTCAGGGTTTCTTGTTATCAAAAATATATTTATTCACCCCTCACCACTTTTATCAATGAAGTAGGTGCTGCGTCAAAACGTCATATTGAAAAACGTTTTTTACCGAAATTATACCCACAAGCCGAAAAAAACAAGAATTGAACTCAAAATGCGCGCGCAAAATTTTGCCAAAGTAACAAGAAACCCTGGACAGACTATATACTAACCCATCTTTGCTGGATCGCGAAGAGTTGGAGAAGAATCCACTCGATTTACAATTGCTTGGTTTCGCATTTAGAGCCGTGTTAGAACCACTCGTCGAGTTGGAATTCTCCGTTTCGGATTGAGTGGCACAGCGGACGGCGAATTCTTGGGCGCACATTTGCCATACGTCCTATATGAGTGAGTGAGTGAGTGAGTGAGTGAGTGAGTGAGTGAGTGAGTGAGTGAGTGAGTGAGTGAGTGAGCGAGTGAGCGAGTGAGCGAGTGAGTGAGTGAGTGAGGCAGTTTTCCATAAGCTACCCTTTTTACATCTTCAAGTTTTTCAAATTGGTTATATGCCTAAGCCTAAGCCTAATACGGAGCCAAAGTTAATTCCTAAGCCTAAGCCTAAGTTCCAAGCTCAGAACTAAGCCGAAGCCGGAGCCTTAATCGAATGGACTGAAGTTGAACAGCAAAATAAGAGAAAGGGTAGGGTATGGAGAATTTGCTAGGTAATTTCCAAACCCTACCCTTTTTTCATCTAGATTTAGAAGTATTTCGACCCGGCTTTTTAGCCAAAAACAAATACATAGCAGAAAGTTATTTCTGAGCCTAAGCCTGATACATAGGCATGTAAAAAAGCCAATGCCTGAGTCTGAATTGACTTAGAGAGGTGAAAATAAATAAAAGAGAAAAGGGGCTTTTGTAATTCTGCGTGAGTGAGTGAGTGGGTGAGTGAGAGTGAGTGAATGAGTGAGTGAATGGAACAGTGAATGAGTGGGTGAGAGAGTGAATGAATAAGTGAGTGGGTGAGTGAGTAGGTGAGTGAGTAGGTGAGTGAGTGAGCGAGTGTGTGAGTGTGGAGAGCGACAAAAAAGGTTCTGTGAACGACTGAAAAACCGAGTGAATGAGCAATATGACTGAGTGAGTGTGTTGGAGAGAGTGGAAGGGAAAAAGATAGTGGAAAAGACCCGGATAATGAATGAGCGAATTGTTTAATTAGTGAGTGAATGAGTGAGTTAGGGAGTGAGTGAATCAGTGGGCGAGTGAACGAGTGAGCGAGTTGATGAGTGAGTGAGTAAGTGAGCCATCTCTTACCTGAATTGAGTCAGTTCTGTAAACGGAGGTTTCGAAAAATTGAGCACCCAAATCAGCAGCCAGTCGTGCACCATCACGGAAGGGAACGACTCTGCAAATAGTCAGTCAGTCGGTCAGTCAATTAATCAGTCAGTGAGTCAGTAGGTCCGTCAATCAATCAGTAAGTCAAACAGTCAGTCGGTGAATTAGTCCATTATTTTTGAGTCAGTCTGTCAAACATTCAGTCACAAACAAACCGGTCGGACGTTAATACTTTGTCATCGTGATCTCCTTCTGGAGTCTGATTGTCGGCTTTGTGGCCAACTGAAATAAAACAATATTTATTCGTTACTGCATTTCACGGACTCTCTCTCTCTGTCTCAATCACTTACTGCCTCAATCACTCACTGCGTCACTCGCTCACTCACTTACTCAATCACCCACTGTCCCACTCACTGACTGCATCACTCACTTAACGCCTCATAAACTTGTTCACTCACTCAGCATCAATGACTTCATCGTAGACGATTGATTGTCAATGTGACCGGTAATGGCAAGCAAGTTCACCCACTTATCCTCTGCCTCACTCGCTCACTCACTTGTTCACGCAATCACCCACTGCCTCACTCACTGCTTAACTCACTCACTGCTTAACTCACTCACTGCCTCAATCACTCACTCACTGGCTCACTCACTCACTGCCTCACTCACTAACTGCCTCACTCACTAACTGCCTCACTCACTCAACGCCTCATTAACTTACTCACTCACCAAGTATCAATGATTTCATTGTAGATGACTGCTTGTCAATATGACCGGTGATGGCCAGCAAATTCTCGGCCCACTTTTGAACGGCCATAAAAGATTCTCTTGACGTGACGTCATAGACGATCATGGCCGCGGCCGCGTTACGGTAGTACATGGGGGCCAGCGCGAGGAAACGTTCTTGGCCTAGGAGGGAGTTAGTGAGTGAGTGAGTGAGTGAGTAAGTGAGTGAGGTTGGTGAGTGAGTGAGTGAGGTTGGTGAGTGAGTGAGTGAATGAGTCAGTGAGTAAACGAGCGGGTGAGTGAGTGAATGTGGTGAGTGAATGAATTTGATGAGTGAGGTAATGTGATGAGTGAGTGACGGATAGTGGATGAAGTATGTATGTAGTTGATTAAAAAAATTAATGAGTGGTTTTGAGTGAGGTAGTGAGTGAGCAAACACGTGGGTCATCAGTGAGGGAACGTGCGGGAGTAAATGAGTGAGTGAAAAAGTGAGTAGTGGAGTGATTAAGTGGTTACGTGAGTTAGTGAGTGAATAAGTAAAAGAGTGAGCGAGCGAACGAGTGAGTGAGTAAGTGAGTAAGTTTAGCCACTTACTAACCAGCAGTGTCCCAGACGTCGAATGCCACAGTTGTCGGTGTCTTTCCAGGTATCTGTACTTTGATGGAATGAATCGCCACTCCAACCGTCGTAGGTGGAGGACTTACGTGAGCAGGAGTTGTGGAGGAGGAGGTGGATTGTGAGCTGTTGTTAGAGGTGGTCATTTGGTCTTCGTTTGAACCTGTGGTGTGATACATGATAGTTCGTTGTTGTAAAATTGGTACGCACTGTATGTAAAATTATCGAGAAGATTTTTTTGGGAGTTGCGTAATAAAAAAAACTGAGTTTTCTAAATGGCGAATCTTTTAGTGTGTCGGTGAACGGGTGAGACAAGGAGTGAGTTATTTGAGTGAATGGACTAGTGATTGGGTGAATGAGTTTGTGATTGAGAGACTGAGTGAATTTGAGACTGCAAGCAAATATTAATAAGTGAATGAGTGAGTGAAAGAATGAATTAGTGATCGATTAACTGAAGGAGTTAGTGATTGAGTTAGTGAATGAACTGTGATTAATTAAGTGAATGAGTTAATGACTGATTGACTGGATTAACTATTTCTTCGACATAAAAATGAACTTGTGGTTGAGTGAGTGAATGCACTGCCGGACGAGTCACAACTTCAAAGGGAGGGGGAATGGGCAGTTTTCAGGCCATTTTACCTACATCTTAGGGAAAAAACTTTTTAAACGCCAAAGAGGGGGGAAATTTCTTCTCCTTCTCGTCCGCTGGTCAGTGAATGATAACCAACTTTCACTGCTGCGAATCGTATTGGAACGCGACACTCTCTGGGTGGATGCACGGTCCTTGCAACGCATGTATTCATGTAGCAGGGAAGACTTGCCGACACCTGAACAACAGTCAGACTATAATCACCTCATCTGATCACTCACTCAACCATTTGCTCACTCACTTAAATCTCTATTACGGTTTCCAACGTTACTTCCATGTGTTATGGGAATTTTCCGGCTACTTCAAAAGAACCATTAAACGGCGTGAAACCTTATGAAATATATACAGTACTGTGGATACATAGCGTGATATTAGTCGATTTTTCGCTTACTTATGTATACTATCATTCACTCACCCCTCTCTGACACACTCACTCACTCATTCATTCTCTCCCTCATTCATTCTCTCCCTCATTCATTCTCTCCCTCATTCATTCTCTCCCTCATTCATTCTCTCCCTCATTCATTCTCTCCCTCATTCATTCTCTCCCTCATTCATTCTCTCCCTCATTCATTCTCTCCCTCATTCATTCTCTCCCTCATTCATTCTCTCCCTCATTCATTCTCTCCCTCATTCATTCTCTCCCTCATTCATTCACTCACTCATTCATTCTCTTCCTCATTCATTCACTCACTCATTCATTCTCTCCCTCCTTCTTTCACTCACTCATTCATTCTCTCCCTCCTTCTTTCACTCACTCATTCATTCACTCACTCATTCATTCTCTCCCTCATTCATTCACTCACTCACTCACTCACCCGAGTTGCCAATGATGACCATCTTTCCTGAGTAGTCGGCCGATTGGGAAGGCGTGGATGAACTGGAAGAGTTGATGACAGATCGCTTTGAGGTGGTGGGTGACAAGTTCGGTGGAGTGCCGGCTGTTGAGCGACTGCAATTGGTGAGTGAGTGAGTGAATTAGTGAGTGAATAAATGAGTGAGTGAGTGAGTGAGTAAGTGAGTGAGTGAGTGAGTAAGTGAGTGAAAGAGTGAGTGAGTGAGTGAGTGACCACTAGAACACTCACATTCTAAACTTCCGACGACTAGCCATGCCTCCTTTCTCTTCGTATATTTCAAGTATTATGTATTGATACATATTTTCTCAGATTATTATAAATCGTGGAACGGAGACTGTACTTGATGATAGACTGTTTTGATGAGTGACTGGATGACAGATTGACTGACTGAAATATCGACTGCCCAGTCCATGTGATTTGGCTGTGCCGTATTGTGTAACATGTGGTGTAATTGTGTTACCCATCTTTGCAGTGGCGGATGAACCGATCTTCCAGAGGAAGGTAACTTGCACTTTGAGCGCAGAACTAAAGTTTTTGGGCTCTGCTCATTCTTTACAAATCAGATTTTTATTTTTGCCACGCCCAAAGAAGGGGCTATCTCCTATTCCGTCATCACCTCTCACGCTGATGTATGTATCCTAATTTGTTATGATTGCTCAGTGTGAGTGATTATTGACAGAGGTGGTTAAATAACTGATCAGGTTGCTGATGATCTGGTTTAATATGGAAGATACCGTTGTCATCTTATTAAGAGGCTGAATTCAAAGGCGCGCCATTATTCTAAGATTATTCATTAATCTTTATTGATTCAGCGTTTGAATTTCTGGTGAAATAGAAATTGCTGACTTTCGAAATCAGTCTCATAATTTCAGAATGTTATTGGTGCAGTGTTGAATGTGAACCGTCCATCTACCTTTTGACTGACTCGCTTACTCACTCACTCACTCACTCACTCACTCACTCACTCACTCAATCACTCAATCACTCACTCACTCACTCACTCACTCACTCACTCACTCACTCACTCACTCACTCACTCACTCACTCACTCATTCAGTTACTCACTCACTCTCTCACTCACCACTCACTCACTCACTCACTCACTCACTCACTCACTCACTCACTCACTCACTCACTCACTCTCGCACTCACTCACCAACGTACCTACTCCGCTGCTGCTTCCTCCTGATCGCCGTTTGACATCCGGCAAAAACGTCCTTCTCCACGATATTATTATTGTAACGGTCCATCTCGGCGTTAGAGAAACCGTTGGGCGGAAAGTTGAACACGACCGGGGTACTGCTTTGACGAAGAAACCCGGGTGAAGACGGCGGATACATCCGTTGACCCGGTTTACTGTCGCGATACATCGAGCTATACTCGATGGTGGTCACTTTTTGCGACATTTTCAGGTGAATTTGGGATAATTTTGGTGAAATTTGGTAATAATTTGAAGAACCTGAAATAAGGCGAATAGAATCGGGTTTTAAGTTTTCAGATTTTTAAGGAAAAAGTGAGTATGTTGACTGTTATACATCCGTTGACCCGGTTAACTGTCGCGAACGCGATGCGATACATCGAGGTATACTCATAGGTGGTCACTTTATGCGACATTTTCAGGCGAAGTTGGGACAATTTCGGTGAAATTTGGTCATAATTTGATTAATCCGAAAAAAGGAAACTTGGAAGTGCAATTTTTGATAAATGGTTAAATAATTGGCTGAATAATATTTAATGACTTTGTGACAATTTTGGTGGAGTTTGGTGACAACTCAGGCAATCCGCAAATGCAGAAAAAGCTAAGGTGTGATAAATATGTATGAGTTGAAATTGAAAGAATTTAACTATGCTTGGCTACATAACCGGGCTATATCACATTACTTCACGTTCTTGAAAAGTACTTCTCGACACTGAAATGAATATATGCATGATTAAATACAGTACTTACTTACTGTATAATAAAACTAACGCACGTTCAGGCAATTATTTCTACAAAATAAAAAAGTTACTTTTAATAGCTACATACGTAATTTTATTCCTGTAACATTTGATGTTCGTATAATCGTATACCAGCCGTTATAATGGCGGACGAATATGATTTATTTTATTAGAAGGTTTCATAAAAGTTTTTCAATTACAATACAAATCATATTCTCATAAAAATTAGGGTTGACGATTTTTTTTTAATCGAAGAGAAACCTCAAGGAAATCTCAAGAATATGTCATGGAATTCAAGCATGTCCGCCACAACGTACAAAATTTGATGGTCGATTTTAGTAATGTATGTTCAGTAGACGAATTAAAAGTACATAAAACCTGCATAATTTTCACATGAATTAGTGGCTCAATAGTTCCTGTTGCACAGTAGTAGAAACAACAACAACAACAACAACAACAAAACAACAACAACAACAACAACAATAACAACAACAACAACAACAACAACAACAACAACAACAACAACAACAACAACAACAACAACAACAACAACAACAACAATAACAACAACAACAACAACAGCAACAACAACAACAACAACAACAACAACAACAACAACAACAACAACAACAACAACAACAACAACAACAACAACAACATCAACATCAACACCACCAACAACAACAACAACAACAACAACAACAACAACAACAACAACAACAACAACAACAACAACAACAATAACAACAACAACAACAACAACAACAACAACAACAACAACAACAACAACAACAACAACAACAACAACAACAACAACAACAACAACAGGACAATGAACAAATCTTTTTAAAATACGAAAAAAGGCAACACACTAACGTTGTGCTCAATTCGTTGTTTATGAGCGTATCGGGTACATAAAACAAACTTTTATAACAATAGATCCTGTGCTGATCAAACTATAATTACTGCGTATTTCCACTGATCTACATAACAGTAACAGCAATGGCGCTGGTAAAAGTTTTCTCCAGGTTAAAAGGCTGATTTGAAAATGTTGTCATTTTCTATAGATTTGCTATAGCGTGAAGATTTATTTATATTAAACATAATTATAATTTTTTTGGTTTTATTACGCACTTAAACGAATAATTAGGCGGACAAAACATTCAAATGTTGTCTTGATTGTATGAAAGCGCACCAGAACGCTGATTTGAATCAATGCATCTAAAATGTTTTAAACAAGAAAACAAAATAGTTCACCATCCTAAGTTCGGCTGTAACACTGCTGCCAAAGTTTTCCATATTGTTTCAAATGCGCGCAGGAACAATGCAAGCCGCACGCAGTCACAGTAATCCAGCCATAACAAGAAAATTTGAATAGGTTATATAGTATTGGTTTTCATCCATATATTCACACATAAAAACGCAAATCAACAACAACAATATCGTAATTTCAGATCGACCAAAGAAACCGCAATTACATACCTTCAAGTGCAGCAGTTACCTACAATCGCTAGCGGACGAGAAAGGGGGGAAAGTGAAATCCCCCTCTTCGGAGTGAAAACGGGAATAGTTCCCTGGGTAGAAAACGTAGCTAGGATGGCTTGAAAACTGCCGATTCCCCCTTTGACGAAATTCCCTTCCCTTTAATAGAACTACATAGCTCGTCCGCCAGTGAGTTTAATCAAATGAAAACAAGCAAATCAGCACGAGTCCGGAGTAAACAACATTAAAAGTATGTTGTAAGCGTGTGTCTCCAACTTGGAAACGGCAAAACTCACATTTATTTAAATTTTACTTATATTTTTCTTATAATATTCTGACTTTTTTATTAACTGAAGCCATTAGGCACACTAATACCATATCAGAATGGTATTTTCGTAGTGAAAGGTTGAATAAACTGACGAGCGATGGCAGAAACCCCAGAGCAACGCGTCAGGATCTGTGTCTCAAGTTAGGTTTCGAACTTAGGACCACCGGTTTACGAGGCCGGCGCCCTACGCACTAAACTAGACAGGCGACGTTACATGACTATTAACTTACTATTAATGTAGTCTCTAGTAAACAAAAAATTATGGTTTATATAGTTGAACACGGTTGTTCCGTGTTTGTGTTGTGTTTTTCAATTGTGTTTTTACTGAATTGGTAATCCGATTCCATTACTCGCTACTGTATGGTTTTCCCATAACTTCATTGAGGAAATTACTTGTTGTTATGCCATCAAAATTAATATGCTGAATGTGGAGTTTCAAGGCATCACGAAAAAACATGAACAAAACTGTTCAAAAGTTAGCTTTTCATAAATTCCATAAACTGCATCTCAAGACAAAAAAAAACAGTTTTTGTCAAGTTTGGCTTTCAACAACTCTCGAAATTACATTTATATGCTTAAATTGATTTTCTTTCTTCCATTTTGAAGAACATGCAGAAAATCATGGACGATGAAACATTACATTATACAGTCTCCTTGAGTTGAGACTCAAAACATGAAGAAACTATGAAATTATGTCAAGAGAAAAGTCCAAGTTCAGTGTTACGTCTTCAACGACTATCAATGATATTTTTGCGCATATATATTGCTACATATATAAATATAACCATAATTAACCCGAACGGACGCCCGTCTATCAGTAAAGGCACTAGCGGACGAGAAGGTGGAGGAAAAATGAAATTCCTCCTTTTTGACCAAGAATTAAGTTTGTTTTTACGGTGTTGGGAAAATCGCCTCAAAACTGCCGATTTCCCCTCTTCGAATAAATTCCTCTGCCTTTGGAGGGATCGATTGTCCGCCAGTAAATACAGGTTGCTGTACCGATGTAGACGCGACGGCGATAGACTAACATTGATGTAAGAAGTTATAATCAGGTTATTGCTAATTAACAGGAATTATACATAATTGAATGAAAGTGAATATAATGGCTGGTCACTGTTATTTTTGCTCAGTTTTCAGAGCGACTTCAACTGCCGTCCAGGAGTCTTGCATGCATGCATGATATGGTATGTATATCACTGATCTTCATAACTGGCGGACGAACCAAACCTACAAAGGGAGTCGAATGTCTTGAAAGATGGAGAATTAGCAGTTTTAGTGCCGTTTTACCTACACCTTAGGGAAATAATTCTACTTTTTGGAAACGCACAAAAGGGGGGAATTCCACCTTACCCAGCCCTTATCGTCCGCTAATGAATTGCATGTCTGTCCAAACCAAGAATGTCATTAAAAACAGTCATGTCAAGATAAGATGAGACATGTCAATTGAATGTGGTCGCGGTGTTAATCATCGGTGTGTTTGCGTAATACGAAAAATCGTACATGTAAAAAGTGTGCGCTCAAAAGTTCAACGACAGAGCGAATGGTAAATACGTTTGGCCTCTACCACAAACTTTTAATTGGTGCCAAAACCGGACGAGATTCAAGCGTTTTCAGGAACATCTCATAGATTTGTTTCATCCGTGCAGACAGCGTCGCTTCTTAATGTAGCATTCTAAGTTGACTAAGGTACATAAAATGCGCATCGATCATTTTATTGCATCAAGCTGACGTTATAGTCTGCAGCACTGGCGGACGAGCTAATCGTCCAAAGGGAGGGGAATTTTGCCAAAGAGTAGGGAATTTGCAGTTTTTAGGCCATTTTACCTACACCTTAAGAAACAAATTATACTTTTACAAAAGGCCAAAGTGGGGGAATTCCCACTTTTCCCATCACTTCTCGTCCGCTATTGGACTGCAGTTGTGTCGGACTCGTAATTGGTTACGAGAAGAATCGTTAGCATAAAACTACGGTGATGAAAGCGAAATTAAACGAGTTGTGACTTTGATTCTACTCTCACTGACTGACTCGCTGACTTACTGACTGACTTACTGACTGACTTACTGACTAACTAACTTACTGCTCGAATGACTGAATGAAGAACTGACAACTGACTGACTGACTGACTGACTAACTAGAGGCATTAATGAATGAAATAAAGACTGAGTGATTGACTAACTGACCGACTGACTATATAACTGACGGATTGTCTGGCAATCTCACTGATTGTCTGACGAATAAACTGAGTGACTGAATGACTGGCAAACTGACGGGCTGACTAACTGACTGACTGACTGACTGACTGACTGACTGACTGACTGACTGACTGACTGACTGACTAACTGACTGACTGACTGACTGACTGACTGACTGACTGACTGACTGACTGACTGACTGACTGACTGACTGACTGACTGACTGACTGACTGACTGACTGACTGACTGACTGACTGACTGACTGACTGACTGACTGACTGACTGACTGACTGACTGACTGACTGACTGACTGACTGACTGACTGACTGACTGACTGACTGACTGACTGACTGACTGACTGACTGACTGACTGGTTGACTGACTGACTGACTGATTGACTGACTGACTGACTGACTGACTTACTGACTGACTGACTAACAAACTTCACTTTTTGAAACCGCCAAAGAGGGGGGAATTCCACTTTACCCTCCCTTCCTCGTCCTCTAGTGCACTGACTTAATCGAATGATCATGATGCAAAATGAAAGATATCGTTTATCTAGGCAAGAAACGGGAGAACTCGTTCCAGTCCACATACAACCAGTTTTTAGTTTCAAGTAACGTAATTACTGTGAATTTTATTAATCTAATTATCTTAATGGTTATTTCAATGAACTGGTTATAAAACTCGTGAATAAAAACGTTCCCCCGTCAAACTGGCTCCAATCAGCCAATAAAACTGTTTTTGTTCGTTTTTATGGTGACATAAATGTTTTCATATAATGGGCTGACATTTAGACTAAACAGTGGCAACTATCTGATATATTTATGTATGTACAGTACGTTTTACTCATCATGAAGATTTTTTGTTAGTTTTCCGAACGGTCCACGTTTTCTGAGTTAACATAAAACATTGGATAGGCTAAAATATGCAGAAGAGTAATGATTAAGGAGAAACGATGATGTAAAGAAGCTTAACAGAAACTTTTGTTGCCTTTTTTAAGACCGCCGTTATCTCGGTTGATTATTTTTGGGTTGGTAATTAAATACATACTTATGGACGAGCATGCGGCGAGTTTGGATGTCAGCCAACATGTAAAGCGTGATGTAGATTCCTCGTACACCAAATTTACACAGTAATAGTTGGTGAAATAAACCACCGGTATAGCTTGGTAAAAATATCTGTTTAGAAATGATTTATTCGCATTCGCTGCCACAAAAAAAACAATGATTTGAGCTCAATATCCGTGTGTGTCCAAGTGTCCGAGTATAAACAATTAAATAATAAAATGAACAAGTAAATATAGCGCAACAGTTCAGATTATGACAAATATAATTTATTGATATCTTGCTAACTTATTAAAATCATGTAAATTAGAATTTTTTTTTCAAAAAAAAATTACACATAAAGCGACGTGATTTCAAACTGCGTACCAATAAATCATGGATAAACTATATCTTTGTGCGTGCACGGAAATTTTTTACTAACTTCAAAAAATTAGGCGGATTTTTTATGTGGTTTTGTAATCAGTTGCTGGTACGCAATAATTTATACAAGAATTTGGACTGTTGCTGTTTCTAGCGTCAAAAGGAATTAATGAGCGACGAAAAATTAGGAAAAACTTAGGAAAATATTTGCTGTATACAAATACAAAATGATGTATTAGTTTGTGATTATATTGAGACATAAGCGATTTTTTTGGCATCTGGCGGAAAAATCGTAATTTTGTTTTCTGTAAAACAAGACAATAGGCGTCAAGAAGTTTTAACCAAAATAACTCGCTCGATTTGTTTATGTTAGGATATTTGTAGATAAATTGTAGACACATACTTTCTGCAGTTTTCATTGTCCAGTGGTTAAAGGCGTCGGCGTCGCAAGCCACACGTGCAGGTTCGAATCCCGGGTTAAGACGCAGCGTAAAACTACTATATATGTAAAGTCTATAGAACGATTGTCAAAAATAGTTTCTACATAAAAGCATTCCAGAAGACAACTGTAATTTATCATTTCATCTGACGATGTTTATGACTCACTAATGACATTAAAATAAACCTTTTGCACTCGAACAAATTACCTAATGCGTTGTAGTCATTATAAACTTGTCTCGGCCCACAATTCCAGGTTGGGTTCGGCTGTTTGTTACGCAGTCGAGACGGAGCCGAAACATGTAAATGGAGAAAAACACAAATCAACTTGTATAGCGCATCCAGGGTTTCTTGTTAGCCATCCTTTGGCGCGCAATTTGAATTCAAATCTGTTTGTAGCGCGCAATAAAATTTTCGAAAAATTCAATATTTTTCACTCAAGATTTGAACTAACAAACTAATATTACGCATAATTTATTGCTTTCGAGCGTAACGGTTTCATAGAATTTATTTTTGATAACAGGATACCTTGATCAGGCTATATAATGTGATTTCTGCAAAGCTGATCTAATGTGACACGGCCGCTACAATGTCTCTGAAAGTCAAAAGGATACGTGGTGAAAATCACGTACATAAGTGAGAATCACACAAACATCAATTCACTTAGGGTGCTTTCAGAGTAAAAAGGAGAGTGAAATAGAGAGTAAAATGGGAAGTACAAGGGCCATTAATCTGTAAAACATTTGAGTGACCAAGTATTAGTTGATAACGAGGGACCTTGACCAAGCTAAACCCGCGAAACTGTGTCAGAGCTACATACCTACAGTATGTATTCTTCCGAGACAAGCCTTATCAGTGACGTGTTGAATCAATATTGGTAGAAACTTCGATCGTGGACGAAAATGCTGGAACTTTCCGAACGATGATCTCTAGACCATTCATAGATTACTATTGTAAAATCGGTTATGATAATCGGTAAAATCGGTCAAAGGTGTACATGATTTTATGTACACAAACATAGAGAAATGGTGCTTTATGTAGCTCTGTTTCGTCGTATTTGAGAACTTTCCGAGAATACGTTTACAGTTTTTTGTCTTTTTGTTTTCTTCCCTCCTAAATTTCTCTCGTAAACCTTTAGGCCGCATGAATTAAATACGACGAAAAATTCGTTTTCAGGTTTTTGTGTGGTTGTAGATTATTTCATGACAAATTCGGAAGGGTTTATCATAACCGACTATACCTATTGGTTAATGCAACCTCTGCTACAATAAATACTCATGATTCATGTTATCTTGAATGAGTCAAGTGTTTTTCAGTTTCTCATGTTAAACAATATGAGACCTGGTAAAAAATTCATAACACGTGCGCAGAAAATTTTCACGCAAAAATGATGTCGCGATGCTTATGATGATGATATGTACCTGCGTGACTATATATACACTGCAAGTACTGTATGTACGTACATATGTAGGTACAGTTATCAGTAATTCATACTTTTTCCCCTTTTCTGGCGCCAAACAAAAATGATTATACATTCTGTAACATGATAAGAAAAGTCAACACAAACTGTTGGCATACGTTCAATAAGTTACGCAGATTAATCTGGCAGTTTTTTTCACGTATGTACTCATCAGTTACAGGTGAAGGTGACACCACTGGCAGACGAGAAGAAGTGGGAAAGGTGGAATTTCTCCCTCTTTGGCCTTTTCAAAAAGAATAATTTGTTCCCCAAGGTGTAGGCAAAATAGCCTCAAAACTGCCAATTCCCCTCTTTGACGAAATTATCCTTCCTTTGGAGGATTGGCTCGTCCGCCAGTGGGTGATACCATTTTATTAGGTTAAAGAAAAACAATAACTATCTTTTATTGACATGTATTATATCTGATATCCACAATCAGAGATCCCCCCTGTGTTCTGGTACCAACAGGCAAATAGTTTTAATGGGAACGGGAAGAGAAAAGTAGGTACATATGTAAGCTTTTTGTCTAGTTTAGTAATGGAAAAAAAGTTAACGAGTAATAATTCAGAGCGAAGCGCCCTGTATTTTTTCTCTCTAAGCAGGAACTAGAAAATGAATTTGAATAACATATATTAGTGTAAGTACATACTTATGTAACATCATAAAAAAGGCATCGTTAGTCATTATAAATTTTATGCAAGTGAAAAACTTTACAGACTTTACTGCCCCGCAATATATGTATAAAGTTGTCTGTAACTGCCTCTGACTGATACGTATAATTTTTTTATAATTTTTTGTTGCTGAACTAAATTTTATACAATGCTTTCTCATCACGGCAACAAATGAAAACGAACACTGATAATTATTTACTTTATTATCTTTGCCCCATAAAACTGCTTCATAGAACAAAAGATACATATGTATGTACCTGAAGCAAAACTTACTCACTTAATAAATACATGAGTACTTAAAGATACACCCACCTGCTTTTTAGTGCTCTGTTATCAGTATTTCTCCTTTCTCTTTATGTCGCCAAAGAACAAACGATTTCAATAACGATAACATTTTTTTCCTTGACATCATCAAGCACGGTAGATAATGTCTAAGTAGAACCTTTTTTCATTTGTAAAAAACCAAAAACAATTTTTACACAATAAAAATCCTCCGCTGTTTTTGATCAACATTTTCTAGTGTTCCATTATCAGTTACGCCGCTTTCTTTCTGGCACGAAATAAAAAGTGATCATTTGTTCTCATGGATTTTTTCCGATGCCGTAAATGATGCAGACACTGTATGGGAAATAAAATATAATAGTAATAAAGTAATAATAAACTAATCAAATAATAATAATAAAGTTTGAAATGAATTAGTACATAAATTGAATTTACCTGTACCTACATGTTACTCTACTCATATACAGGGTGGCCCAAAAGTTTTTCACTTTTTCACTATTTCACACAGCATGTAATCTTGAGCATCCAATCCTACCCCTTCCCACACTCCTACTTTGATACAAGTTTTTAAATCTCTATTATTAGTAATTACGATTTCTCTCGTTGGCGGCAAACAAAAAATAATATAGTTGCATGGTGTAAAAACCTCTACGTGAAAGAAAAACCAGTTTTTATAAACTTCTATAAAACTCTGTTTATAACTCCTTATCTTTTCACTGTCTCCAATGGCGCCGAACAAAAAAGTCCGATAAAATACTTGGCACGCGGTCAATATGTTATAAAAAATAGACAGTATTAAAATGGGCGTTTTACGACAGACATTACAGTCCTATCAACGACATAATATTCCTTGCTTTGTTTGACTACCGTTTTTTAGGACTTTGTCCTGTTATCAGTCGAGAATAATAAAAAAAGCAATGCAACAGTCGTTGAATTGGTCTGACTATGACCGGCTGCGAACTGAGAAACAATTCGAAACTGTTGTCGATGATCATCGAACACGGGAAACTAACAAAATAAAGGGTTACATGTGGAAAATTGTGATTGGTTCTGATTTTAAATCGTTAACAAGAAATTGAGTAAATTCTCGAGTATTTTCCGCGAAAAGAATTAAAAACTGCCATTTTACGGTAATTAACTAAAATAAATTGTTTATCGACATATACATATGTACAATAATCGGTGAGTGAGTGAGTGAGTGAGTTAGTGTGAGTGAGTGAGTGAGTGAGTGAGTGAGTGAGTGAGTGAGTGAGTGAGTGAGTGAGTGAGTGAGTGAGTGAGTGAGTGAGTGAGTGAGTGAGTGAGTGAGTGAGTGAGTGAGTGGTTGAGTGAGTGAGTGAATCAGTGAATGAGTGAGTGAGTGAGTGAGTGAATGAGTGAGTGAGTGAGTGTGTGAGTGAGTGAGTGAGTGAGTGAGGGAGTGAGTGAGTGAGTAAGTGAGGCAGCATGTCATTGAATGCAGTACGGTACTAATGAGTGTAAAGAATTACATGTAACATATTGAATGATCAACAAAAGTAATGAAGATTAGTACGTTGAATCCATAGTTATAAAGCCAAAAACTATCCACACGTGCAAACAAAACAGGGCGTTGACGAACGGTTCCGTTCTAGTAGACTAATTCAGCGTTTTTTTACTGAAAAACGAGTTTGTTACGACGTGAGCACCCGAAAAACTAGCTGTCACGGTGTTGCATATTCACACACAAACTGTTTCATGTAAAAAAATCGAATTTTTGGAAGCGCGCAAAAAGATTTGAGTTCAAGCCATTTGACAAAAACTTCTTGGGTAACCAGAACTTTCATTTTGTATCGAGTTTACAGACATTGGTATGTAACTTGACATGTGCACTTTGAAGTAGTGCACACTTGCAGCATGGATATTGGGAACTTGCTTGCAAGAGACTTACAGTAGCTCGCATGGTTGACTTCATTTCACCCCTAAAAAACAACCCGACCCCTTAGCGGACGACGGGGAGAGGGAAAAACGGAATTCCCCCTCTTTGGGGAGTTTAACAAACTGCAGTTTTCTCCCTAAGGTGTAGGTAAAATTATCTTTGGCGAAATTTTCCTCCCCTTGGAGGTTTAGCTCGTCCGCTAGCGGCCCGACCCGAACCATTTGATTCCTAGGAAATATTAAGATGTCTAGTTAGAACTTTTTTACCTGAGAAATTGAGGAACTATCTCCAAATGACCTAACAAGCGTGCAAATTCAAACGGCTGCGCGACTGCGCTGTGCAGTGCACTAGCGGACGAGATGGGGTGGGACAAGTGGAATTCTCCCCCTTTGGCGTTTTCAAAAACTAGCATTTGTTCCCTAAGGTGTAGATAAAACGACCTGAAGACGGTCAATCATCCCTCTTAGATGAAATTCCCCTCCATTTGGAGATTTAGCTCGTCCGCCAGTGTGTGCAGTGAAGTCACGTAATGCGAATAAAGTCACGGAGTTCACTGGCGGATGAGCTAATGCTCCCAGGCACACCTGTCCCAGCTGTGGGTTTTTAGCCACAGTCTGGGGGGGGGGTAGACTGTGGACGTGAGTGCTTTTAGGCACAGTCCGATTCCTCTTTATCCACAGTACCGTTTAGCCACAGTACCATTTAAGCACAGTCCGATTCTTCTTTAGCTACAGTACCGTTCAGTCACAGTAAAATTAAAGCACTGGACGTTTTTTAGCCAACGTCTACCCCCCCCCCCCCCCCCCCCCCCGGACTGTGGCTAAAAACCCACAGCTGGGACAGGTGTGCTCCCAGGGTAGGGGAATTTGATCAAAGAGGGGGACTTGGCAGTATTCAGGCTTTGTCACGTACACCTTAGGAAACCAAAATGTACTTTTCCAAAATGCCAAAGAGGTGGGAAGTCCACGTTTCCATCTTCTTGTCCGCTAGTGATTTTTTTAAAGTTAGTTACATACATGTTTTCAAAAACATGGAATCTTCTGGGGGAGCATTGCATTCCAAAACAAATGATTGCGCGTTGCTGTACGATTTAGTTGCGGTTTTTTACTTTCATACCGTAACAGTTATGTAGCTTAATTTTTTACTTCTCAAACGAATTTTCTCGGGTGTTACACGTAATTTGTTTCTGTAACATCTTTACGACTGACTAGCTGACTGACTGACTGACTGACTGACTGACTGCCTGACTGACTGACTCACTGACTTACTGACTTAAACATTCAGCAACATAATTATACATAAATTCTCGAAAAAAATGTACGCGGAAGTTCATCGAAAAAAACTAACATTAATTTTGTCGTTAAACTAACTTTCTACGTACGATCTGTTATCAGTTTCTGTGGCACAGACTTTACATAACTTGTTTTGGACACGTGTTTTCTTTGTAAGCCGACTGGCTGTAATCAGTTGTAAATATGCCTATTGGATGCTACTGTACCTTTTATGAAAAAGACGTCAACAAAAAATATTGTTTGAAAAACAATTAGCGCCTTAAAACGGTTTACATGGGTGAATACATAACAACGTCAACGCTGCAAAAAAAAATGACGTTGCAAAAAATTATGCTTGTGGACGAGTGTATTCCAATAGACGAGTGTAACTTTCTGTGATATGGGGTAAGGGTGCCTTCATAGCCAATTGCAAAAACAGTTGTAAAAGAGTTGAAACTTTTCAGGAAATTTCCCTGACGCTCCGAAATATTTAGGAACAGAAGAAAGTTCTACAGAAACATATTTTGCACACACAAAATACACTTTTCCACAAAACCACAAACTTCAAATAAACAAAAACGCTTTGTTTCAAGTTTGTAATAATCTATCGTTCCGTCCCTGAAAAAAACTGAACGCGTTATCTATAAACATAATTAACCTACCGTAGCGCTCACTGGCGGACGAGCCAATCCTTCAAAGGGTGGGGAATTTTGTCAAAAAGGGGGGGGGGGAAGAAATGGCAGTTTGCAGGTCATTTTACCTACACCTTGGAGAACAAATCTTATTATTTTTGAACGTCAAAGAGGGGAAATCCACTTTTCCCACCCGTTTTCGCCCGCTAGCTTTACATAAGACGAGTTTTTCATCCATATCACACGACCACCATACAACAACCAAGTAGCGGATGAAAAGGGTGGGAAAAGTGAAATCCTCCCCTCTTTGGCGGTATCAAAGACTATAATTTGCTCCTCAAGATTCCTCTACAATTTTGCTTTTTGAAAACGCCAAAGAGGGGGAATTCCGTCATTCTCGTCTGCTAGTGAATGCATCTCATGATTACGGTTAACCGTTAAAAACGCACGCCTTGCGGCAAAATCGTACGCCTCATTTTTAAATGTGTACGGCAGAAAATTAATTCGGCTGTTTATGTTGCTCAAACTGCAGTTTATCACGTATGTACAGTTCGGACTTAGTGATCACTAACGAACGAAAAGAAACGAAACGAAACTTTATTGCTTCGTTTCGATTGATTCGAAACGAAGAAAGTTTCGTTAAGGGTTTCGTTAAGGCCTCGAATGATTTAATTTAATAATATCGACGAAGAAAATTTCAAATTAAATTCAAATTCAAATTTCAAATGAAAGAGGGAATGACTAAACATGGTAGGAAAAAATCTCCTACTTACTTTTCATTTATCGGGAGCTGTGAGTCTGTTATTATCTGAATAAGTGAAGGATTGAGTGAGTGAGTGAAGGAGTGAGTGATGGAGTAAGTGAGTGAGTGAGTGAGTAAATATTTCAATGAGTGAGTGAGTTAGTGATTCAATGATTGAGCAAGTAGGTAAGTGAGTGAGTGAGATTTTTTCTACCAATTTTACTCATACCTTAATTTATTTGAATTTGAATTTATTTTAAAATTTTATTTGTCGATACTATTAAATTAAATCATTGGAGACCTTACCGAAACGCTTAACGAAACGTTCAAATTTTGTTAGTGCGAACCGAAACGAAAACCCAACCGAAACTTTTCGATTCGATAGCTAACGAAACGAATATTAAAAAAATTCGTTTCGAATACTCCGAAACGAAACAGCGTATTTCGGTAGGAAGGTTCGTTTCGACAGTTTCGTTTAGGTCAGTTTCGTTAGTGAACTCTAAGTTCGGTTATCGGGTAAGACTTTTCCTGGAACATTTCATGTAAAACCTTTCCTTGGCACCCAAATGATGTACATATATCTCTATCGTACCATATTAAGGGTCAGGCCTAGCGGCCTACCCTTGATGTCTGTACACGTCGGTCCACTGGCGGACGGGCTGAACTTTCAAAGGGAGGGGGAATCCGTCAAAGAAGAGAGAATTGGCAGAATTAAGGTCATTTTACCTACACCTTAGGGAACAAATTATAATTTTTGAAAACGCCAAAGACCGTAAAAACCAACGTAAAAACCGTCAGAAGTGGTTATATTGTGTTTTATGAAATCACAAAAGAAGGTTACCACTGTTCATGTTTTTTTACTAGGTTCAAACTATCTCGGGTCGTGGGGAGTTATACAGATATTGTACAGCCAAATTGAAAAACTCATCGGATGTCTCTGAAGTAGGCAAACAACTTTCATCAGCGGACGATTTTTCCTGGAAGGTTTCTATCTCTCACAATGACGTGATTTGTGTAAAAAATCGCTACTTTAGGCTGGTCTATTTACTATGGTTACACACACGTTTCTTGTCATGTACCGAGTTTGGCAGCTTCGATTGTCAATTTTTAAGCTGCATTCGGTAAGCCAAGTACCATAGTAACCACATGCAACGTAAAAACCGTCAGAAGTAGTTATATTGCGTTCTATGAAATCACAAGAGAAGGTTACCACTGTTCATGGTTTTTTACTAGGTTCAAACTTTCTCGGGTCGTGGGGAGTCATGCAGATATTGTACAGCCAAATTGAAAAACTCATCGGATGTCTCTGAAGTAGGTAAACAATTTTTATCATGGGACGATTTTTCCTAGAAGGCTTCTATCTCTCACAATGACGTGATTTGTGTAAAAAATCGCTACTTTATGCTGGTCTATTTACTATGGTTACACACACGTTTTTTGTCATGTACCGAGTTTGGCTGCTTCGATTGTCAATTTTTAGGCTGCATTCGGTGAACCAAGTACCATAGTAACCACATGCAACGTAAAAACCGTCAGAAGTGGTTATATTGTGTTCTATGAAATCACGAAAGAAGGTTACCACTGTTCATGGTTTTTTACTAGGTTCAAACTTTCTCAGGTCGTTTAGAGTTATGCAGTTATTGTACAGCCAAATTGAAAAACTCATCGGATGTCTCTGAAGTAGGTAAACAACTTTTATCATGGGACGATTTTTCCTAGAAGGCTTCTATCTCTCACAATGCCGTGATTTGTGTCAAAAATCGCTACTTTAGGCTGGTCTATTTACTATGGTTACACACACGTTTCTTGTCATGTACCGAGTTTGGCTGCTTCGATTGTCAATTTTTAGGCTGCATTCGGTAAGCCAAGTACCATAGTAACCACATACAACGTAAAAACCGTCAGAAGTGGTTATATTGTGTTCTATGAAATCACAAAAGAAGGTTACCACTGTTCATGGTTTTTTACTAGGTTCAAACTATCTCGGGTCGTGGGGAGTTATGCAGATGCTGTAGAGCCAAGTTGAAAAACTCATCGGATGTCTCTGAAGTAGGTAAACAACTTTTATCATGGGACGATTTTTTCTGGAAGGCTTCTATCTCTCACAATGCCGTGATTAGTGTCAAAAATCGCTACTTTAGGCTGGTCTATTTACTATGGTTACACACACGTTTCTTGTCATGTACCGAGTTTGGCTGCTTCGATTGTCAATTTTTAAGCTGCATTCGGTAAGCCAAGTACCATAGTAACCACATGCAACGTAAAAACCGTCAAAAGTGGTTATATTGTGTTCTGTGAAATCACAAAAGAAGGTAACCACTGTTCATGGTTTTTTACTAGGTTCAAACTTTCTCGGGTCGTGGGGAGTCATGCAGATATTGTACAGCCAAATTGAAAAACTCATTGAATGTCTCTGAAGTAGGTAAACAACTTTTATCGTGGGACGATTTTTCCTAGAGGGCTTCTATCTCTCACAATGACGTGATTTGTGTCAAAAATCGCTACTTTAGGCTGGTCTTTTTACTATGGTTACACACACGTTTCTTGTCATGTACCGAGTTTGGCTGCTTCGATTGGCAATTTTTAGGCTGCATTCGGTGAACCAAGTACCATAGTAACCACAAACAACGTAAAAACTGTCAGAAGTAGTTATATTGCGTTCTATGAAATCACAAGAGAAGGTTACCACTGTTCATGGTTTTTTACTAGGTTCAAACTTTCTCGGGTCGTGGGGAGTCATGCAGATATTGTACAGCCAAATTGAAAAACTCATCGGATGTCTCTGAAGTAGGTAAACAACTTTTATCATGGGACGATTTTTCCTAGAAGGCTTCTATCTCTCACAATGACGTGATTTGTGTTAAAAATCGCTACTTTAGGCTGGTCTATTTACTATGGTTACACACACGTTTCTTGTCATGTACCGAGTTTGGCTGCTTCGATTGTCAATTTTTAGGCTGCATTCGGTAAGCCAAGTACCATAGTAACCACATGCAACGTAAAAACCGTCAGAAGTGGTTATATTGTGTTCTGTGAAATCACAAAAGAAGGTTACCACTGTTCATGGTTTTTTACTAGGTTCAAACTTTTTCGGGTCGTGGGGAGTTATGCAGATAATGTAAAGCCAAATTGAAAAACTCATCGGATGTCTCTGAAGTAGGTAAACAACTTTTATCATGGGACGATTTTTCCTAGAAGGCTTCTATCTCTCACAATGACGTGATTTGTGTCAAAAATCGCTACTTTAGGCTGGTCTTTTTACTATGGTTACACACACGTTTCTTGTCATGTACCGAGTTTGGCTGCTTCGATTGTCAATTTTTAGGCTGCATTCGGTAAGCCAAGTACCATAGTAACCACATACAACGTAAAAACCGTCAGAAGTGGTTATATTGTGTTCTATGAAATCACAAAAGAAGGTTACCACTGTTCATGGTTTTTTACTATGTTCAAACTTTCTCAGGTCTTGGGGAGTTATGCAGATGTTGTACAGCCAAATTGAAAAACTCATCGAATGTCTCTGAAGTAGGTAAACAACTTTTATCATGGGACGATTTTTCCTAGAAGGCTTCTATCTCTCACAATGACGTGATTTGTGTTAAAAATCGCTACTTTAGGCTGGTCTAATTACTATGGTTACACACACGTTTCTTGTCATGTACCGAGTTTGGCTGCTTCGATTGTCAATTTTTAGGCTGCATTCGGTAAGCCAAGTACCATAGTAACCACATGCAACGTAAAAACCGTCAGAAGTGGTTATATTGTGTTCTGTGAAATCACAAAAGAAGGTTACCACTGTTCATGGTTTTTTACTAGGTTCAAACTTTCTCGGGTCGTGGGGAGTCATGCAGATATTGTACAGCCAAATTGAAAAATTCATTGAATGTCTCTGAAGTAGGTAAACAACTTTTTTCGTGGGACGATTTTTCCTAGAAGGCTTCTATCTCTCACTATGACGTGATTTGTGTAAAAAATCGCTACTTTAGGCTGGTCTATTTACTATGGTTACACACACGTTTCTTGTCATGTACCGAGTTTGGCTGCTTCGATTGTCAATTTTTAGGCTGCATTCGGTAAGCCAAGTACCATAGTAACCACATACAACGTAAAAACCGTCAGAAGTGGTTATATTGTGTTCTATGAAATCACAAAAGAAGGTTACCACTGTTCATGGTTTTTTACTATGTTCAAACTTTCTCAGGTCTTGGGGAGTTATGCAGATGTTGTACAGCCAAATTGAAAAACTCATTGAATGTCTCTGAAGTAGGTAAACAACTTTTATCATGGGACGATTTTTCCTAGAAGGCTTCTATCTCTCACAATGACGTGATTTGTGTTAAAAATCGCTACTTTAGGCTGGTCTATTTACTATGGTTACACACACGTTTCTTGTCATGTACCGAGTTTGGCTGCTTCGATTGTCAATTTTTAGGCTGCATTCGGTAAGCCAAGTACCATAGTAACCACATGCAACGTAAAAACCGTCAGAAGTGGTTATATTGTGTTCTGTGAAATCACAAAAGAAGGTTACCACTGTTCATGGTTTTTTACTAGGTTCAAACTTTCTCGGGTCGTGGGGAGTCATGCAGATATTGTACAGCCAAATTGAAAAATTCATTGAATGTCTCTGAAGTAGGTAAACAACTTTTTTCGTGGGACGATTTTTCCTAGAAGGCTTCTATCTCTCACAATGACGTGATTTGTGTAAAAAATCGCTACTTTAGGCTGGTCTATTTACTATGGTTACACACACGTTTCTTGTCATGTACCGAGTTTGGCTTCTTCGATTGGCAATTTTTAGGCTGCATTCGGTGAACCAAGTACCATAGTAACCACATACAACGTAAAAACTGTCAGAAGTAGTTATATTGCGTTCTATGAAATCACAAGAGAAGGTTACCACTGTTCATGGTTTTTTACTAGGTTCAAACTTTCTCGGGTCGTGGGGAGTCATGCAGATATTGTACAGCCAAATTGAAAAACTCATCGGATGTCTCTGAAGTAGGTAAACAACTTTTATCATGGGACGATTTTTCCTAGAAGGCTTCTATCTCTCACAATGACGTGATTTGTGTAAAAAATCGCTACTTTAGGCTGGTCTATTTACTATGGTTACACACACGTTTCTTGTCATGTACCGAGTTTGGCTGCTTCGATTGTCAATTTTTAGGCTGCATTCGGTAAGCCAAGTACCATAGTAACCACATGCAACGTAAAAACCGTCAGAAGTGGTTATATTGTGTTCTGTGAAATCACAAAAGAAGGTTACCACTGTTCATGGTTTTTTACTAGGTTCAAACTTTTTCGGGTCGTGGGGAGTTATGCAGATAATGTAAAGCCAAATTGAAAAACTCATCGGATGTCTCTGAAGTAGGTAAACAACTTTTATCATGGGACGATTTTTCCTAGAAGGCTTCTATCTCTCACAATGACGTGATTTGTGTCAAAAATCGCTACTTTAGGCTGGTCTTTTTACTATGGTTACACACACGTTTCTTGTCATGTACCGAGTTTGGCTGCTTCGATTGGCAATTTTTAGGCTGCATTCGGTGAACCAAGTACCATAGTAACCACATACAACGTAAAAACTGTCAGAAGTAGTTATATTGCGTTCTATGAAATCACAAGAGAAGGTTACCACTGTTCATGGTTTTTTACTATGTTCAAACTTTCTCAGGTCTTGGGGAGTTATGCAGATGTTGTACAGCCAAATTGAAAAACTCATCGAATGTCTCTGAAGTAGGTAAACAACTTTTATCATGGGACGATTTTTCCTAGAAGGCTTCTATCTCTCACAATGACGTGATTTGTGTTAAAAATCGCTACTTTAGGCTGGTCTATTTACTATGGTTACACACACGTTTCTTGTCATGTACCGAGTTTGGCTGCTTCGATTGTCAATTTTTAGGCTGCATTCGGTAAGCCAAGTACCATAGTAACCACATACAACGTAAAAACCGTCAGAAGTGGTTATATTGTGTTCTATGAAATCACAAAAGAAGGTTACCACTGTTCATGGTTTTTTACTATGTTCAAACTTTCTCAGGTCTTGGGGAGTTATGCAGATGTTGTACAGCCAAATTGAAAAACTCATCGAATGTCTCTGAAGTAGGTAAACAACTTTTATCATGGGACGATTTTTCCTAGAAGGCTTCTATCTCTCACAATGACGTGATTTGTGTAAAAAATCGCTACTTTAGGCTGGTCTATTTACTATGGTTACACACACGTTTCTTGTCATGTACCGAGTTTGGCTGCTTCGATTGTCAATTTTTAGGCTGCATTCGGTAAGCCAAGTACCATAGTAACCACATACAACGTAAAAACCGTCAGAAGTGGTTATATTGTGTTCTATGAAATCACAAAAGAAGGTTACCACTGTTCATGGTTTTTTACTAGGTTAAAACTTTCTCGGGTCGTGGGGAGTCATGCAGATATTGTACAGCCAAATTGAAAAACTCATCGGATGTCTCTGAAGTAGGTAAACAATTTTTGTCATAGGACGATTTTTCCTAGAAGGCTTCTATCTCTCACAATGACGTGATTTGTGTCAAAAATCGCTAATTTAGTCTGGTCTATTTACTATGGTTACACACACGTTTCTTGTCATGTACCGAGTTTGGCTGCTTCGATTGTCAATTTTTAGGCTGCATTCGGTAAGCCAAGTACCATAGTAACCACATGCAACGTAAAAACCGTCAGAAGTGGTTATATTGTGTTCTATGAAATCACAAAAGAAGGTTACCACTGTTCATGGTTTTTTACTAGGTTCAAACTTTCTCGGGTCGTGGGGAGTCATGCAGATATTGTACAGCCAAATTGAAAAACTCATTGAATGTCTCTGAAGTAGGTAAACAACTTTTATCATGGGACGATTTTTCCTAGAAGGCTTCTATCTCTCACAATGACGTGATTTGTGTAAAAAATCGCTACTTTAGGCTGGTCTATTTACTATGGTTACACACACGTTTCTTGTCATGTACCGAGTTTGGCTTCTTCGATTGTCAATTTTTAGGCTGCATTCAGTAAGCCAAGTACCATAGTAACCACATACAACGTAAAAACCGTCAGAAGTGGTTATTTTGTGTTCTATGAAATCACAAAAGAAGGTTACTACCGTTCATGGTTTTTTACTAGGTTCAAACTTTCTCGGGTCGTGGGGAGTTATGCAGATGCTGTAGAGCCAAGTTGAAAAACTCATCGGATGTCTCTGAAGAGGTAAACAACTTTTATCATGGGACGATTTTTTCTGGAAGGCTTCTATCTCTCACAATGCCGTGATTAGTGTCAAAAATCGCTACTTTAGGCTGGTCTATTTACTATGGTTACACACACGTTTCTTGTCATGTACCGAGTTTGGCTGCTTCGATTGTCAATTTTTAGGCTGCATTCGGTAAGCCAAGTACCATAGTAACCACATGCAACGTAAAAACCGTCAGAAGTGGTTATATTGTGTTCTGTGAAATCACAAAAGAAGGTTACCACTGTTCATGGTTTTTTACTAGGTTCAAACTTTCTCGGGTCGTGGGGAGTCATGCAGATATTGTACAGCCAAATTGAAAAACTCATTGAATGTCTCTGAAGTAGGTAAACAACTTTTATCGTGGGACGATTTTTCCTAGAAGGCTTCTATCTCTCACAATGACGTGATTTGTGTAAAAAATCGCTACTTTAGGCTGGTCTATTTACTATGGTTACACACACGTTTCTTGTCATGTACCGAGTTTGGCTTCTTCGATTGTCAATTTTTAGGCTGCATTCGGTAAGCCAAGTACCATAGTAACCACATACAACGTAAAAACCGTCAGAAGTGGTTATATTGTGTTCTATGAAATCACAAAAGAAGGTTACCACTGTTCATGGTTTTTTACTAGGTTCAAACTTTCTCGGGTCGTGGGGAGTCATGCAGATATTGTACAGCCAAATTGAAAAACTCATCGGATGTCTCTGAAGTAGGTAAACAATTTTTATCATAGGACGATTTTTCCTAGAAGGCTTCTATCTCTCACAATGACGTGATTTGTGTCAAAAATCGCTAATTTAGGCTGGTCTATTTACTATGGTTACACACACGTTTCTTGTCATGTACCGAGTTTGGCTGCTTCGATTGTCAATTTTTAGGCTGCATTCGGTAAGCCAAGTACCATAGTAACCACATGCAACGTAAAAACCGTCAGAAGTGGTTATATTGTGTTCTATGAAATCACAAAAGAAGGTTACCACTGTTCATGGTTTTTTACTAGGTTCAAACTTTCTCGGGTCGTGGGGAGTCATGCAGATATTGTACAGCCAAATTGAAAAACTCATTGAATGTCTCTGAAGTAGGTAAACAACTTTTATCATGGGACGATTTTTCCTAGAAGGCTTCTATCTCTCACAATGACGTGATTTGTGTGAAAAATCGCTACTTTAGGCTGGTCTATTTACTATGGTTACACACACGTTTCTTGTCATGTACCGAGTTTGGCTTCTTCGATTGTCAATTTTTAGGCTGCATTCGGTAAGCCAAGTACCATAGTAACCACATACAACGTAAAAACCGTCAGAAGTGGTTATATTGTGTTCTATGAAATCACAAAAGAAGGTTACCACTGTTCATGGTTCTTTACTAGGTTCAAACTTTTTCGGGTCGTGGGGAGTTATGCAGATAATGTAAAGCCAAATTGAAAAACTCATCGGATGTCTCTGAAGTAGGTAAACAACTTTTATCATGGGACGATTTTTCCTAGAAGGCTTCTATCTCTCACAATGACGTGATTTGTGTCAAAAATCGCTACTTTAGGCTGGTCTTTTTACTATGGTTACACACACGTTTCTTGTCATGTACCGAGTTTGGCTGCTTCGATTGGCAATTTTTAGGCTGCATTCGGTGAACCAAGTACCATAGTAACCACATACAACGTAAAAACTGTCAGAAGTAGTTATATTGCGTTCTATGAAATCACAAGAGAAGGTTACCACTGTTCATGGTTTTTTACTATGTTCAAACTTTCTCGGGTCTTGGGGAGTTATGCAGATGTTTTACAGCCAAATTGAAAAACTCATCGAATGTCTCTGAAGTAGGTAAACAACTTTTATCATGGGACGATTTTTCCTAGAAGGCTTCTATCTCTCACAATGACGTGATTTGTGTTAAAAATCGCTACTTTAGGCTGGTCTATTTACTATGGTTACACACACGTTTCTTGTCATGTACCGAGTTTGGCTGCTTCGATTGTCAATTTTTAGGCTGCATTCGGTAAGCCGAGTACCATAGTAACCACATGCAACGTAAAAACCGTCAGAAGTGGTTATATTGTGTTCTATGAAATCACAAAAGAAGGTTACCACTGTTCATGTTTTTTTACTAGGTTCAAACTTTCTCGGGTCGTGGGGAGTCATGCAGATATTGTACAGCCAAATTGAAAAACTCATTGAATGTCTCTGAAGTAGGTAAACAACTTTTATCGTGGGACGATTTTTCCTAGAAGGCTTCTATCTCTCACAATGACGTGATTTGTGTAAAAAATCGCTACTTTAGGCTGGTCTATTTACTATGGTTACACACACGTTTCTTGTCATGTACCGAGTTTGGCTTCTTCGATTGTCAATTTTTAGGCTGCATTCGGTAAGCCAAGTACCATAGTAACCACATACAACGTAAAAACCGTCAGAAGTGGTTATATTGTGTTCTATGAAATCACAAGAGAAGGTTACCACTGTTCATGGTTTTTTACTATGTTCAAACTTTCTCGGGTCTTGGGGAGTTATGCAGATGTTTTACAGCCAAATTGAAAAACTCATCGAATGTCTCTGAAGTAGGTAAACAACTTTTATCATGGGACGATTTTTCCTAGAAGGCTTCTATCTCTCACAATGACGTGATTTGTGTTAAAAATCGCTACTTTAGGCTGGTCTATTTACTATGGTTACACACACGTTTCTTGTCATGTACCGAGTTTGGCTGCTTCGATTGTCAATTTTTAGGCTGCATTCGGTAAGCCGAGTACCATAGTAACCACATGCAACGTAAAAACCGTCAGAAGTGGTTATATTGTGTTCTATGAAATCACAAAAGAAGGTTACCACTGTTCATGGTTTTTTATGAGGTTCAAACTTTCTCGGGTCTAGGGGAGTCATGCAGATATTGTACAGCCAAATTGAAAAACTCATTGAATGTCTCTGAAGTAGGTAAACAACTTTTATCGTGGGACGATTTTTCCTAGAAGGCTTCTATCTCTCACAATGACGTGATTTGTGTAAAAAATCGCTACTTTAGGCTGGTCTTTTTACTATGGTTACACACACGTTTCTTGTCATGTACCGAGTTTGGCTTCTTCGATTGTCAATTTTTAGGCTGCATTCAGTAAGCCAAGTACCATAGTAACCACATACAACGTAAAAACCGTCAGAAGTGGTTATATTGTGTTCTATGAAATCACAAAAGAAGGTTACCACTGTTCATGGTTTTTTACTAGGTTCAAACTTTCTCGGGTCGTGGGGAGTCATGCAGATATTGTACAGCCAAATTGAAAAACTCATCGGATGTCTCTGAAGTAGGTAAAAATTTTTTATCATAGGACGATTTTTCCTAGAAGGCTTCTATCTCTCACAATGACGTGATTTGTGTCAAAAATCGCTAATTTAGTCTGGTCTATTTACTATGGTTACACACACGTTTCTTGTCATGTACCGAGTTTGGCTGCTTCGATTGTCAATTTTTAGGCTGCATTCGGTAAGCCAAGTACCATAGTAACCACATGCAACGTAAAAACCGTCAGAAGTGGTTATATTGTGTTCTATGAAATCACAAAAGAAGGTTACCACTGTTCATGGTTTTTTACTAGGTTCAAACTTTCTCGGGTCGTGGGGAGTCATGCAGATATTGTACAGCCAAATTGAAAAACTCATTGAATGTCTCTGAAGTAGGTAAACAACTTTTATAATGGGACGATTTTTCCTAGAAGGCTTCTATCTCTCACAATGACGTGATTTGTGTGAAAAATCGCTACTTTAGGCTGGTCTATTTACTATGGTTACACACACGTTTCTTGTCATGTACCGAGTTTGGCTTCTTCGATTGTCAATTTTTAGGCTGCATTCGGTAAGCCAAGTACCATATTAACCACATACAACGTAAAAACCGTCAGAAGTGGTTATATTGTGTTCTATGAAATCACAAAAGAAGGTTACCACTGTTCATGGTTTTTTACTAGGTTCAAACTTTCTCGGGTCGTGGGGAGTCATGCAGATTTTGTACAGCCAAATTGAAAAACTCATCGGATGTCTCTGAAGTAGGTAAACAATTTTTAACATGGGACGATTTTTCCTAGAAGGCTTCTATCTCTCACAATGACGTGATTTGTGTCAAAAATCGCTAATTTAGGCTGGTCTATTTACTATGGTTACACACACGTTTCTTGTCATGTACCGAGTTTGGCTGCTTCGATTGTCAATTTTTAGGCTGCATTCGGTAAGCCAAGTACCATAGTAACCACATACAACGTAAAAACCGTCAGAAGTGGTTATATTGTGTTCTATGAAATCACAAAAGAAGGTTACCACTGTTCATGGTTTTTTACTAGGTTCAAACTTTTTCGGGTCGTGGGGAGTTATGCAGATAATGTAAAGCCAAATTGAAAAACTCATCGGATGTCTCTGAAGTAGGTAAACAACTTTTATCATGGGACGATTTTTCCTAGAAGGCTTATATCTCTCACAATGACGTGATTTGTGTCAAAAATCGCTACTTTAGGCTGGTCTTTTTACTATGGTTACACACACGTTTCTTGTCATGTACCGAGTTTGGCTGCTTCGATTGGCAATTTTTAGGCTGCATTCGGTGAACCAAGTACCATAGTAACCACATACAACGTAAAAACTGTCAGAAGTAGTTATATTGCGTTCTATGAAATCACAAGAGAAGGTTACCACTGTTCATGGTTTTTTACTATGTTCAAACTTTCTCGGGTCTTGGGGAGTTATGCAGATGTTTTACAGCCAAATTGAAAAACTCATCGAATGTCTCTGAGGTAGGTAAACAACTTTTATCATGGGACGATTTTTCCTAGAAGGCTTCTATCTCTCACAATGACGTGATTTGTGTTAAAAATCGCTACTTTTGGCTGGTCTATTTACTATGGTTACACACACGTTTCTTGTCATGTACCGAGTTTGGCTGCTTCGATTGTCAATTTTTAGGCTGCATTCGGTAAGCCGAGTACCATAGTAACCACATGCAACGTAAAAACCGTCAGAAGTGGTTATATTGTGTTCTGTGAAATCACAAAAGAAGGTTACCACTGTTCATGGTTTTTTACTAGGTTCAAACTTTCTCGGGTCGTGGGGAGTCATGCAGATATTGTACAGCCAAATTGAAAAACTCATTGAATGTCTTTGAAGTAGGTAAACAACTTTTATCATGGGTCGATTTTTCCTAGAAGGCTTCTATCTCTCACAATGACGTGATTTGTGTAAAAAATCGCTACTTTAGGCTGGTCTATTTACTATGGTTACACACACGTTTCTTGTCATGTACCGAGTTTGGCTTCTTCGATTGTCAATTTTTAGGCTGCATTCGGTAAGCCAAGTACCATAGTAACCACATACAACGTAAAAACCGTCAGAAGTGGTTATATTGTGTTCTATGAAATCACAAAAGAAGGTTACCACTGTTCATGGTTTTTTACTAGGTTCAAACTTTCTCGGGTCGTGGGGAGTCATGCAGATATTGTACAGCCAAATTGAAAAACTCATCGGATGTCTCTGAAGTAGGTAAACAATTTTTATCATAGGACGATTTTTCCTAGAAGGCTTCTATCTCTCACAATGACGTGATTTGTGTCAAAAATCGCTAATTTAGTCTGGTCTATTTACTATGGTTACACACACGTTTCTTGTCATGTACCGAGTTTGGCTGCTTCGATTGTCAATTTTTAGGCTGCATTCGGTAAGCCAAGTACCATAGTAACCACATGCAACGTAAAAACCGTCAGAAGTGGTTATATTGTGTTCTATGAAATCACAAAAGAAGGTTACCACTGTTCATGGTTTTTTACTAGATTCAAACTTTCTCGGGTCGTGGGGAGTCATGCAGATATTGTACAGCCAAATTGAAAAACTCATTGAATGTCTCTGAAGTAGGTAAACAACTTTTATCATGGGACGATTTTTCCTAGAAGGCTTCTATCTCTCACAATGACGTGATTTGTGTCAAAAATCGCTAATTTAGTCTGGTCTATTTACTATGGTTACACACACGTTTCTTGTCATGTACCGAGTTTGGCTGCTTCGATTGTCAATTTTTAGGCTGCATTCGGTAAGCCAAGTACCATAGTAACCACATGCAACGTAAAAACCGTCAGAAGTGGTTATATTGTGTTCTATGAAATCACAAAAGAAGGTTACCACTGTTCATGGTTTTTTACTAGATTCAAACTTTCTCGGGTCGTGGGGAGTCATGCAGATATTGTACAGCCAAATTGAAAAACTCATTGAATGTCTCTGAAGTAGGTAAACAACTTTTATCATGGGACGATTTTTCCTAGAAGGCTTCTATCTCTCACAATGACGTGATTTGTGTAAAAAATCGCTACTTTAGGCTGGTCTATTTACTATGGTTACACACACGTTTCTTGTCATGTACCGAGTTTGGCTTCTTCGATTGTCAATTTTTATGCTGCATTCGGTAAGCCAAGTACCATAGTAACCACATACAACGTAAAAACCGTCAGAAGTGGTTATATTGTGTTCTATGAAATCACAAAAGAAGGTTACCACTGTTCATGGTTTTTTACTAGGTTCAAACTTTCTCGGGTCGTGGGGAGTCATGCAGATATTGTACAGCCAAATTGAAAAACTCATCGGATGTCTCTGAAGTAGGTAAACAATTTTTATCATAGGACGATTTTTCCTAGAAGGCTTCTATCTCTCACAATGACGTGATTTGTGTCAAAAATCGCTACTTTAGGCTGGTCTATTTACTATGGTTACACACACGTTTCTTGTCATGTACCGAGTTTGGCTGCTTCGATTGTCAATTTTTAGGCTGCATTCGGTAAGCCAAGTACCATAGTAACCACATGCAACGTAAAAACCGTCAGAAGTGGTTATATTGTGTTCTGTGAAATCACAAAAGAAGGTTACCACTGTTCATGGTTTTTTACTAGGTTCAAACTTTCTCGGGTCGTGGGGAGTCATGCAGATATTGTACAGCCAAATTGAAAAACTCATTGAATGTCTCTGAAGTAGGTAAACAACTTTTATCGTGGGACGATTTTTCCTAGAAGGCTTCTATCTCTCACAATGACGTGATTTGTGTAAAAAATCGCTACTTTAGGCTGGTCTATTTACTATGGTTACACACACGTTTCTTGTCATGTACCGAGTTTGGCTTCTTCGATTGTCAATTTTTAGGCTGCATTCGGTAAGCCAAGTACCATAGTAACCACATACAACGTAAAAACCGTCAGAAGTGGTTATATTGTGTTCTATGAAATCACAAAAGAAGGTTACCACTGTTCATGGTTTTTTACTAGGTTCAAACTTTCTCGGGTCGTGGGGAGTCATGCAGATATTGTACAGCCAAATTGAAAAACTCATCGGATGTCTCTGAAGTAGGTAAACAATTTTTATCATAGGACGATTTTTCCTAGAAGGCTTCTATCTCTCACAATGACGTGATTTGTGTCAAAAATCGCTAATTTAGGCTGGTCTATTTACTATGGTTACACACACGTTTCTTGTCATGTACCGAGTTTGGCTGCTTCGATTGTCAATTTTTAGGCTGCATTCGGTAAGCCAAGTACCATAGTAACCACATGCAACGTAAAAACCGTCAGAAGTGGTTATATTGTGTTCTATGAAATCACAAAAGAAGGTTACCACTGTTCATGGTTTTTTACTAGGTTCAAACTTTCTCGGGTCGTGGGGAGTCATGCAGATATTGTACAGCCAAATTGAAAAACTCATTGAATGTCTCTGAAGTAGGTAAACAACTTTTATCATGGGACGATTTTTCCTAGAAGGCTTCTATCTCTCACAATGACGTGATTTGTGTGAAAAATCGCTACTTTAGGCTGGTCTATTTACTATGGTTACACACACGTTTCTTGTCATGTACCGAGTTTATCTGCTTCGATTGTCAATTTTTAGGCTGCATTCGGTAAGCCGAGTACCATAGTAACCACATGCAACGTAAAAACCGTCAGAAGTGGTTATATTGTGTTCTATGAAATCACAAAAGAAGGTTACCACTGTTCATGGTTTTTTACTAGGTTCAAACTTTCTCGGGTCGTGGGGAGTCATGCAGATATTGTACAGCCAAATTGAAAAACTCATTGAATGTCTCTGAAGTAGGTAAACAACTTTTATCGTGGGACGATTTTTCCTAGAAGGCTTCTATCTCTCACAATGACGTGATTTGTGTAAAAAATCGCTACTTTAGGCTGGTCTATTTACTATGGTTACACACACGTTTCTTGTCATGTACCGAGTTTGGCTTCTTCGATTGTCAATTTTTAGGCTGCATTCAGTAAGCCAAGTACCATAGTAACCACATACAACGTAAAAACCGTCAGAAGTGGTTATATTGTGTTCTATGAAATCACAAAAGAAGGTTACCACTGTTCATGGTTTTTTACTAGGTTCAAACTTTCTCGGGTCGTGGGGAGTCATGCAGATATTGTACAGCCAAATTGAAAAACTCATCGGATGTCTCTGAAGTAGGTAAACAATTTTTATCATAGGACGATTTTTCCTAGAAGGCTTCTATCTCTCACAATGACGTGATTTGTGTCAAAAATCGCTAATTTAGTCTGGTCTATTTACTATGGTTACACACACGTTTCTTGTCATGTACCGAGTTTGGCTGCTTCGATTGTCAATTTTTAGGCTGCATTCGGTAAGCCAAGTACCATAGTAACCACATGCAACGTAAAAACCGTCAGAAGTGGTTATATTGTGTTCTATGAAATCACAAAAGAAGGTTACCACTGTTCATGGTTTTTTACTAGATTCAAACTTTCTCGGGTCGTGGGGAGTCATGCAGATATTGTACAGCCAAATTGAAAAACTCATTGAATGTCTCTGAAGTAGGTAAACAACTTTTATCATGGGACGATTTTTCCTAGAAGGCTTCTATCTCTCACAATGACGTGATTTGTGTAAAAAATCGCTACTTTAGGCTGGTCTATTTACTATGGTTACACACACGTTTCTTGTCATGTACCGAGTTTGGCTTCTTCGATTGTCAATTTTTAGGCTGCATTCGGTAAGCCAAGTACCATAGTAACCACATACAACGTAAAAACCGTCAGAAGTGGTTATATTGTGTTCTATGAAATCACAAAAGAAGGTTACCACTGTTCATGGTTTTTTACTAGGTTCAAACTTTCTCGGGTCGTGGGGAGTCATGCAGATATTGTACAGCCAAATTGAAAAACTCATCGGATGTCTCTGAAGTAGGTAAACAATTTTTATCATAGGACGATTTTTCCTAGAAGGCTTCTATCTCTCACAATGACGTGATTTGTGTCAAAAATCGCTAATTTAGTCTGGTCTATTTACTATGGTTACACACACGTTTCTTGTCATGTACCGAGTTTGGCTGCTTCGATTGTCAATTTTTAGGCTGCATTCGGTAAGCCAAGTACCATAGTAACCACATGCAACGTAAAAACCGTCAGAAGTGGTTATATTGTGTTCTATGAAATCACAAAAGAAGGTTACCACTGTTCATGGTTTTTTACTAGATTCAAACTTTCTCGGGTCGTGGGGAGTCATGCAGATATTGTACAGCCAAATTGAAAAACTCATTGAATGTCTCTGAAGTAGGTAAACAACTTTTATCATGGGACGATTTTTCCTAGAAGGCTTCTATCTCTCACAATGACGTGATTTGTGTAAAAAATCGCTACTTTAGGCTGGTCTATTTACTATGGTTACACACACGTTTCTTGTCATGTACCGAGTTTGGCTTCTTCGATTGTCAATTTTTAGGCTGCATTCGGTAAGCCAAGTACCATAGTAACCACATACAACGTAAAAACCGTCAGAAGTGGTTACATTGTGTTCTATGAAATCACAAAAGAAGGTTACCACTGTTCATGGTTTTTTACTAGGTTCAAACTTTCTCGGGTCGTGGGGAGTCATGCAGATATTGTACAGCCAAATTGAAAAACTCATCGGATGTCTCTGAAGTAGGTAAACAATTTTTATCATAGGACGATTTTTCCTAGAAGGCTTCTATCTCTCACAATGACGTGATTTGTGTCAAAAATCGCTACTTTAGGCTGGTCTATTTACTATGGTTACACACACGTTTCTTGTCATGTACCGAGTTTGGCTTCTTCGATTGTCAATTTTTAGGCTGCATTCGGTAAGCCAAGTACCATAGTAACCACATACAACGTAAAAACCGTCAGAAGTGGTTATATTGTGTTCTATGAAATCACAAGAGAAGGTTACCACTGTTCATGGTTTTTTACTATGTTCAAACTTTCTCGGGTCTGGGGGAGTTATGCAGATGTTTTACAGCCAAATTGAAAAACTCATCGAATGTCTCTGAAGTAGGTAAACAACTTTTATCATGGGACGATTTTTCCTAGAAGGCTTCTATCTCTCACAATGACGTGATTTGTGTTAAAAATCGCTACTTTAGGCTGGTCTATTTACTATGGTTACACACACGTTTCTTGTCATGTACCGAGTTTATCTGCTTCGATTGTCAATTTTTAGGCTGCATTCGGTAAGCCGAGTACCATAGTAACCACATGCAACGTAAAAACCGTCAGAAGTGGTTATATTGTGTTCTATGAAATCACAAAAGAAGGTTACCACTGTTCATGGTTTTTTACTAGGTTCAAACTTTCTCGGGTCGTGGGGAGTCATGCAGATATTGTACAGCCAAATTGAAAAACTCATTGAATGTCTCTGAAGTAGGTAAACAACTTTTATCGTGGGACGATTTTTCCTAGAAGGCTTCTATCTCTCACAATGACGTGATTTGTGTAAAAAATCGCTACTTTAGGCTGGTCTATTTACTATGGTTACACACACGTTTCTTGTCATGTACCGAGTTTGGCTTCTTCGATTGTCAATTTTTAGGCTGCATTCAGTAAGCCAAGTACCATAGTAACCACATACAACGTAAAAACCGTCAGAAGTGGTTATATTGTGTTCTATGAAATCACAAAAGAAGGTTACCACTGTTCATGGTTTTTTACTAGGTTCAAACTTTCTCGGGTCGTGGGGAGTCATGCAGATATTGTACAGCCAAATTGAAAAACTCATCGGATGTCTCTGAAGTAGGTAAACAATTTTTATCATAGGACGATTTTTCCTAGAAGGCTTCTATCTCTCACAATGACGTGATTTGTGTCAAAAATCGCTAATTTAGTCTGGTCTATTTACTATGGTTACACACACGTTTCTTGTCATGTACCGAGTTTGGCTGCTTCGATTGTCAATTTTTAGGCTGCATTCGGTAAGCCAAGTACCATAGTAACCACATGCAACGTAAAAACCGTCAGAAGTGGTTATATTGTGTTCTATGAAATCACAAAAGAAGGTTACCACTGTTCATGGTTTTTTACTAGGTTCAAACTTTCTCGGGTCGTGGGGAGTCATGCAGATATTGTACAGCCAAATTGAAAAACTCATTGAATGTCTCTGAAGTAGGTAAACAACTTTTATAATGGGACGATTTTTCCTAGAAGGCTTCTATCTCTCACAATGACGTGATTTGTGTGAAAAATCGCTACTTTAGGCTGGTCTATTTACTATGGTTACACACACGTTTCTTGTCATGTACCGAGTTTGGCTTCTTCGATTGTCAATTTTTAGACTGCATTCGGTAAGCCAAGTACCATAGTAACCACATACAACGTAAAAACCGTCAGAAGTGGTTATATTGTGTTCTATGAAATCACAAAAGAAGGTTACCACTGTTTATGGTTTTTTACTAGGTTCAAACTTTCTCGGGTCGTGGGGAGTCATGCAGATTTTGTACAGCCAAATTGAAAAACTCATCGGATGTCTCTGAAGTAGGTAAACAATTTTTAACATGGGACGATTTTTCCTAGAAGGCTTCTATCTCTCACAATGACGTGATTTGTGTCAAAAATCGCTAATTTAGGCTGGTCTATTTACTATGGTTACACACACGTTTCTTGTCATCTACCGAGTTTGGCTGCTTCGATTGTCAATTTTTAGGCTGCATTCGGTAAGCCAAGTACCATAGTAACCACATACAACGTAAAAACCGTCAGAAGTGGTTATATTGTGTTCTATGAAATCACAAAAGAAGGTTACCACTGTTCATGGTTTTTTACTAGGTTCAAACTTTTTCGGGTCGTGGGGAGTTATGCAGATAATGTAAAGCCAAATTGAAAAACTCATCGGATGTCTCTGAAGTAGGTAAACAACTTTTATCATGGGACGATTTTTCCTAGAAGGCTTCTATCTCTCACAATGACGTGATTTGTGTCAAAAATCGCTACTTTAGGCTGGTCTTTTTACTATGGTTACACACACGTTTCTTGTCATGTACCGAGTTTGGCTGCTTCGATTGGCAATTTTTAGGCTGCATTCGGTGAACCAAGTACCATAGTAACCACATACAACGTAAAAACTGTCAGAAGTAGTTATATTGCGTTCTATGAAATCACAAGAGAAGGTTACCACTGTTCATGGTTTTTTACTATGTTCAAACTTTCTCGGGTCTTGGGGAGTTATGCAGATGTTTTACAGCCAAATTGAAAAACTCATCGAATGTCTCTGAAGTAGGTAAACAACTTTTATCATGGGACGATTTTTCCTAGAAGGCTTCTATCTCTCACAATGACGTGATTTGTGTTAAAAATCGCTACTTTTGGCTGGTCTATTTACTATGGTTACACACACGTTTCTTGTCATGTACCGAGTTTGGCTGCTTCGATTGTCAATTTTTAGGCTGCATTCGGTAAGCCGAGTACCATAGTAACCACATGCAACGTAAAAACCGTCAGAAGTGGTTATATTGTGTTCTGTGAAATCACAAAAGAAGGTTACCACTGTTCATGGTTTTTTACTAGGTTCAAACTTTCTCGGGTCGTGGGGAGTCATGCAGATATTGTACAGCCAAATTGAAAAACTCATTGAATGTCTCTGAAGTAGGTAAACAACTTTTATCATGGGTCGATTTTTCCTAGAAGGCTTCTATCTCTCACAATGACGTGATTTGTGTAAAAAATCGCTACTTTAGGCTGGTCTATTTACTATGGTTACACACACGTTTCTTGTCATGTACCGAGTTTGGCTTCTTCGATTGTCAATTTTTAGGCTGCATTCGGTAAGCCAAGTACCATAGTAACCACATACAACGTAAAAACCGTCAGAAGTGGTTATATTGTGTTCTATGAAATCACAAAAGAAGGTTACCACTGTTCATGGTTTTTTACTAGGTTCAAACTTTCTCGGGTCGTGGGGAGTCATGCAGATATTGTACAGCCAAATTGAAAAACTCATCGGATGTCTCTGAAGTAGGTAAACAATTTTTATCATAGGACGATTTTTCCTAGAAGGCTTCTATCTCTCACAATGACGTGATTTGTGTCAAAAATCGCTAATTTAGTCTGGTCTATTTACTATGGTTACACACACGTTTCTTGTCATGTACCGAGTTTGGCTGCTTCGATTGTCAATTTTTAGGCTGCATTCGGTAAGCCAAGTACCATAGTAACCACATGCAACGTAAAAACCGTCAGAAGTGGTTATATTTTGTTCTATGAAATCACAAAAGAAGGTTACCACTGTTCATGGTTTTTTACTAGGTTCAAACTTTCTCGGGTCGTGGGGAGTCATGCAGATATTGTACAGCCAAATTGAAAAACTCATTGAATGTCTCTGAAGTAGGTAAACAACTTTTATCATGGGACGATTTTTCCTAGAAGGCTTCTATCTCTCACAATGACGTGATTTGTGTAAAAAATCGCTACTTTAGGCTGGTCTATTTACTATGGTTACACACACGTTTCTTGTCATGTACCGAGTTTGGCTTCTTCGATTGTCAATTTTTAGGCTGCATTCGGTAAGCCAAGTACCATAGTAACCACATACAACGTAAAAACCGTCAGAAGTGGTTATATTGTGTTCTATGAAATCACAAAAGAAGGTTACCACTGTTCATGGTTTTTTACTAGGTTCAAACTTTCTCGGGTCGTGGGGAGTCATGCAGATATTGTACAGCCAAATTGAAAAACTCATCGGATGTCTCTGAAGTAGGTAAACAATTTTTATCATAGGACGATTTTTCCTAGAAGGCTTCTATCTCTCACAATGACGTGATTTGTGTCAAAAATCGCTAATTTAGTCTGGTCTATTTACTATGGTTACACACACGTTTCTTGTCATGTACCGAGTTTGGCTGCTTCGATTGTCAATTTTTAGGCTGCGTTCGGTAAGCCAAGTACCATAGTAACCACATGCAACGTAAAAACCGTCAGAAGTGGTTATATTGTGTTCTATGAAATCACAAAAGAAGGTTACCACTGTTCATGGTTTTTTACTAGGTTCAAACTTTCTCGGGTCGTGGGGAGTCATGCAGATATTGTACAGCCAAATTGAAAAACTCATTGAATGTCTCTGAAGTAGGTAAACAACTTTTATAATGGGACGATTTTTCCTAGAAGGCTTCTATCTCTCACAATGACGTGATTTGTGTGAAAAATCGCTACTTTAGGCTGGTCTATTTACTATGGTTACACACACGTTTCTTGTCATGTACCGAGTTTGGCTTCTTCGATTGTCAATTTTTAGGCTGCATTCGGTAAGCCAAGTACCATAGTAACCACATACAACGTAAAAACCGTCAGAAGTGGTTATATTGTGTTCTATGAAATCACAAAAGAAGGTTACCACTGTTCATGGTTTTTTACTAGGTTCAAACTTTCTCGGGTCGTGGGGAGTCATGCAGATTTTGTACAGCCAAATTGAAAAACTCATCGGATGTCTCTGAAGTAGGTAAACAATTTTTAACATGGGACGATTTTTCCTAGAAGGCTTCTATCTCTCACAATGACGTGATTTGTGTCAAAAATCGCTAATTTAGGCTGGTCTATTTACTATGGTTACACACACGTTTCTTGTCATGTACCGAGTTTGGCTGCTTCGATTGTCAATTTTTAGGCTGCATTCGGTAAGCCAAGTACCATAGTAACCACATACAACGTAAAAACCGTCAGAAGTGGTTATATTGTGTTCTATGAAATCACAAAAGAAGGTTACCACTGTTCATGGTTTTTTACTAGGTTCAAACTTTTTCGGGTCGTGGGGAGTTATGCAGATAATGTAAAGCCAAATTGAAAAACTCATCGGATGTCTCTGAAGTAGGTAAACAACTTTTATCATGGGACGATTTTTCCTAGAAGGCTTATATCTCTCACAATGACGTGATTTGTGTCAAAAATCGCTACTTTAGGCTGGTCTTTTTACTATGTTTACACACACGTTTCTTGTCATGTACCGAGTTTGGCTGCTTCGATTGGCAATTTTTAGGCTGCATTCGGTGAACCAAGTACCATAGTAACCACATACAACGTAAAAACTGTCAGAAGTAGTTATATTGCGTTCTATGAAATCACAAGAGAAGGTTACCACTGTTCATGGTTTTTTACTATGTTCAAACTTTCTCGGGTCTTGGGGAGTTATGCAGATGTTTTACAGCCAAATTGAAAAACTCATCGAATGTCTCTGAGGTAGGTAAACAACTTTTATCATGGGACGATTTTTCCTAGAAGGCTTCTATCTCTCACAATGACGTGATTTGTGTTAAAAATCGCTACTTTTGGCTGGTCTATTTACTATGGTTACACACACGTTTCTTGTCATGTACCGAGTTTGGCTGCTTCGATTGTCAATTTTTAGGCTGCATTCGGTAAGCCGAGTACCATAGTAACCACATGCAACGTAAAAACCGTCAGAAGTGGTTATATTGTGTTCTGTGAAATCACAAAAGAAGGTTACCACTGTTCATGGTTTTTTACTAGGTTCAAACTTTCTCGGGTCGTGGGGAGTCATGCAGATATTGTACAGCCAAATTGAAAAACTCATTGAATGTCTTTGAAGTAGGTAAACAACTTTTATCATGGGTCGATTTTTCCTAGAAGGCTTCTATCTCTCACAATGACGTGATTTGTGTAAAAAATCGCTACTTTAGGCTGGTCTATTTACTATGGTTACACACACGTTTCTTGTCATGTACCGAGTTTGGCTTCTTCGATTGTCAATTTTTAGGCTGCATTCGGTAAGCCAAGTACCATAGTAACCACATACAACGTAAAAACCGTCAGAAGTGGTTATATTGTGTTCTATGAAATCACAAAAGAAGGTTACCACTGTTCATGGTTTTTTACTAGGTTCAAACTTTCTCGGGTCGTGGGGAGTCATGCAGATATTGTACAGCCAAATTGAAAAACTCATCGGATGTCTCTGAAGTAGGTAAACAATTTTTATCATAGGACGATTTTTCCTAGAAGGCTTCTATCTCTCACAATGACGTGATTTGTGTCAAAAATCGCTAATTTAGTCTGGTCTATTTACTATGGTTACACACACGTTTCTTGTCATGTACCGAGTTTGGCTGCTTCGATTGTCAATTTTTAGGCTGCATTCGGTAAGCCAAGTACCATAGTAACCACATGCAACGTAAAAACCGTCAGAAGTGGTTATATTGTGTTCTATGAAATCACAAAAGAAGGTTACCACTGTTCATGGTTTTTTACTAGGTTCAAACTTTCTCGGGTCGTGGGGAGTCATGCAGATATTGTACAGCCAAATTGAAAAACTCATTGAATGTCTCTGAAGTAGGTAAACAACTTTTATCATGGGACGATTTTTCCTAGAAGGCTTCTATCTCTCACAATGACGTGATTTGTGTAAAAAATCGCTACTTTAGGCTGGTCTATTTACTATGGTTACACACACGTTTCTTGTCATGTACCGAGTTTGGCTTCTTCGATTGTCAATTTTTAGGCTGCATTCGGTAAGCCAAGTACCATAGTAACCACATACAACGTAAAAACCGTCAGAAGTGGTTATATTGTGTTCTATGAAATCACAAAAGAAGGTTACCACTGTTCATGGTTTTTTACTAGGTTCAAACTTTCTCGGGTCGTGGGGAGTCATGCAGATATTGTACAGCCAAATTGAAAAACTCATCGGATGTCTCTGAAGTAGGTAAACAATTTTTATCATAGGACGATTTTTCCTAGAAGGCTTCTATCTCTCACAATGACGTGATTTGTGTCAAAAATCGCTACTTTAGGCTGGTCTATTTACTATGGTTACACACACGTTTCTTGTCATGTACCGAGTTTGGCTTCTTCGATTGTCAATTTTTAGGCTGCATTCGGTAAGCCAAGTACCATAGTAACCACATACAACGTAAAAACCGTCAGAAGTGGTTATATTGTGTTCTATGAAATCACAAGAGAAGGTTACCACTGTTCATGGTTTTTTACTATGTTCAAACTTTCTCGGGTCTTGGGGAGTTATGCAGATGTTTTACAGCCAAATTGAAAAACTCATCGAATGTCTCTGAAGTAGGTAAACAACTTTTATCATGGGACGATTTTTCCTAGAAGGCTTCTATCTCTCACAATGACGTGATTTGTGTTAAAAATCGCTACTTTAGGCTGGTCTATTTACTATGGTTACACACACGTTTCTTGTCATGTACCGAGTTTATCTGCTTCGATTGTCAATTTTTAGGCTGCATTCGGTAAGCCGAGTACCATAGTAACCACATGCAACGTAAAAACCGTCAGAAGTGGTTATATTGTGTTCTATGAAATCACAAAAGAAGGTTACCACTGTTCATGGTTTTTTACTAGGTTCAAACTTTCTCGGGTCGTGGGGAGTCATGCAGATATTGTACAGCCAAATTGAAAAACTCATTGAATGTCTCTGAAGTAGGTAAACAACTTTTATCGTGGGACGATTTTTCCTAGAAGGCTTCTATCTCTCACAATGACGTGATTTGTGTAAAAAATCGCTACTTTAGGCTGGTCTATTTACTATGGTTACACACACGTTTCTTGTCATGTACCGAGTTTGGCTTCTTCGATTGTCAATTTTTAGGCTGCATTCAGTAAGCCAAGTACCATAGTAACCACATACAACGTAAAAACCGTCAGAAGTGGTTATATTGTGTTCTATGAAATCACAAAAGAAGGTTACCACTGTTCATGGTTTTTTACTAGGTTCAAACTTTCTCGGGTCGTGGGGAGTCATGCAGATATTGTACAGCCAAATTGAAAAACTCATCGGATGTCTCTGAAGTAGGTAAACAATTTTTATCATAGGACGATTTTTCCTAGAAGGCTTCTATCTCTCACAATGACGTGATTTGTGTCAAAAATCGCTAATTTAGTCTGGTCTATTTACTATGGTTACACACACGTTTCTTGTCATGTACCGAGTTTGGCTGCTTCGATTGTCAATTTTTAGGCTGCATTCGGTAAGCCAAGTACCATAGTAACCACATGCAACGTAAAAACCGTCAGAAGTGGTTATATTGTGTTCTATGAAATCACAAAAGAAGGTTACCACTGTTCATGGTTTTTTACTAGGTTCAAACTTTCTCGGGTCGTGGGGAGTCATGCAGATATTGTACAGCCAAATTGAAAAACTCATTGAATGTCTCTGAAGTAGGTAAACAACTTTTATAATGGGACGATTTTTCCTAGAAGGCTTCTATCTCTCACAATGACGTGATTTGTGTGAAAAATCGCTACTTTAGGCTGGTCTATTTACTATGGTTACACACACGTTTCTTGTCATGTACCGAGTTTGGCTTCTTCGATTGTCAATTTTTAGGCTGCATTCGGTAAGCCAAGTACCATAGTAACCACATACAACGTAAAAACCGTCAGAAGTGGTTATATTGTGTTCTATGAAATCACAAAAGAAGGTTACCACTGTTTATGGTTTTTTACTAGGTTCAAACTTTCTCGGGTCGTGGGGAGTCATGCAGATTTTGTACAGCCAAATTGAAAAACTCATCGGATGTCTCTGAAGTAGGTAAACAATTTTTAACATGGGACGATTTTTCCTAGAAGGCTTCTATCTCTCACAATGACGTGATTTGTGTCAAAAATCGCTAATTTAGGCTGGTCTATTTACTATGGTTACACACACGTTTCTTGTCATCTACCGAGTTTGGCTGCTTCGATTGTCAATTTTTAGGCTGCATTCGGTAAGCCAAGTACCATAGTAACCACATACAACGTAAAAACCGTCAGAAGTGGTTATATTGTGTTCTATGAAATCACAAAAGAAGGTTACCACTGTTCATGGTTTTTTACTAGGTTCAAACTTTTTCGGGTCGTGGGGAGTTATGCAGATAATGTAAAGCCAAATTGAAAAACTCATCGGATGTCTCTGAAGTAGGTAAACAACTTTTATCATGGGACGATTTTTCCTAGAAGGCTTCTATCTCTCACAATGACGTGATTTGTGTCAAAAATCGCTACTTTAGGCTGGTCTTTTTACTATGGTTACACACACGTTTCTTGTCATGTACCGAGTTTGGCTGCTTCGATTGGCAATTTTTAGGCTGCATTCGGTGAACCAAGTACCATAGTAACCACATACAACGTAAAAACTGTCAGAAGTAGTTATATTGCGTTCTATGAAATCACAAGAGAAGGTTACCACTGTTCATGGTTTTTTACTATGTTCAAACTTTCTCGGGTCTTGGGGAGTTATGCAGATGTTTTACAGCCAAATTGAAAAACTCATCGAATGTCTCTGAAGTAGGTAAACAACTTTTATCATGGGACGATTTTTCCTAGAAGGCTTCTATCTCTCACAATGACGTGATTTGTGTTAAAAATCGCTACTTTTGGCTGGTCTATTTACTATGGTTACACACACGTTTCTTGTCATGTACCGAGTTTGGCTGCTTCGATTGTCAATTTTTAGGCTGCATTCGGTAAGCCGAGTACCATAGTAACCACATGCAACGTAAAAACCGTCAGAAGTGGTTATATTGTGTTCTGTGAAATCACAAAAGAAGGTTACCACTGTTCATGGTTTTTTACTAGGTTCAAACTTTCTCGGGTCGTGGGGAGTCATGCAGATATTGTACAGCCAAATTGAAAAACTCATTGAATGTCTCTGAAGTAGGTAAACAACTTTTATCATGGGTCGATTTTTCCTAGAAGGCTTCTATCTCTCACAATGACGTGATTTGTGTAAAAAATCGCTACTTTAGGCTGGTCTATTTACTATGGTTACACACACGTTTCTTGTCATGTACCGAGTTTGGCTTCTTCGATTGTCAATTTTTAGGCTGCATTCGGTAAGCCAAGTACCATAGTAACCACATACAACGTAAAAACCGTCAGAAGTGGTTATATTGTGTTCTATGAAATCACAAAAGAAGGTTACCACTGTTCATGGTTTTTTACTAGGTTCAAACTTTCTCGGGTCGTGGGGAGTCATGCAGATATTGTACAGCCAAATTGAAAAACTCATCGGATGTCTCTGAAGTAGGTAAACAATTTTTATCATAGGACGATTTTTCCTAGAAGGCTTCTATCTCTCACAATGACGTGATTTGTGTCAAAAATCGCTAATTTAGTCTGGTCTATTTACTATGGTTACACACACGTTTCTTGTCATGTACCGAGTTTGGCTGCTTCGATTGTCAATTTTTAGGCTGCATTCGGTAAGCCAAGTACCATAGTAACCACATGCAACGTAAAAACCGTCAGAAGTGGTTATATTGTGTTCTATGAAATCACAAAAGAAGGTTACCACTGTTCATGGTTTTTTACTAGGTTCAAACTTTCTCGGGTCGTGGGGAGTCATGCAGATATTGTACAGCCAAATTGAAAAACTCATTGAATGTCTCTGAAGTAGGTAAACAACTTTTATCATGGGACGATTTTTCCTAGAAGGCTTCTATCTCTCACAATGACGTGATTTGTGTAAAAAATCGCTACTTTAGGCTGGTCTATTTACTATGGTTACACACACGTTTCTTGTCATGTACCGAGTTTGGCTTCTTCGATTGTCAATTTTTAGGCTGCATTCGGTAAGCCAAGTACCATAGTAACCACATACAACGTAAAAACCGTCAGAAGTGGTTATATTGTGTTCTATGAAATCACAAAAGAAGGTTACCACTGTTCATGGTTTTTTACTAGGTTCAAACTTTCTCGGGTCGTGGGGAGTCATGCAGATATTGTACAGCCAAATTGAAAAACTCATCGGATGTCTCTGAAGTAGGTAAACAATTTTTATCATAGGACGATTTTTCCTAGAAGGCTTCTATCTCTCACAATGACGTGATTTGTGTCAAAAATCGCTAATTTAGGCTGGTCTATTTACTATGGTTACACACACGTTTCTTGTCATGTACCGAGTTTGGCTGCTTCGATTGTCAATTTTTAGGCTGCATTCGGTAAGCCGAGTACCATAGTAACCACATGCAACGTAAAAACCGTCAGAAGTGGTTATATTGTGTTCTATGAAATCACAAAAGAAGGTTACCACTGTTCATGGTTTTTTACTAGGTTCATACTTTCTCGGGTCGTGGGGAGTCATGCAGATATTGTACAGCCAAATTGAAAAACTCATTGAATGTCTCTGAAGTAGGTAAACAACTTTTATCATGGGACGATTTTTCCTAGAAGGCTTCTATCTCTCACAATGACGTGATTTGTGTGAAAAATCGCTACTTTAGGCTGGTCTATTTACTATGGTTACACACACGTTTCTTGTCATGTACCGAGTTTGGCTTCTTCGATTGTCAAATTTTAGGCTGCATTCGGTAAGCCAAGTACCATAGTAACCACATACAACGTAAAAACCGTCAGAAGTGGTTATATTGTGTTCTATGAAATCACAAAAGAAGGTTACCACTGTTCATGGTTTTTTACTAGGTTCAAACTTTCTCGGGTCGTGGGGAGTCATGCAGATATTGTACAGCCAAATTGAAAAACTCATTGAATGTCTCTGAAGTAGGTAAACAACTTTTATCATGGGACGATTTTTCCTAGAAGGCTTCTATCTCTCACAATGACGTGATTTGTGTGAAAAATCGCTACTTTAGGCTGGTCTATTTACTATGGTTACACACACGTTTCTTGTCATGTACCGAGTTTGGCTTCTTCGATTGTCAAATTTTAGGCTGCATTCGGTAAGCCAAGTACCATAGTAACCACATACAACGTAAAAACCGTCAGAAGTGGTTATATTGTGTTCTATGAAATCACAAAAGAAGGTTACCACTGTTCATGGTTTTTTACTAGGTTCAAACTTTCTCGGGTCGTGGGGAGTCATGCAGATTTCGTACAGCCAAATTGAAAAACTCATCGGATGTCTCTGAAGTAGGTAAACAATTTTTAACATGGGACGATTTTTCCTAGAAGGCTTCTATCTCTCACAATGACGTGATTTGTGTCAAAAATCGCTAATTTAGGCTGGTCTATTTACTATGGTTACACACACGTTTCTTGTCATGTACCGAGTTTGGCTGCTTCGATTGTCAATTTTTAGGCTGCATTCGGTAAGCCAAGTACCATAGTAACCACATACAACGTAAAAACCGTCAGAAGTGGTTATATTGTGTTCTATGAAATCACAAAAGAAGGTTACCACTGTTCATGGTTTTTTACTAGGTTCAAACTTTTTCGGGTCGTGGGGAGTTATGCAGATAATGTAAAGCCAAATTGAAAAACTCATCGGATGTCTCTGAAGTAGGTAAACAACTTTTATCATGGGACGATTTTTCCTAGAAGGCTTCTATCTCTCACAATGACGTGATTTGTGTCAAAAATCGCTACTTTAGGCTAGTCTTTTTACTATGGTTACACACACGTTTCTTGTCATGTACCGAGTTTGGCTGCTTCGATTGGCAATTTTTAGGCTGCATTCGGTGAACCAAGTACCATAGTAACCACATACAACGTAAAAACTGTCAGAAGTAGTTATATTGCGTTCTATGAAATCACAAGAGAAGGTTACCACTGTTCATGGTTTTTTACTATGTTCAAACTTTCTCGGGTCTTGGGGAGTTATGCAGATGTTTTACAGCCAAATTGAAAAACTCATCGAATGTCTCTGAAGTAGGTAAACAACTTTTATCATGGGACGATTTTTCCTAGAAGGCTTCTATCTCTCACAATGACGTGATTTGTGTAAAAAATCGCTACTTTAGGCTGGTCTATTTACTATGGTTACACACACGTTTCTTGTCATGTACCGAGTTTGGTCTCTTCGATTGTCAATTTTTAGGCTGCATTCGGTAAGCCAAGTACCATAGTAACCACATACAACGTAAAAACCGTCAGAAGTGGTTATATTGTGTTCTATGAAATCACAAAAGAAGGTTACCACTGTTCATGGTTTTTTACTAGGTTCAAACTTTCTCGGGTCGTGGGGAGTCATGCAGATATTGTACAGCCAAATTGAAAAACTCATCGGATGTCTCTGAAGTAGGTAAACAATTTTTATCATAGGACGATTTTTCCTAGAAGGCTTCTATCTCTCACAATGACGTGATTTGTGTCAAAAATCGCTAATTTAGGCTGGTCTATTTACTATGGTTACACACACGTTTCTTGTCATGTACCGAGTTTGGCTGCTTCGATTGTCAATTTTTAGGCTGCATTCAGTAAGCCAAGTACCATAGTAACCACATACAACGTAAAAACCGTCAGAAGTGGTTATTTTGTGTTCTATGAAATCACAAAAGAAGGTTACTACCGTTCATGGTTTTTTACTAGGTTCAAACTTTCTCGGGTCGTGGGGAGTTATGCAGATGCTGTAGAGCCAAGTTGAAAAACTCATCGGATGTCTCTGAAGAGGTAAACAACTTTTATCATGGGACGATTTTTTCTGGAAGGCTTCTATCTCTCACAATGCCGTGATTAGTGTCAAAAATCGCTACTTTAGGCTGGTCTATTTACTATGGTTACACACACGTTTCTTGTCATGTACCGAGTTTGGCTGCTTCGATTGTCAATTTTTAGGCTGCATTCGGTAAGCCAAGTACCATAGTAACCACATGCAACGTAAAAACCGTCAGAAGTGGTTATATTGTGTTCTGTGAAATCACAAAAGAAGGTTACCACTGTTCATGGTTTTTTACTAGGTTCAAACTTTCTCGGGTCGTGGGGAGTCATGCAGATATTGTACAGCCAAATTGAAAAACTCATTGAATGTCTCTGAAGTAGGTAAACAACTTTTATCGTGGAACGATTTTTCCTAGAAGGCTTCTATCTCTCACAATGACGTGATTTGTGAAAAAAATCGCTACTTTAGGCTGGTCTATTTACTATGGTTACACACACGTTTCTTGTCATGTACCGAGTTTGGCTTCTTCGATTGTCAATTTTTAGGCTGCATTCGGTAAGCCAAGTACCATAGTAACCACATACAACGTAAAAACCGTCAGAAGTGGTTATATTGTGTTCTATGAAATCACAAAAGAAGGTTACCACTGTTCATGGTTTTTTACTAGGTTCAAACTTTCTCGGGTCGTGGGGAGTCATGCAGATATTGTACAGCAAAATTGAAAAACTCATCGGATGTCTCTGAAGTAGGTAAACAATTTTTATCATAGGACGATTTTTCCTAGAAGGCTTCTATCTCTCACAATGACGTGATTTGTGTCAAAAATCGCTAATTTAGGCTGGTCTATTTACTATGGTTACACACACGTTTCTTGTCATGTACCGAGTTTGGCTGCTTCGATTGTCAATTTTTAGGCTGCATTCAGTAAGCCAAGTACCATAGTAACCACATACAACGTAAAAACCGTCAGAAGTGGTTATTTTGTGTTCTATGAAATCACAAAAGAAGGTTACTACCGTTCATGGTTTTTTACTAGGTTCAAACTTTCTCGGGTCGTGGGGAGTTATGCAGATGCTGTAGAGCCAAGTTGAAAAACTCATCGGATGTCTCTGAAGAGGTAAACAACTTTTATCATGGGACGATTTTTTCTGGAAGGCTTCTATCTCTCACAATGCCGTGATTAGTGTCAAAAATCGCTACTTTAGGCTGGTCTATTTACTATGGTTACACACACGTTTCTTGTCATGTACCGAGTTTGGCTGCTTCGATTGTCAATTTTTAGGCTGCATTCGGTAAGCCAAGTACCATAGTAACCACATGCAACGTAAAAACCGTCAGAAGTGGTTATATTGTGTTCTGTGAAATCACAAAAGAAGGTTACCACTGTTCATGGTTTTTTACTAGGTTCAAACTTTCTCGGGTCGTGGGGAGTCATGCAGATATTGTACAGCCAAATTGAAAAACTCATTGAATGTCTCTGAAGTAGGTAAACAACTTTTATCGTGGAACGATTTTTCCTAGAAGGCTTCTATCTCTCACAATGACGTGATTTGTGTAAAAAATCGCTATAATTAGCTTTTACAGACCTCCGAACCAAACGGATAAAAAACAGGCGTTGATTAATGCCCAAAATGATTTATTAAAAATATATCAAGAATCACTTAACTTTGGAACAACAACAGTCCTAACTGGAGACGCAAATATGCCTGAGATTCGGTGGACTGGAAGTTTTTCTTCAAATACCATCTATGCTAATATAAGGTCATCTTTATATAAAGCCGGCCTCCACCAGGTCGTTGACTTCCCAACCCATATTGATAATAATACATTGGACATCATTCTTGTCTCAAATAAGAAGTTAACCCAAAAAATTGAAAAACTGCAACGGTTCGGTGACGGCATATGTAACCCGCCCTCCGATCATTTCGGAATATCTTTGACAACAAATATTGAACTTAATCAACAAATAAATTTTAAATTTCCAAACTTTCATAAGGCAGATTACAACACATTGAATGTAATACTCGATTCCCAAAATTGGCATAATATCTTCAATCAAAATGTGCTCCCTCTCAACCAAATGTGTGAAACTTTCACCAGAATTTTGAGTGATCTAATTAACATCTATGTACCTGTATATAAGAAAACCAATAATCGCTTGTATTGTATTCAGGACCCTAACCTAAGAAACTTAAGAGCCATCGAACTGAGATTGAAAACAAAATTCAAGAAGACGAAATGTTTGAATATTCATTCCCAGCGGATGGAAATATCTAGACAAATAAGAAAATTGGAAGTGTCATCATACTACAAAAATGAAAACCATATTCTGTCTTCAGGTAACGTACATAAGTTCTGGAAATATGTAAATTCAAAGACGAAAGTTAAAGACTCAATTCCCATCTTAATCGATCAAGGCAAAGAGCTGGTGTCCGATCAGGAAAAAGCAAACCATTTCTGTAACCACTTCTCTTCAATTTATTCAGGTAACCCGACCAAAGTTTGCCAGGACAATGATAAAAACATTCAGAAAACTAAACCAAAAACATCTTCAATTAACCCAGATTTTTATCCCATTTTTACACCTCAACAAGTCAGTGAAACCATAAGATCTTTAAAAAATAATAATGCATCTGGTTTTGACAAAATACCAAACATCTTCTTGAAAAAACTGAACCATGCAATAAGCATTCCACTGGCCAAAATCTTTAACGTGTCATATCATACTTCCTGTTTCCCTACATCATGGAAGCATGCGAAAATTATTCCAATACATAAAAAAGACAACAAATCTTTAGCATCAAATTACAGACCGATTTCTTTAAATGCAACTATCTCCAAAGTATTCGAAAAAATAATCAAAAAGGCTGTCTTAAATTGTTGCTTAGCCAACAATTTAATCACTCCTGCCCAATATGGTTTTATACCTGGAAAATCTGTTGAAAGCCAACTTTTGAGATGTCATTATGACTGGGCTACCAACAAAGATGCAGGTAACTGCACGGATATTATATACTTAGACCTCACAAAAGCCTTTGATCTTGTACCACATAGTATTCTTATACAAAAATTAAGAAACTTGAAGCTGGCTGAACATTTCGTTGATTTTGTTATATCTTATTTAGACAATAGAACCCAATCAGTCTGCATAAATAATGCAAGATCCAAACAAACTTCAGTGACTATGGGTGTACCGCAAGGTTCTGTGTTAGGCCCCCTTCTTTTCATCCTATTTATGAACGATCTACCAAATGTCGTAAAACATTCTAAAATATTCCTCTATGCTGATGACATTAAACTATACTCAGAGATAAAAAACAATACAGACATAGAAAAATTACAGTCTGACTTAACCTCCGTTCAAAATTGGATCTCGAAAAATGGCTTAAAAATATCTGCCCCAAAATCAGCAGTTTTGAGAATAGGAAAATCAAAATTCAAAGGAACCTATCAAATTAATGGTGACAAAATTCCAGAGAATGAGGTTTTTCGTGACCTAGGCGTTTTAGTCGACTCCAAATTAACCTTCTCTAATCAAGTAGAAAAACTTTGCCAAACAGCCGGAAAGCGATCTAAAGTGATTAGCAGATGTTTTTTCTCAAAAAATCCCAACTTTAATATACAGATGTTCTCAACCTTCACCCTATCCACTTTAGATTTTTGTTCTTGCATATGGTCACCATACAAATGGGGAGACAAAGAGTCAATTGAATCTATTCAAAAAGATTTCACTCGATACTTACCTGATGCAATGACATTGTCGTACAGAAACCGTTGCAGTAAATTCAATCTATTGCCACTTATCGTCAGACTGATTGTAAATGACCTGGTGGTGCTCCATAAACTTATTCACAAAAAGTTCAGGGATTTGGATCCCTCTGATTTCATTTCATTTAATAAATCTAACACCCGAGGACACTCTTTCAAAATTGTAAAAACTCATGCAGGAGCTTCATTGAGAAACCATTTAATACATAGATGTCTGAATATCTGGAATGAGCTTCCTCAGGAATTAGTTACAGTTCCATGTTCTGCTGTTTTTAGGAGAAAATTGATTGATTCAAACATCATATATAAATACGTCGAAGATATAAAACCTACTTTCTTAGATAGCCGATATGCTTGAAACACAGATCTGTAGTTTTATCACATTCCATTCCATTTACCTTTATTCGATTGAATCATTACTTTAATTTTGATCCGTTTTACAATTGATGCAAACGCGTATTATACGTTGAAAAACTGTTGTTATTCCTCTCCTTAAACCCTTTCGGTTTTCGAAATGTCCTTTAGGACAATTTCCGTATATATCGCGTCGTTATTCTCTTTTCATGTTCAATTCTAGTAATTCTTTAAACTTAATTATTTTTCATGTTTTTTACCTCTTCAATTCAGGTAATTTGTAATTCGTAATTTTTGTAAGACCGATTATATGCGAGACAAACAAATGAAATCTGAATCTGAAATCTGAACTTTAGGCTGGTCTATTTACTATGGTTACACACACGTTTCTTGTCATGTACCGAGTTTGGCTTCTTCGATTGTCAATTTTTAGGCTGCATTCGGTAAGCCAAGTACCATAGTAACCACATACAACGTAAAAACCGTCAGAAGTGGTTATATTGTGTTCTATGAAATCACAAAAGAAGGTTACCACTGTTCATGGTTTTTTACTAGGTTCAAACTTTCTCGGGTCGTGGGGAGTCATGCAGATATTGTACAGCCAAATTGAAAAACTCATCGGATGTCTCTGAAGTAGGTAAACAATTTTTATCATAGGACGATTTTTCCTAGAAGGCTTCTATCTCTCACAATGACGTGATTTGTGTCAAAAATCGCTAATTTAGTCTGGTCTATTTACTATGGTTACACACACGTTTCTTGTCATGTACCGAGTTTGGCTGCTTCGATTGTCAATTTTTAGGCTGCATTCGGTAAGCCAAGTACCATAGTAACCACATGCAACGTAAAAACCGTCAGAAGTGGTTATATTGTGTTCTATGAAATCACAAAAGAAGGTTACCACTGTTCATGGTTTTTTACTAGGTTCAAACTTTCTCGGGTCGTGTGGAGTCATGCAGATATTGTACAGCCAAATTGAAAAACTCATTGAATGTCTCTGAAGTAGGTAAACAACTTTTATCATGGGACGATTTTTCCTAGAAGGCTTCTATCTCTCACAATGACGTGATTTGTGTAAAAAATCGCTACTTTAGGCTGGTCTATTTACTATGGTTACACACACGTTTCTTGTCATGTACCGAGTTTGGCTTCTTCGATTGTCAATTTTTAGGCTGCATTCGGTAAGCCAAGTACCATAGTAACCACATACAACGTAAAAACCGTCAGAAGTGGTTATATTGTGTTCTATGAAATCACAAAAGAAGGTTACCACTGTTCATGGTTTTTTACTAGGTTCAAACTTTCTCGGGTCGTGGGGAGTCATGCAGATATTGTACAGCCAAATTGAAAAACTCATCGGATGTCTCTGAAGTAGGTAAACAATTTTTATCATAGGACGATTTTTCCTAGAAGGCTTCTATCTCTCACAATGACGTGATTTGTGTCAAAAATCGCTAATTTAGGCTGGTCTATTTACTATGGTTACACACACGTTTCTTGTCATGTACCGAGTTTGGCTGCTTCGATTGTCAATTTTTAGGCTGCATTCGGTAAGCCGAGTACCATAGTAACCACATGCAACGTAAAAACCGTCAGAAGTGGTTATATTGTGTTCTATGAAATCACAAAAGAAGGTTACCACTGTTCATGGTTTTTTACTAGGTTCAAACTTTCTCGGGTCGTGGGGAGTCATGCAGATATTGTACAGCCAAATTGAAAAACTCATTGAATGTCTCTGAAGTAGGTAAACAACTTTTATCATGGGACGATTTTTCCTAGAAGGCTTCTATCTCTCACAATGACGTGATTTGTGTGAAAAATCGCTACTTTAGGCTGGTCTATTTACTATGGTTACACACACGTTTCTTGTCATGTACCGAGTTTGGCTTCTTCGATTGTCAATTTTTAGGCTGCATTCGGTAAGCCAAGTACCATAGTAACCACATACAACGTAAAAACCGTCAGAAGTGGTTATATTGTGTTCTATGAAATCACAAAAGAAGGTTACCACTGTTCATGGTTTTTTACTAGGTTCAAACTTTCTCGGGTCGTGGGGAGTCATGCAGATTTTGTACAGCCAAATTGAAAAACTCATCGGATGTCTCTGAAGTAGGTAAACAATTTTTAACATGGGACGATTTTTCCTAGAAGGCTTCTATCTCTCACAATGACGTGATTTGTGTCAAAAATCGCTAATTTAGGCTGGTCTATTTACTATGGTTACACACACGTTTCTTGTCATGTACCGAGTTTGGCTGCTTCGATTGTCAATTTTTAGGCTGCATTCGGTAAGCCAAGTACCATAGTAACCACATACAACGTAAAAACCGTCAGAAGTGGTTATATTGTGTTCTATGAAATCACAAAAGAAGGTTACCACTGTTCATGGTTTTTTACTAGGTTCAAACTTTTTCGGGTCGTGGGGAGTTATGCAGATAATGTAAAGCCAAATTGAAAAACTCATCGGATGTCTCTGAAGTAGGTAAACAACTTTTATCATGGGACGATTTTTCCTAGAAGGCTTCTATCTCTCACAATGACGTGATTTGTGTCAAAAATCGCTACTTTAGGCTGGTCTTTTTACTATGGTTACACACACGTTTCTTGTCATGTACCGAGTTTGGCTGCTTCGATTGGCAATTTTTAGGCTGCATTCGGTGAACCAAGTACCATAGTAACCACATACAACGTAAAAACTGTCAGAAGTAGTTATATTGCGTTCTATGAAATCACAAGAGAAGGTTACCACTGTTCATGGTTTTTTACTATGTTCAAACTTTCTCGGGTCTTGGGGAGTTATGCAGATGTTTTACAGCCAAATTGAAAAACTCATCGAATGTCTCTGAAGTAGGTAAACAACTTTTATCATGGGACGATTTTTCCTAGAAGGCTTCTATCTCTCACAATGACGTGATTTGTGTTAAAAATCGCTACTTTAGGCTGGTCTATTTACTATGGTTACACACACGTTTCTTGTCATGTACCGAGTTTGGCTGCTTCGATTGTCAATTTTTAGGCTGCATTCGGTAAGCCGAGTACCATAGTAACCACATGCAACGTAAAAACCGTCAGAAGTGGTTATATTGTGTTCTGTGAAATCACAAAAGAAGGTTACCACTGTTCATGGTTTTTTACTAGGTTCAAACTTTCTCGGGTCGTGGGGAGTCATGCAGATATTGTACAGCCAAATTGAAAAACTCATTGAATGTCTCTGAAGTAGGTAAACAACTTTTATCATGGGTCGATTTTTCCTAGAAGGCTTCTATCTCTCACAATGACGTGATTTGTGTAAAAAATCGCTACTTTAGGCTTATCTATTTACTATGGTTACACACACGTTTCTTGTCATGTACCGAGTTTGGCTTCTTCGATTGTCAATTTTTAGGCTGCATTCGGTAAGCCAAGTACCATAGTAACCACATACAACGTAAAAACCGTCAGAAGTGGTTATATTGTGTTCTATGAAATCACAAAAGAAGGTTACCACTGTTCATGGTTTTTTACTAGGTTCAAACTTTCTCGGGTCGTGGGGAGTCATGCAGATATTGTACAGCCAAATTGAAAAACTCATCGGATGTCTCTGAAGTAGGTAAACAATTTTTATCATAGGACGATTTTTCCTAGAAGGCTTCTATCTCTCACAATGACGTGATTTGTGTCAAAAATCGCTAATTTAGTCTGGTCTATTTACTATGGTTACACACACGTTTCTTGTCATGTACCGAGTTTGGCTGCTTCGATTGTCAATTTTTAGGCTGCATTCGGTAAGCCAAGTACCATAGTAACCACATGCAACGTAAAAACCGTCAGAAGTGGTTATATTGTGTTCTATGAAATCACAAAAGAAGGTTACCACTGTTCATGGTTTTTTACTAGGTTCAAACTTTCTCGGGTCGTGGGGAGTCATGCAGATATTGTACAGCCAAATTGAAAAACTCATTGAATGTCTCTGAAGTAGGTAAACAACTTTTATCATGGGACGATTTTTCCTAGAAGGCTTCTATCTCTCACAATGACGTGATTTGTGTAAAAAATCGCTACTTTAGGCTGGTCTATTTACTATGGTTACACACACGTTTCTTGTCATGTACCGAGTTTGGCTTTTTCGATTGTCAATTTTTAGGCTGCATTCGGTAAGCCAAGTACCATAGTAACCACATACAACGTAAAAACCGTCAGAAGTGGTTATATTGTGTTCTATGAAATCACAAAAGAAGGTTACCACTGTTCATGGTTTTTTACTAGGTTCAAACTTTCTCGGGTCGTGGGGAGTCATGCAGATATTGTACAGCCAAATTGAAAAACTCATCGGATGTCTCTGAAGTAGGTAAACAATTTTTAACATGGGACGATTTTTCCTAGAAGGCTTCTATCTCTCACAATGACGTGATTTGTGTTAAAAATCGCTACTTTAGGCTGGTCTATTTACTATGGTTACACACACGTTTCTTGTCATGTACCGAGTTTGGCTGCTTCGATTGTCAATTTTTAGGCTGCATTCGGTAAGCCAAGTACCATAGTAACCACATACAACGTAAAAACCGTCAGAAGTGGTTATATTGTGTTCTATGAAATCACAAAAGAAGGTTACCACTGTTCATGGTTTTTTACTAGGTTCAAACTTTTTCGGGTCGTGGGGAGTTATGCAGATAATGTAAAGCCAAATTGAAAAACTCATCGGATGTCTCTGAAGTAGGTAAACAACTTTTATCATGGGACGATTTTTCCTAGAAGGCTTCTATCTCTCACAATGACGTGATTTGTGTCAAAAATCGCTACTTTAGTCTGGTCTATTTACTATGGTTACACACACGTTTCTTGTCATGTACCGAGTTTGGCTGCTTCGATTGTCAATTTTTAGGCTGCATTCGGTAAGCCAAGTACCATAGTAACCACATGTAACGTAAAAACCGTCAGAAGTGGTTATAGTGTGTTCTATGAAATCACAAAAGAAGGTTACCACTGTTCATGGTTTTTTACTAGGTTCAAACTTTCTCGGGTCGTGGGGAGTCATGCAGATATTGTACAGCCAAATTGAAAAACTCATTGAATGTCTCTGAAGTAGGTAAACAACTTTTATCATGGGACGATTTTTCCTAGAAGGCTTCTATCTCTCACAATGACGTGATTTGTGTTAAAAATCGCTACTTTAGGCTGGTCTATTTACTATGGTTACACACACGTTTCTTGTCATGTACCGAGTTTGGCTTCTTCGATTGTCAATTTTTAGGCTGCATTCGGTAAGCCAAGTACCATAGTAACCACATACAACGTAAAAACCGTCAGAAGTGGTTATATTGTGTTCTATGAAATCACAAAAGAAGGTTACCACTGTTCATGGTTTTTACTAGGTTCAAACTTTCTTGGGTCGTGGGGAGTCATGCAGATATTGTACAGCCAAATTGAAAAACTCATCGGATGTCTCTGAAGTAGGTAAACAATTTTTATCATAGGACGATTTTTCCTAGAAGGCTTCTATCTCTCACAATGACGTGATTTGTGTCAAAAATCGCTAATTTAGGCTGGTCTATTTACTATGGTTACACACACGTTTCTTGTCATGTACCGAGTTTGGCTGCTTCGATTGTCAATTTTTAGGCTGCATTCGGTAAGCCAAGTACCATAGTAACCACATGCAACGTAAAAACCGTCAGAAGTGGTTATATTGTGTTCTATGAAATCACAAAAGAAGGTTACCACTGTTCATGGTTTTTTACTAGGTTCAAACTTTCTCGGGTCGTGGGGAGTCATGCAGATATTGTACAGCCAAATTGAAAAACTCATTGAATGTCTCTGAAGTAGGTAAACAACTTTTATCATGGGACGATTTTTCCTAGAAGGCTTCTATCTCTCACAATGACGTGATTTGTGTTAAAAATCGCTACTTTAGGCTGGTCTATTTACTATGGTTACACACACGTTTCTTGTCATGTACCGAGTTTGGCTGCTTCGATTGTCAATTTTTAGGCTGCATTCGGTAAGCCGAGTACCATAGTAACCACATGCAACGTAAAAACCGTCAGAAGTGGTTATATTGTGTTCTGTGAAATCACAAAAGAAGGTTACCACTGTTCATGGTTTTTTACTAGGTTCAAACTTTCTCGGGTCGTGGGGAGTCATGCAGATATTGTACAGCCAAATTGAAAAACTCATTGAATGTCTCTGAAGTAGGTAAACAACTTTTATCATGGGTCGATTTTTCCTAGAAGGCTTCTATCTCTCACAATGACGTGATTTGTGTAAAAAATCGCTACTTTAGGCTTATCTATTTACTATGGTTACACACACGTTTCTTGTCATGTACCGAGTTTGGCTTCTTCGATTGTCAATTTTTAGGCTGCATTCGGTAAGCCAAGTACCATAGTAACCACATACAACGTAAAAACCGTCAGAAGTGGTTATATTGTGTTCTATGAAATCACAAAAGAAGGTTACCACTGTTCATGGTTTTTTACTAGGTTCAAACTTTCTCGGGTCGTGGGGAGTCATGCAGATATTGTACAGCCAAATTGAAAAACTCATCGGATGTCTCTGAAGTAGGTAAACAATTTTTATCATAGGACGATTTTTCCTAGAAGGCTTCTATCTCTCACAATGACGTGATTTGTGTCAAAAATCGCTAATTTAGTCTGGTCTATTTACTATGGTTACACACACGTTTCTTGTCATGTACCGAGTTTGGCTGCTTCGATTGTCAATTTTTAGGCTGCATTCGGTAAGCCAAGTACCATAGTAACCACATGCAACGTAAAAACCGTCAGAAGTGGTTATATTGTGTTCTATGAAATCACAAAAGAAGGTTACCACTGTTCATGGTTTTTTACTAGGTTCAAACTTTCTCGGGTCGTGGGGAGTCATGCAGATATTGTACAGCCAAATTGAAAAACTCATTGAATGTCTCTGAAGTAGGTAAACAACTTTTATCATGGGACGATTTTTCCTAGAAGGCTTCTATCTCTCACAATGACGTGATTTGTGTAAAAAATCGCTACTTTAGGCTGGTCTATTTACTATGGTTACACACACGTTTCTTGTCATGTACCGAGTTTGGCTTTTTCGATTGTCAATTTTTAGGCTGCATTCGGTAAGCCAAGTACCATAGTAACCACATACAACGTAAAAACCGTCAGAAGTGGTTATATTGTGTTCTATGAAATCACAAAAGAAGGTTACCACTGTTCATGGTTTTTTACTAGGTTCAAACTTTCTCGGGTCGTGGGGAGTCATGCAGATATTGTACAGCCAAATTGAAAAACTCATCGGATGTCTCTGAAGTAGGTAAACAATTTTTAACATGGGACGATTTTTCCTAGAAGGCTTCTATCTCTCACAATGACGTGATTTGTGTTAAAAATCGCTACTTTAGGCTGGTCTATTTACTATGGTTACACACACGTTTCTTGTCATGTACCGAGTTTGGCTGCTTCGATTGTCAATTTTTAGGCTGCATTCGGTAAGCCAAGTACCATAGTAACCACATACAACGTAAAAACCGTCAGAAGTGGTTATATTGTGTTCTATGAAATCACAAAAGAAGGTTACCACTGTTCATGGTTTTTTACTAGGTTCAAACTTTTTCGGGTCGTGGGGAGTTATGCAGATAATGTAAAGCCAAATTGAAAAACTCATCGGATGTCTCTGAAGTAGGTAAACAACTTTTATCATGGGACGATTTTTCCTAGAAGGCTTCTATCTCTCACAATGACGTGATTTGTGTCAAAAATCGCTACTTTAGTCTGGTCTATTTACTATGGTTACACACACGTTTCTTGTCATGTACCGAGTTTGGCTGCTTCGATTGTCAATTTTTAGGCTGCATTCGGTAAGCCAAGTACCATAGTAACCACATGTAACGTAAAAACCGTCAGAAGTGGTTATAGTGTGTTCTATGAAATCACAAAAGAAGGTTACCACTGTTCATGGTTTTTTACTAGGTTCAAACTTTCTCGGGTCGTGGGGAGTCATGCAGATATTGTACAGCCAAATTGAAAAACTCATTGAATGTCTCTGAAGTAGGTAAACAACTTTTATCATGGGACGATTTTTCCTAGAAGGCTTCTATCTCTCACAATGACGTGATTTGTGTTAAAAATCGCTACTTTAGGCTGGTCTATTTACTATGGTTACACACACGTTTCTTGTCATGTACCGAGTTTGGCTTCTTCGATTGTCAATTTTTAGGCTGCATTCGGTAAGCCAAGTACCATAGTAACCACATACAACGTAAAAACCGTCAGAAGTGGTTATATTGTGTTCTATGAAATCACAAAAGAAGGTTACCACTGTTCATGGTTTTTACTAGGTTCAAACTTTCTTGGGTCGTGGGGAGTCATGCAGATATTGTACAGCCAAATTGAAAAACTCATCGGATGTCTCTGAAGTAGGTAAACAATTTTTATCATAGGACGATTTTTCCTAGAAGGCTTCTATCTCTCACAATGACGTGATTTGTGTCAAAAATCGCTAATTTAGGCTGGTCTATTTACTATGGTTACACACACGTTTCTTGTCATGTACCGAGTTTGGCTGCTTCGATTGTCAATTTTTAGGCTGCATTCGGTAAGCCAAGTACCATAGTAACCACATGCAACGTAAAAACCGTCAGAAGTGGTTATATTGTGTTCTATGAAATCACAAAAGAAGGTTACCACTGTTCATGGTTTTTTACTAGGTTCAAACTTTCTCGGGTCGTGGGGAGTCATGCAGATATTGTACAGCCAAATTGAAAAACTCATTGAATGTCTCTGAAGTAGGTAAACAACTTTTATCATGGGACGATTTTTCCTAGAAGGCTTCTATCTCTCACAATGACGTGATTTGTGTTAAAAATCGCTACTTTAGGCTGGTCTATTTACTATGGTTACACACACGTTTCTTGTCATGTACCGAGTTTGGCTGCTTCGATTGTCAATTTTTAGGCTGCATTCGGTAAACCAAGTACCATAGTAACCACATACAACGTAAAAACCGTCAGAAGTGGTTTTATTGTGTTCTATGAAATCACAAAAGAAGGTTACCACTGTTCATGTTTCTTTACTAGGTTCAAACTTTTTCGGGTCGTGGGGAGTTATGCAGATAATGTACAGCCAAATTGAAAAACTTATCGGATGTCTCTGAAGTAGGTAAAACAACTTTTATCATGGGACGATTTTTCCTAGAAGGCTTCTATCTCTCACAATGACGTGATTTGTGTCAAAAATCGCTACTTTAGGCTGGTCTTTTTACTATGGTTACACACACGTTTCTTGTCATGTACCGAGTTTGGCTGCTTCGATTGTCAATTTTTCGGCTGCATTCGGTGAACCAAGTACCATAGTAACCACATATATTTATATTGCGTTCTATGAAATCACAAGAGAAGGTTACCACTGTTCATGGTTTTTTACTGTTCAAACTTTCTCGGGTCTTGGGGAGTTATGCAGATGTTGTACAGCCAAATTGAAAAACTCATCGAATGTCTCTGAAGTAGGTAAACAACTTTTATCATGGGACGATTTTTCCTAAAAGGCTTCTATCTCTCACAATGACGTGATTTGTGTTAAAAATCGCTACTTTAGGCTGGTCTATTTACTATGGTTACACACACGTTTCTTGTCATGTACCGAGTTTGGCTGCTTCGATTGTCAATTTTTAGGCTGCATTCGGTAAGCCAAGTACCATAGTAACCACATGCAACGTAAAAACCGTCAGAAGTGGTTATATTGTGTTCTATGAAATCACAAAAGAAGGTTACCACTGTTCATGGTTTTTTACTAGGTTCAAACTTTCTCGGGTCGTGGGGAGTCATGCAGATATTGTACAGCCAAATTGAAAAACTCATTGAATGTCTCTGAAGTAGGTAAACAACTTTTATCATGGGACGTTTTTTCCTAGAAGGCTTCTATCTCTCACAATGACGTGATTTGTGTAAAAAATCGCTACTTTAGGCTGGTCTATTTACTATGGTTACACACACCTTTCTTGTCATGTACCGAGTTTGGCTTCTTCGATTGTCAATTTTTAGGCTGCATTCGGTAAGCCAAGTACCATAGTAACCACATACAACGTAAAAACCGTCAGAAGTGGTTATATTGTGTTCTATGAAATCACAAAAGAAGGTTACCACTGTTCATGGTTTTTTACTAGGTTCAAACTTTCTCGGGTCGTGGGGAGTCATGCAGATATTGTACAGCCAAATTGAAAAACTCATCGGATGTCTCTGAAGTAGGTAAACAAATTTTATCATAGGACGATTTTTCCTAGAAGGCTTCTATCTCTACCAATGACGTGGTTTGTGTCAAAAATCGCTAATTTAGGCTGGTCTATTTACTATGGTTACACACACGTTTCTTGTCATGTACCGAGTTTGGCTGCTTCGATTGTCAATTTTTAGGCTGCATTCGGTAAGCCAAGTACCATAGTAACCACATGCAACGTAAAAACCGTCAGAAGTGGTTATATTGTGTTCTATGAAATCACAAAAGAAGGTTACCACTGTTCAAGGTTTTTTACTAGGTTCAAACTTTCTCGGGTCGTGGGGAGTCATGCAGATATTGTACAGCCAAATTGAAAAACTCATTTGATGTCTCTGAAGTAGGTAAACAACTTTTATCATGGGACGATTTTTCCTAGAAGGCTTCTATCTCTCACAATGACGTGATTTGTGTAAAAAATCGCTACTTTAGGCTGGTCTATTTACTATGGTTACACACACGTTTCTTGTCATGTACCGAGTTTGGCTACTTCGATTGTCAATTTTTAGGCTGCATTCGGTAAGCCAAGTACCATAGTAACCACATACAACGTAAAAACCGTCAGAAGTGGTTATATTGTGTTCTATGAAATCACAAAAGAAGGTTACCGCTGTTCATGGTTTTTTACTAGGTTCAAACTTTCTCGGGTCGTGGGGAGTCATGCAGATATTGTACAGCCAAATTGAAAAACTCATCGGATGTCTCTGAAGTAGGTAAAAAAAAATTTTCAGAGGACGATTTTTCCTAGAAGGCTTCTATCTCTCACAATGACGTGATTTGTGTCAAAAATCGCTAATTTAGGCTGGTCTATTTACTATGGTTACACACACGTTTCTTGTCATGTACCGAGTTTGGCTGCTTCGATTGTCAATTTTTAGGCTGCATTCGGTAAGCCAAGTACCATAGTAACCACATACAACGTAAAAACCGTCAGAAGTGGTTATATTGTGTTCTATGAAATCACAAAAGAAGGTTACCACTGTTCATGTTTCTTTACTAGGTTCAAACTTTCTCGGGTCGTGGGGAGCTCAAGTACTTCGAGAGCACAGAGATTGATAGATAAAGAGTTAGGAGTGAACTTTGGGAAAGTTTTAACGAAGGTTTGTGGTTCAGACGAACTTTGGTTTATCTCAGGTACTTCAAGAGCACAGAGATTGATAGATAAAGAGTTAGGAGTGAACTTTGAGAAAGTTTTAACGAAGGTTTGTGGTTCAGACGAACTTTGGTTTATCTCAGGTACTTCGAGAGCACAGAGATAGTGATGGGGGAATAGGCTGTGGGGTCTTCAGATTTGGGCAGTAGGCTGCGGAATCTTTGGAACGGGGACAGCGTTGGGGATGGGACCGTGGATGAGAAAAGGCTACGGGTCGAAGATCGACGGTGCTTTTCGTGCGATGGACGGTGGTACAAAGTTATGACAGTGTGATGATTTATGTATGTATCGAATATATGGTGATGATGACTTGAAACGAGTTGTGGTTGTGTTGGGTCAGCATGCCCCGTCTCTTCTGCCGCTCGCTTATAAACCATCGCGCCAGACAGAGAGACGATGTGGGCAGGAAAACAAAGTTACTGTCTGAATTTCAATGAACCATTAAGGGCACCATTTTATACAATAAAGTTTAATTTGGCGCCTTAAGTGGCTCAGATTGCATTAACAGTCCATTACCTGGGATGTTGTTGTCTGCGATAAAGTCAATCGTGCTCTGAATTAAATAGATAAGTGGGTTAATGAAGCAAATCAGATTCAAAAGAGCCACAATTCCATTAGCACCGAATTTTTGTACGATTACTTTGCCACTGGTGTGTGGCTCAGAATATTTGACGTGTTAATGTTCTACAGGGTTGTCGTAAGTACAGGTTTATGGAATTATTCTTAGTTTTACAAGTGTCTCGGTTTCCGACAGAGAGATTTTTTTTTAAGTAAAACCTTTTTGCCCATTTTAAATTTAAATTTGTCGTTATGTATAACAAAAAATCATTTTGTATTATTCGTTTCTGATTATTGTGATTATTTACACTGAATCTACATATGTTCTGTTCGTGGTTAAAAATAAATATAGTAAAGTTTAAACGGTTTTTTGACAGTTAGTTTGGTTTTGTGATAATTTTCCATGACATACATATGTTTGAAAGATCATCCAATATAGGCAAGCATAGTATATAAAACCAATCGGATCCGTGTTAGAAGCAGGTTTGGTACGTTTTTTTTACTTATAAAAACAATAACCAACTCGTAAAAACCGAGGAAAAAATACTGACAAATGGGAGAACGATTTGCGTACCACCAGAATCGGGTCAATAACCTGCAGTTTAAAAACTTATAATACAAATTAAATATAATAATTCCTTATGTTAGGGCTTATGCTTAATGAATGGTGTACCAAAAAAATCCAAACCAAAAAAATTCCTGATTTCCCTATACCAAAACAATTCTATACCAAAAAAATCCACCCAAAACAAGTCCATTCCAAAATAATCCCTTTTCAAATTTAATATACCACAAAAATAGTGGCCCGGTCCGTGTTTAGCCCGGCCCGACCCGGTCCCTAAGCCTATAGCCCACTTAGTGGTAGGCTTAGGCGTAGTCATGGGCTCGTAACCGTATGCAAATCGTTCTTTCATGTGTCGGACTGCCTGCCACCAAATGAGAGAACATAATAAATATGTATCTTTTCAG
>OZ038443.1:32217289-32222289 GCA_964036265.1 Daptonema setosum
AATCAGTGAGTGGGTCAAATGAAACTGCACCAACTGCAATCTCCATCCCGGGAGCATCCACTGTATTCACCAGCTGTCGCTATCTCAACACAGCTCAATATGATAGCCAACGACGAGACGATACGGTTGATGAACATGTTGTTGTTGTTGTTGTTGTTGTCGTTGTTGTTGTTGTTTTTGTTTTTGTTGTTGTTGTTATTGTTGTTGTTGTTGTTGTTGTTGTTGTTGTTGATGTCAGATCGGCGTTTTACTGTTCAGTTACGGTGGTGTGGTAAAGTAGAACGTACGTACGGTTACGGTGCCAATGATAGTTACCAAAGTTGAGTTCGGTCAAGATGGGTTAAGTACGGTTACGGTGCCAATGATAGTTACCAAAGTTGACTCCGGTTATGATGGGTTAAGTACGGTTTATGGTGGAGAGGTGATGATAGCAGTGAAATCAGGTGTGATGTTGATATAAGAAAAACCAAAGTGAATTGAAATCGAATCGCGCTGGTCCAATCATCCAAACATTTTTCATTTTCCAGTTTGGTCTCAAATAACAAACTATGTGTTTTTTTTCATTCATTCAAGTTTCAATTGGGTTGTCACGTTTACAATCATTACAATGAAATTTACAGTATTAATATTGGAATAAAGTAGTGTATAAATGTAGTAGTGGAATCAGTTAGGACATGTTTTATTATTTTATTTTTATTTATTCACGTTCGGAGATCTGGGCTAATTGGAACGATACATTTCACTCTCGAATAACTCGCTTTTTGACAGAACTCGAATTAGCCGGAGGTGAAACTCCGGCCGAACGATAAGTGAACGACAGCCACCCAAATGGCGAAGCTAAATGTAAATTCATGTTTCAGTACAGTTTCAAATACTATAATTAACTAAACCTTTTAAATAAGGCGAACCTATGGTCAAACTGAGGGGTAACGACAGCCAGGTTAAATCAGTTGTTGGATTCTTGTTCATGATATGCATTGTTGATAAAAGCTGCGTTCGCGGCCGGCCAGATTGATGTGCTAGTATAGCTTGGTCAGGGTTTTTTGTTATCAAACGATTTTTTGCGAGTCGACTACGCACGTATGCAATGAAATGATCGCAATATTTGTAGATTATCCAAATGCTATGTGAAAAAAAATTTCTGATTAGAAAAGCGCCAAAAACATATTTGAATTCAAAAAGTTTTTAAATACATAACAAGAAACTCTGAATACGCTATAGTTGGTGCAGATGGGTCGTCATTGAGTCAATCAAATTCAGTCCGAAATTTTTTATGTTCCGAAGTATTATTGATCAATAGTTCTGCCAATCAATCGGTCAGTCAGTCAAACAGTCAGTCACTATGTTAGCCAATTAGTCTGTCATCCAACCAATCAGTCAGACGGCTGATATGTCATGTGCAACCGCCCAAATCCACGTCATAGAAAATTGGGAACCAGTGGTAATAATAAAAAACTCGTTAGTCAGTCAATCACTCAGTTTTTCCCACAGACAGCGAGAGACAACAAACAATTCAACAATACATGCAGTAGTGTTTTGACAAAAGAAATCTGTCAGTCACTCAGTAACTGACTCCGTTTTTTTACAGTCCATCAGTCAGTCAACATACATCTTAGTCTTTCTTCATTGCCATATTCACATAATACACAATGAGGTCAATGAGGTGCAATGCGAAACTAATAGAAAAGCTAAAAAAATAACATAAGAGATTGAAAGCGGGGCGAGTTTTCTAACTTAGAGACAGAAAAAGAAAAAAACCTATCGTTGTTTCTGCCCTATCGTGAAACAACGAAAAAAAAAACAAGTGACGCGGGCGTCGTATGTACGTACGATGTCAGCATAAAAACCTGACACGGAAAGATCTAAAAACAGGGAAAAATGGCGCGCATTCAAATTCAGTCTCATAATCAAATAAGAATGCTACATGTTTGTTATTATATAAGCCGATTGATCAGTTAGTATCACCTTATTGAAATTAGTTGAAACAAAATTTACGACAAACACATATAATAACCGTTGTCAATAAAACGTTCAAGTTTCACTCTCTAATGATCAGTCTTTCTGCGGAGTAAAAAAACGCTGGAGGTGAAACTCTGGCCGATCGATAAGTGAACGACAGCCACCCAATTGGCGAAGCTGATTATTAACCCACGTTTTAGTATAGTTTCAAGTACTCGTTAGTGAACTATCATTTACTGATAAGGCAGAACTCTAATCAATTTTCGGGGTAACGACCGACAGCCATTTAAATGCAGTTATTCTTCTTCATGTTTCAATGATGTGCGTACTTAACAAAAGCAAGTTTCAAGTTAGTACCGTTGGTGCACGAGTCATAGCAAGAGAACTTGTTGACGCAAAAAAATAATTGAAAATATTTTTGTACATTGCACCAAACGTGATTCAGGAAAATTATAGAAAACTTAAAAAGAAATACAACAGCTTTGATGTCTTTTTCACCTCAAAAACTGACACACATGGAAAAACATTATGACAAATCAAAATTTCGTTTGCATATTCTACATTTACACAAATCGTAGGAACAAAACATTTGGACATTTTTTTTAAACAACATAAACATTTTCATAATGAATGAAAATCTGAATAAAAGGACAGTCATAATTCATAGCTGAAATCAAAATAAATGTCAACATTGAATGATGAATAATCAGCGGTGCGTTGACTCAATGTGGAGTCTAGCAAAAGATACAGAGAACCCAGGTTTTACTGGCCTATTTATATAAAGTTTGACATTCAGAGCTGAAAAACGCATTGCTTCAAAAACACAATGCCAACCGGCACCAGTCTTTCACTCATTAACTCAGTCACTAACTCAGTCAGTCAGTCAGTCAGTCAGTCAGTCAGTCAATCAGTCAGTCAGTCAGTCAGTCAGTCAGTCAGTCAGTCAGTCAGTCAGTCAGTCAGTCAGTCAGTCAGTCAGTCAGTCAGTCAGTCAGTCAGTCAGTCAGTCAGTCAGTCAGTCAGTCAGTCAGTCAGTTAGTCAGTCAGTATATTTTTTATTTTTTTTTTATTTATTATTTATTTATTCTCACTTCAAAACAATGTACAGAAAATTGAGAGAGGACGATAATAAATGAGTGAATAAGTACTGATTTTGAAGTGGATGGAAAAAAAAACATTAGCAAGAATTAGATAAAAAAAACAATGATATGAAATTAGATAGCAATTAGTTAAAGAACGAACAATCAATGGATTCCAAGAAATTAATAAGAGTACGGCGGTTGGGTGTAGTTTCATGAGGAATCCTTTCATAGAGATTAATGACTCTATTAGACCAAAAACGAGAGAATAACGTAGTATTACATCTATGTTTGAAAAGAGTACTACGAGTATTAGATTGATTTGGTGTGAATGGATTGATATTAAGGTATAAAGAGCCTTTAAAAAATTTTCTGACAGCAAAAATGTCACTACACAGAATCCTAGTTTCAATGCTTGGAAGGTTAATGTAGCGAAGCCTGTCAGCGTAAGGGATGTCATAAAGGTTGAGAGTATAGAGACAAAATTTTCGCTGAATAGATTCAAGGTTTTTGATTTGTTTCTTAGTAGAGTACATGATTGCTGGGGAGCAGTAGTCAATAAGCGGGATAATGAATGTTTTGAATAATTGGATATGAAAATTGTGGTCTTTAGAGAAGAAGGCATTACGAAGTATACCAATTTTTTGATTAGCCTTATGGGTAAGGTTAGATATGTGTTCATCAAAGGATAGTTTGTTGTCAATGATTATGCCTAGATCTCTAATATGACTAACCGAATTGATAGGATGATTATCAACCAAGTACAGGTATTCCTGATTTTTTTGTCCAAAATGAATAATATTAGATTTGGTGTGGTTGAGTGACATACCATTAATGTTGCACCACTGAATAATTTTGTTAAGATCATCCTGTAGTTGGTGTTGATCATCAATGGAACGAATAGGCTGAAGTATCTTGGAATCATCTGCATAAAAGAAAGAGCAGTTAACAAGATCAATAAGGTCAAATGTGTATATTATGAACAAAATTGGTCCAAGGACGGTGCCCTGTGGAACACCACTTAGTACGGGTAAAAATTTAGAGACAGAATTATTAAAACGAACAGCCTGCATTCGATCTGTTAGCCAATTCTGAATAATGTCAACTAGATGAGGAGTTACTTTGTATTTTCGAAGCTTAGCAATGAGTAGATTATGGGGAACACGGTCGAATGCTTTGGAAAAGTCTAAATAAATAACATCAACAGGTATATTACAATCAAGATTGATCAGAATCTGATGTAAATATGATAATAAATTACCACAGGTGCTGCGGCCGAATAAGAAGCCGAATTGATTAGGCGAAATTAAATTGTTTGAACTGAAATGTTCCATTAAGAGGTCTTTAATGAAATATTCAAATAATTTGCTGTCAGCACTTGTAATGGAAATGGGTCTGAATTGATCAATAGCATCAGGTGAAGGAGATTTGGGAATTGGAGTAATGGTGCTAAGACGCCATGCGTCCGGGATTGATTTATCAAAAATAATCAAATTAAATAATTTAGCTAAAGGTGTTTTGAATCCATGGGCAAGCTTTTTAATCAGGAATGGGGAAAAATCATTGGTGACCGAGGTTAGTTTGTTAGGTAACAAGTTGATATATTTGAGAATATTTTCAGATGTAAAGAGTGGAATTGGGTGAATATTATCAATAGTCGGTATATGGAAACGACAGCTGTCCATGGCTTCAGATTCGGTATATATATTATGGTTAAACGTAGTAGAAAAAAATGAAGAAAAAGCATTAGCAGCTGATAAGTCATCATAAATTGGAATGTTATTTTGGTCAACAGATGGTCTCGAGGATGATATATTAGGTAATCTATTTTTGATAAATTTCCAGAAGGTTCTGACATTTTGGTTTCTAAGTTGATTATTATCAAAAATTATATCTTCGGACTTTTTACAGTTGATGAAAGCTTTTTCAGACATAAAGTAGGCAATTTTAGCTTCAAGAGAT
>OZ038443.1:32227289-32261740 GCA_964036265.1 Daptonema setosum
AACGGTGGAGGGTTGGATGCTGTTGTTGTTGTTGTTGTTGTTGATGCAGATGCTGTAGAGCCAAGTTGAAAAACTCATCGGATGTCTCTGAAGTAGGTAAACAACTTTTATCATGGGACGATTTTTTCTGGAAGGCTTCTATCTCTCACAATGCCGTGATTAGTGTCAAAAATCGCTACTTTAGGCTGGTCTATTTACTATGGTCACACACACGTTTCTCGTCATGTACCGAGTTTGGCTGCTTCGATTGTCAATTTTTAAGCTGCATTCGGTAAACCAAGTACCATAGTAAGCACATACAACGTAAAAACCGTCAGAAATGGTTATATTATGTTCTATGAAATCACAAAAGAAGGTTACCACTGTTCATGGTTTTTTACTAGGTTCAAACTTTCTCGGGTGGTGGGGAGTTATGCAGATATTGTACAGCCAAATTGAAAAACTCATTGAATGTCTCTGAAGTAGGTAAACAACTTTTATCATGGGACGATTTTTCCTAGAAGGCTTCTATCTCTCACAATGCCGTGATTAGTGTCAAAAATCGCTACTTTAGGCTGGTCTATTTACTATGGTTACACACACGTTTCTTGTCATGTACCGAGTTTGGCTGCTTAGATTGTCAATTTTTAGGCTGCATTCGGTAAACCAAGTACCATAGTAACCACATACAACGTAAAAACCGTCAGAAGTGGTTATATTATGTTCTATGAAATCACAAAAGAAGGTTACCACTGTTCATGGTTTTCTACTAGATACAAACTTTCTCGGGTGGTGGGGAGTTATGCAGATATTGTACAGCCAAATTGAAAAACTCATCGGATGTCTCTGAAGTAGGTAAACAACTTTTATCATGGGACGACTTTTCCTAGAAGGCTTCTATCTCTCACAATGACGTGATTTGTGTTAAAAATCGCTACTTTAGGCTGGTCTATTTACTATGGTTACACACACGTTTCTTGTAATGTACCGAGTTTGGCTGCTTCGATTGTCAATTTTTAGGCTGCATTCAGTAAGCCAAGTACCATAGTAACCACATACAACGTAAAAACCGTCAGAAGTGGTTATTTTGTGTTCTATGAAATCACAACAGAAGGTTACCACCGTTCATGGTTTTTTACTAGGTTCAAACTTTCTCGTGTCATGGGGAGTTATGCAGATGCTGTAGAGCCAAGTTGAAAAACTCATCGGATGTCTCTGAAGTAGGTAAACAACTTTTATCATGGGACGATTTTTTCTGGAAGGCTTCTATCTCTCACAATGCCGTGATTAGTGTCAAAAATCGCTACTTTAGGCTGGTCTATTTACTATGGTCACACACACGTTTCTCGTCATGTACCGAGTTTGGCTGCTTCGATTGTCAATTTTTAAGCTGCATTTGGTAAACCAAGTACCATAGTAAGCACATACAACGTAAAAACCGTCAGAAATGGTTATATTATGTTCTATGAAATCACAAAGAAGGTTACCACTGTTCATGGTTTTTTACTAGGTTCAAACTTTCTCGGGTGGTGGGGAGTTATGCAGATATTGTACAGCCAAATTGAAAAACTCATTGAATGTCTCTGAAGTAGGTAAACAACTTTTATCATGGCACGATTTTTCCTAGAAGGCTTCTATCTCTCACAATGACGTGATTTGTGTTAAAAATCGCTACTTTAGGCTGGTCTATTTACTATGGTTACACACACGTTTCTTGTCATGTACCGAGTTTGGCTGCTTCGATTGGCAATTTTTAGGCTGCATTCGGTGAACCAAGTACCATAGTAACCACATACAACGTAAAAACTGTCAGAAGTAGTTATATTGCGTTCTATGAAATCACAAGAGAAGGTTACCACCGTTCATGGTTTTTTACTAGGTTCAAACTTTCTCGTGTCATGGGGAGTTATGCAGATGCTGTAGAGCCAAGTTGAAAAACTCATCGGATGTCTCTGAAGTAGGTAAACAACTTTTATCATGGGACGATTTTTTCTGGAAGGCTTCTATCTCTCACAATGCCGTGATTAGTGTCAAAAATCGCTACTTTAGGCTGGTCTATTTACTATGGTCACACACACGTTTCTCGTCATGTACCGAGTTTGGCTGCTTCGATTGTCAATTTTTAAGCTGCATTCGGTAAACCAAGTACCATAGTAAGCACATACAACGTAAAACCCGTCAGAAATGGTTATATTATGTTCTATGAAATCACAAAAGAAGGTTACCACTGTTCATGGTTTTTTACTAGGTTCAAACTTTCTCGGGTGGTGGGGAGTTATGCAGATATTGTACAGCCAAATTGAAAGACTCATTGAATGTCTCTGAAGTAGGTAAACAACTTTTATCATGGCACGATTTTTCCTAGAAGGCTTCTATCTCTCACAATGACGTGATTTGTGTTAAAAATCGCTACTTTAGGCTGGTCTATTTACTATGGTTACACACACGTTTCTTGTCATGTACCGAGTTTGGCTGCTTCGATTGTCAATTTTTAGGCTGCATTCGGTGAACCAAGTACCATAGTAACCACATACAACGTAAAAACTGTCAGAAGTAGTTATATTGCGTTCTATGAAATCACAAGAGAATGTTACCACCGTTCATGGTTTTTTACTAGGTTCAAACTTTCTCGGGTCGTGGGGAGTCATGCAGATATTGTACAGCCAAATTGAAAAACTCATTGAATGTCTCTGAAGTAGGTAAACAACTTTTATCATGGGACGATTTTTCCTAGAAGGCTTCTATCTCTCACAATGACGTGATTTGTGTTAAAAATCGCTACTTTAGCTGGTCTATTTACTATGGTTACACACACGTTTCTTGTCATGTACCGAGTTTGGCTGCTTCGATTGTCAATTTTTTGGCTGCATTCAGTAAGCCAAGTACCATAGTAACCACATACAACGTAAAAACTGTCAGAAGTAGTTATATTGCGTTCTATGAAATCACAAGAGAAGGTTACCACTGTTCATGGTTTTTTACTAGGTTCAAACTTTCTCGGGTCTTGGGGAGTTATGCAGATTTTGTACAGCCAAATTGAAAAACTCATCGAATGTCTCTGAAGTAGGTAAACAACTTTTATCATGGGACGATTTTTCCTAGAAGGCTTCTATCTCTCACAATGACGTGATTTGTGTTAAAAATCGCTACTTTAGGCTGGTCTATTTACTATGGTTACACACACGTTTCTTGTAATGTACCGAGTTTGGCTGCTTCGATTGTCAATTTTTTGGCTGCATTCAGTAAGCCAAGTACCATAGTAACCACATACAACGTAAAAACTGTCAGAAGTAGTTATATTGCGTTCTATGAAATCACAAGAGAAGGTTACCACTGTTCATGTTTTTTTACTATGTTCAAACTTGCTCGGGTCTTGGGGAGTTATGCAGATATTGTACAGCCAAATTGAAAAACTCATCGAATGTCTCTGAAGTAGGTAAACAACTTTTATCATGGGACGATTTTTTCTGGAAGGCTTCTATCTCTCACAATGCCGTGATTAGTGTCAAAAATCGCTACTTTAGGCTGGTCTATTTACTATGGTTACACACACGTTTCTTGTCATGTACCGAGTTTGGCTGCTTCGATTGTCAATTTTTAAGCTGCATTCGGTAAGCCAAGTACCATAGTAACCACATGCAACGTAAAAACCGTCAGAAGTGGTTATATTGTGTTCTGTGAAATCACAAAAGAAGGTAACCACTGTTCATGGTTTTTTACTAGGTTCAAACTTTCTCGGGTCGTGGGGAGTCATGCAGATATTGTACAGCCAAATTGAAAAACTCATTGAATGTCTCTGAAGTAGGTAAACAACTTTTATCGTGGGACGATTTTTCCTAGAAGGCTTCTATCTCTCACAATGACGTGATTTGTGTCAAAAATCGCTACTTTAGGCTGGTCTTTTTACTATGGTTACACACACGTTTCTTGTCATGTACCGAGTTTGGCTGCTTCGATTGGCAATTTTTAGGCTGCATTCGGTGAACCAAGTACCATAGTAACCACATACAACGTAAAAACTGTCAGAAGTAGTTATATTGCGTTCTATGAAATCACAAGAGAAGGTTACCACTGTTCATGGTTTTTTACTAGGTTCAAACTTTCTCGGGTCGTGGGGAGTCATGCAGATATTGTACAGCCAAATTGAAAAACTCATCGGATGTCTCTGAAGTAGGTAAACAACTTTTATCATGGGACGATTTTTCCTAGAAGGCTTCTATCTCTCACAATAACGTGATTTGTGTTAAAAATCGCTACTTTAGGCTGGTCTATTTACTATGGTTACACACACGTTTCTTGTCATGTACCGAGTTTGGCTGCTTCGATTGTCAATTTTTAGGCTGCATTCGGTAAGCCAAGTACCATAGTAACCACATGCAACGTAAAAACCGTCAGAAGTGGTTATATTGTGTTCTGTGAAATCACAAAAGAAGGTTACCACTGTTCATGGTTTTTTACTAGGTTCAAACTTTTTCGGGTCGTGGGGAGTTATGCAGATAATGTAAAGCCAAATTGAAAAACTCATCGGATGTCTCTGAAGTAGGTAAACAACTTTTATCATGGGACGATTTTTCCTAGAAGGCTTCTATCTCTCACAATGACGTGATTTGTGTCAAAAATCGCTACTTTAGGCTGGTCTTTTTACTATGGTTACACACACGTTTCTTGTCATGTACCGAGTTTGGCTGCTTCGATTGGCAATTTTTAGGCTGCATTCGGTGAACCAAGTACCATAGTAACCACATACAACGTAAAAACTGTCAGAAGTAGTTATATTGCGTTCTATGAAATCACAAGAGAAGGTTACCACTGTTCATGGTTTTTTACTATGTTCAAACTTTCTCGGGTCTTGGGGAGTTATGCAGATGTTGTACAGCCAAATTGAAAAACTCATCGAATGTCTCTGAAGTAGGTAAACAATTTTTATCATAGGACGATTTTTCCTAGAAGGCTTCTATCTCTCACAATGACGTGATTTGTGTCAAAAGTCGCTAATTTAGTCAGGTCTATTTACTATGGTTACACACACGTTTCTTGTCATGTACCGAGTTTGGCTGCTTCGATTGTCAATTTTTAGGCTGCATTCGGTAAGCCAAGTACCATAGTAACCACATGCAACGTAAAAACCGTCAGAAGTGGTTATATTGTGTTCTATGAAATCACAAAAGAAGGTTACCACTGTTCATGGTTTTTTACTAGGTTCAAACTTTCTCGGGTCGTGGGGAGTCATGCAGATATTGTACAGCCAAATTGAAAAACTCATTGAATGTCTCTGAAGTAGGTAAACAACTTTTATCAAGGGACGATTTTTCCTAGAAGGCTTCTATCTCTCACAATGACGTGATTTGTGTAAAAAATCGCTACTTTAGGCTGGTCTATTTACTATGGTTACACACACGTTTCTTGTCATGTACCGAGTTTGGCTTCTTCGATTGTCAATTTTTAGGCTGCATTCGGTAAGCCAAGTACCATAGTAACCACATACAACGTAAAAACCGTCAGAAGTGGTTATATTGTGTTCTATGAAATCACAAAAGAAGGTTACCACTGTTCATGGTTTTTTACTAGGTTCAAACTTTTTCGGGTCGTGGGGAGTTATGCAGATAATGTGAAGCCAAATTGAAAAACTCATCGGATGTCTCTGAAGTAGGTAAACAACTTTTATCATGGGACGATTTTTCCTAGAAGGCTTCTATCTCTCACAATGACGTGATTTGTGTAAAAAATCGCTACTTTAGGCTGGTCTATTTACTATGGTTACACACACGTTTCTTGTCATGTACCGAGTTTGGCTTCTTCGATTGTCAAATTTTAGGCTGCATTCGGTAAGCCAAGTACCATAGTAACCACATGCAACGTAAAAACCGTCAGAAGTGGTTATATTGTGTTCTGTGAAATCACAAAAGAAGGTTACCACTGTTCATGGTTTTTTACTAGGTTCAAACTTTCTCGGGTCGTGGGGAGTCATGCAGATATTGTACAGCCAAATTGAAAAACTCATTGAATGTCTCTGAAGTAGGTAAACAACTTTTATCATGGGACGATTTTTCCTAGAAGGCTTCTATCTCTCACAATGACGTGATTTGTGTAAAAAATCGCTACTTTAGGCTGGTCTATTTACTATGGTTACACACACGTTTCTTGTCATGTACCGAGTTTGGCTTCTTCGATTGTCAATTTTTAGGCTGCATTCGGTAAGCCAAGTACCATAGTAACCACATACAACGTAAAAACCGTCAGAAGTGGTTATATTGTGTTCTATGAAATCACAAAAGAAGGTTACCACTGTTCATGGTTTTTTACTAGGTTCAAACTTTCTCGGGTCGTGGGGAGTCATGCAGATATTGTACAGCCAAATTGAAAAACTCATCGGATGTCTCTGAAGTAGGTAAACAATTTTTATCATAGGACGATTTTTCCTAGAAGGCTTCTATCTCTCACAATGACGTGATTTGTGTCAAAAATCGCTAATTTAGTCTGGTCTAATTACTATGGTTACACACACGTTTCTTGTCATGTACCGAGTTTGGCTGCTTCGATTGTCAATTTTTAGGCTGCATTCGGTAAGCCAAGTACCATAGTAACCACATGCAACGTAAAAACCGTCAGAAGTGGTTATATTGTGTTCTATGAAATCACAAAAGAAGGTTACCACTGTTCATGGTTTTTTACTAGGTTCAAACTTTCTCGGGTCGTGGGGAGTCATGCAGATATTGTACAGCCAAATTGAAAAACTCATTGAATGTCTCTGAAGTAGGTAAACAACTTTTATCATGGGACGATTTTTCCTAGAAGGCTTCTATCTCTCACAATGACGTGATTTGTGTCAAAAATCGCTAATTTAGGCTGGTCTATTTACTATGGTTACACACACGTTTCTTGTCATGTACCGAGTTTGGCTGCTTCGATTGTCAATTTTTAGGCTGCATTCAGTAAGCCAAGTACCATAGTAACCACATACAACGTAAAAACCGTCAGAAGTGGTTATTTTGTGTTCTATGAAATCACAAAAGAATGTTACTACCGTTCATGGTTTTTTACTAGGTTCAAACTTTCTCGGGTCGTGGGGAGTTATGCAGATGCTGTAGAGCCAAGTTGAAAAACTCATCGGATGTCTCTGAAGAGGTAAACAACTTTTATCATGGGACGATTTTTTCTGGAAGGCTTCTATCTCTCACAATGCCGTGATTAGTGTCAAAAATCGCTACTTTAGGCTGGTCTATTTACTATGGTTACACACACGTTTCTTGTCATGTACCGAGTTTGGCTGCTTCGATTGTCAATTTTTAGGCTGCATTCGGTAAGCCAAGTACCATAGTAACCACATGCAACGTAAAAACCGTCAGAAATGGTTATATTGTGTTCTATGAAATCACAAAAGAAGGTTACCACTGTTCATGGTTTTTTCTAGGTTCAAATTTTCTCGGGTCGTGGGGAGTCATGCAGATATTGTACAGCCAAATTGAAAAACTCATCGGATGTCTCTGAAGTAGGTAAACAATTTTTATCATAGGACGATTTTTCCTAGAAGGCTTCTATCTCTCACAATGACGTGATTTGTGTCAAAAATCGCTAATTTAGTCTGGTCTATTTACTATGGTTACACACACGTTTCTTGTCATGTACCGAGTTTGGCTGCTTCGATTGTCAAGTTTTAGGCTGCATTCGGTAAGCCAAGTACCATAGTAACCACATGCAACGTAAAAACCGTCAGAAGTGGTTATATTGTGTTCTATGAAATCACAAAAGAAGGTTACCACTGTTCATGGTTTTTTACTAGGTTCAAACTTTCTCGGGTCGTGGGGAGTCATGCAGATATTGTACAGCCAAATTGAAAAACTCATTGAATGTCTCTGAAGTAGGTAAACAACTTTTATCATGGGACGATTTTTCCTAGAAGGCTTCTATCTCTCACAATGACGTGATTTGTGTGAAAAATCGCTACTTTAGGCTGGTCTATTTACTATGGTTACACACACGTTTCTTGTCATGTACCGAGTTTGGCTTCTTCGATTGTCAATTTTTAGGCTGCATTCGGTAAGCCAAGTACCATAGTAACCACATACAACGTAAAAACCGTCAGAAGTGGTTATATTGTGTTCTATGAAATCACAAAAGAAGGTTACCACTGTTCATGGTTTTTTACTAGGTTCAAACTTTCTCGGGTCGTGGGGAGTCATGCAGATATTGTACAGCCAAATTGAAAAACTCATCGGATGTCTCTGAAGTAGGTAAACAATTTTTATCATAGGACGATTTTTCCTAGAAGGCTTCTATCTCTCACAATGACGTGATTTGTGTCAAAAATCGCTAATTTAGTCTGGTCTATTTACTATGGTTACACACACGTTTCTTGTCATGTACCGAGTTTGGCTGCTTCGATTGTCAAGTTTTAGGCTGCATTCGGTAAGCCAAGTACCATAGTAACCACATGCAACGTAAAAACCGTCAGAAGTGGTTATATTGTGTTTTATGAAATCACAAAAGAAGGTTACCACTGTTCATGGTTTTTTACTAGGTTCAAACTTTCTCGGGTCGTGGGGAGTCATGCAGATATTGTACAGCCAAATTGAAAAACTCATTGAATGTCTCTGAAGTAGGTAAACAACTTTTATCATGGGACGATTTTTCCTAGAAGGCTTCTATCTCTCACAATGACGTGATTTGTGTGAAAAATCGCTACTTTAGGCTGGTCTATTTACTATGGTTACACACACGTTTCTTGTCATGTACCGAGTTTGGCTTCTTCGATTGTCAATTTTTAGGCTGCATTCGGTAAGCCAAGTACCATAGTAACCACATACAACGTATAAACCGTCAGAAGTGGTTATATTGTGTTCTATGAAATCACAAAAGAAGGTTACCACTGTTCATGGTTTTTTACTAGGTTCAAACTTTCTCGGGTCGTGGGGAGTCATGCAGATTTTGTACAGCCAAATTGAAAAACTCATCGGATGTCTCTGAAGTAGGTAAACAATTTTTAACATGGGACGATTTTTCCTAGAAGGCTTCTATCTCTCACAATGACGTGATTTGTGTCAAAAATCGCTAATTTAGGCTGGTCTATTTACTATGGTTACACACACGTTTCTTGTCATGTACCGAGTTTGGCTGCTTCGATTGTCAATTTTTAGGCTGCATTCGGTAAGCCAAGTACCATAGTAACCACATACAACGTAAAAACCGTCAGAAGTGGTTATATTGTGTTCTATGAAATCACAAAAGAAGGTTACCACTGTTCATGGTTTTTTACTAGGTTCAAACTTTTTCGGGTCGTGGGGAGTTATGCAGATAATGTAAAGCCAAATTGAAAAACTCATCGGATGTCTCTGAAGTAGGTAAACAACTTTTATCATGGGACGATTTTTCCTAGAAGGCTTCTATCTCTCACAATGACGTGATTTGTGTCAAAAATCGCTACTTTAGGCTGGTCTTTTTACTATGGTTACACACACGTTTCTTGTCATGTACCGAGTTTGGCTTCTTCGATTGGCAATTTTTAGGCTGCATTCGGTGAACCAAGTACCATAGTAACCACATACAACGTAAAAACTGTCAGAAGTAGTTATATTGCGTTCTATGAAATCACAAGAGAAGGTTACCACTGTTCATGGTTTTTTACTATGTTCAAACTTTCTCGGGTCTTGGGGAGTTATGCAGATGTTTTACAGCCAAATTGAAAAACTCATCGAATGTCTCTGAAGTAGGTAAACAACTTTTATCATGGGACGATTTTTCCTAGAAGGCTTCTATCTCTCACAATGACGTGATTTGTGTAAAAAATCGCTACTTTAGGCTGGTCTATTTACTATGGTTACACACACGTTTCTTGTCATGTACCGAGTTTGGCTGCTTCGATTGTCAATTTTTAGGCTGCATTCGGTAAGCCGAGTACCATAGTAACCACATGCAACGTAAAAACCGTCAGAAGTGGTTATATTGTGTTCTGTGAAATCACAAAAGAAGGTTACCACTGTTCATGGTTTTTTACTAGGTTCAAACTTTCTCGGGTCGTGGGGAGTCATGCAGATATTGTACAGCCAAATTGAAAAACTCATTGAATGTCTCTGAAGTAGGTAAACAACTTTTATCATGGGTCGATTTTTCCTAGAAGGCTTCTATCTCTCACAATGACGTGATTTGTGTAAAAAATCGCTACTTTAGGCTGGTCTATTTACTATGGTTACACACACGTTTCTTGTCATGTACCGAGTTTGGCTTCTTCGATTGTCAATTTTTAGGCTGCATTCGGTAAGCCAAGTACCATAGTAACCACATACAACGTAAAAACCGTCAGAAGTGGTTATATTGTGTTCTATGAAATCACAAAAGAAGGTTACCACTGTTCATGGTTTTTTCTAGGTTCAAACTTTCTCGGGTCGTGGGGAGTCATGCAGATATTGTACAGCCAAATTGAAAAACTCATTGAATGTCTCTGAAGTAGGTAAACAACTTTTATCGTGGAACGATTTTTCCTAGAAGGCTTCTATCTCTCACAATGACGTGATTTGTGTAAAAAATCGCTACTTTAGGCTGGTCTATTTACTATGGTTACACACACGTTTCTTGTCATGTACCGAGTTTGGCTTCTTCGATTGTCAATTTTTAGGCTGCATTCGGTAAGCCAAGTACCATAGTAACCACATACAACGTAAAAACCGTCAGAAGTGGTTATATTGTGTTCTATGAAATCACAAAAGAAGGTTATCACTGTTCATGGTTTTTTACTAGGTTCAAACTTTCTCGGGTCGTGGGGAGTCATGCAGATATTGTACAGCCAAATTGAAAAACTCATCGGATGTCTCTGAAGTAGGTAAACAATTTTTATCATAGGACGATTTTTCCTAGAAGGCTTCTATCTCTCACAATGACGTGATTTGTGTCAAAAATCGCTAATTTAGTCTGGTCTATTTACTATGGTTACACACACGTTTCTTGTCATGTACCGAGTTTGGCTGCTTCGATTGTCAAGTTTTAGGCTGCATTCGGTAAGCCAAGTACCATAGTAACCACATGCAACGTAAAAACCGTCAGAAGTGGTTATATTGTGTTCTATGAAATCACAAAAGAAGGTTACCACTGTTCATGGTTTTTTACTAGGTTCAAACTTTCTCGGGTCGTGGGGAGTCATGCAGATATTGTACAGCCAAATTGAAAAACTCATTGAATGTCTCTGAAGTAGGTAAACAACTTTTATCATGGGACGATTTTTCCTAGAAGGCTTCTATCTCTCACAATGACGTGATTTGTGTGAAAAATCGCTACTTTAGGCTGGTCTATTTACTATGGTTACACACACGTTTCTTGTCATGTACCGAGTTTGGCTTCTTCGATTGTCAATTTTTAGGCTGCATTCGGTAAGCCAAGTACCATAGTAACCACATACAACGTAAAAACCGTCAGAAGTGGTTATATTGTGTTCTATGAAATCACAAAAGAAGGTTACCACTGTTCATGGTTTTTTACTAGGTTCAAACTTTCTCGGGTCGTGGGGAGTCATGCAGATTTTGTACAGCCAAATTGAAAAACTCATCGGATGTCTCTGAAGTAGGTAAACAATTTTTAACATGGGACGATTTTTCCTAGAAGGCTTCTATCTCTCACAATGACGTGATTTGTGTCAAAAATCGCTAATTTAGGCTGGTCTATTTACTATGGTTACACACACGTTTCTTGTCATGTACCGAGTTTGGCTGCTTCGATTGTCAATTTTTAGGCTGCATTCGGTAAGCCAAGTACCATAGTAACCACATACAACGTAAAAACCGTCAGAAGTGGTTATATTGTGTTCTATGAAATCACAAAAGAAGGTTACCACTGTTCATGGTTTTTTACTAGGTTCAAACTTTTTCGGGTCGTGGGGAGTTATGCAGATAATGTAAAGCCAAATTGAAAAACTCATCGGATGTCTCTGAAGTAGGTAAACAACTTTTATCATGGGACGATTTTTCCTAGAAGGCTTCTATCTCTCACAATGACGTGATTTGTGTCAAAAATCGCTACTTTAGGCTGGTCTTTTTACTATGGTTACACACACGTTTCTTGTCATGTACCGAGTTTGGCTGCTTCGATTGGCAATTTTTAGGCTGCATTCGGTGAACCAAGTACCATAGTAACCACATACAACGTAAAAACTGTCAGAAGTAGTTATATTGCGTTCTATGAAATCACAAGAGAAGGTTACCACTGTTCATGGTTTTTTACTATGTTCAAACTTTCTCGGGTCTTGGGGAGTTATGCAGATGTTTTACAGCCAAATTGAAAAACTCATCGAATGTCACTGAAGTAGGTAAACAACTTTTATCATGGGACGATTTTTCCTAGAAGGCTTCTATCTCTCACAATGACGTGATTTGTGTTAAAAATCGCTACTTTAGGCTGGTCTATTTGCTATGGTTACACACACGTTTCTTGTCATGTACCGAGTTTGGCTGCTTCGATTGTAAATTTTTAGGCTGCATTCGGTAAGCCGAGTACTATAGTAACCACATGCAACGTAAAAACCGTCAGAAGTGGTTATATTGTGTTCTGTGAAATCACAAAAGAAGGTTACCACTGTTCATGGTTTTTTACTAGGTTCAAACTTTCTCGGGTCGTGGGGAGTCATGCAGATATTGTACAGCCAAATTGAAAAACTCATTGAATGTCTCTGAAGTAGGTAAACAACTTTTATCATGGGTCGATTTTTCCTAGAAGGCTTCTATCTCTCACAATGACGTGATTTGTGTAAAAAATCGCTACTTTAGGCTGGTCTATTTACTATGGTTACACACACGTTTCTTGTCATGTACCGAGTTTGGCTTCTTCGATTGTCAATTTTTAGGCTGCATTCGGTAAGCCAAGTACCATAGTAACCACATACAACGTAAAAACCGTCAGAAGTGGTTATATTGTGTTCTATGAAATCACAAAAGAAGGTTACCACTGTTCATGGTTTTTTACTAGGTTCAAACTTTCTCGGGTCGTGGGGAGTCATGCAGATATTGTACAGCCAAATTGAAAAACTCATCGGATGTCTCTGAAGTAGGTAAACAATTTTTATCATAGGACGATTTTTCCTAGAAGGCTTCTATCTCTCACAATGACGTGATTTGTGTCAAAAATCGCTAATTTAGTCTGGTCTATTTACTATGGTTACACACACGTTTCTTGTCATGTACCGAGTTTGGCTGCTTCGATTGTCAATTTTTAGGCTGCATTCGGTAAGCCAAGTACCATAGTAACCACATGCAACGTAAAAACCGTCAGAAGTGGTTATATTGTGTTCTATGAAATCACAAAAGAAGGTTACCACTGTTCATGGTTTTTTACTAGGTTCAAACTTTCTCGGGTCGTGGGGAGTCATGCAGATATTGTACAGCCAAATTGAAAAACTCATTGAATGTCTCTGAAGTAGGTAAACAACTTTTATCATGGGACGATTTTTCCTAGAAGGCTTCTATCTCTCACAATGACGTGATTTGTGTAAAAAATCGCTACTTTAGGCTGGTCTATTTACTATGGTTACACACACGTTTCTTGTCATGTACCGAGTTTGGCTTCTTCGATTGTCAATTTTTAGGCTGCATTCGGTAAGCCAAGTACCATAGTAACCACATACAACGTAAAAACCGTCAGAAGTGGTTATATTGTGTTCTATGAAATCACAAAAGAAGGTTACCACTGTTCATGGTTTTTTACTAGGTTCAAACTTTCTCGGGTCGTGGGGAGTCATGCAGATATTGTACAGCCAAATTGAAAAACTCATCGGATGTCTCTGAAGTAGGTAAGCAATTTTTATCATAGGACGATTTTTCCTAGAAGGCTTCTATCTCTCACAATGACGTGATTTGTGTCAAAAATCGCTAATTTAGGCTGGTCTATTTACTATGGTTACACACACGTTTCTTGTCATGTACCGAGTTTGGCTGCTTCGATTGTCAATTTTTAGGCTGCATTCGGTAAGCCAAGTACCATAGTAACCACATGCAACGTAAAAACCGTCAGAAGTGGTTATATTGTGTTCTATGAAATCACAAAAGAAGGTTACCACTGTTCAAGGTTTTTTACTAGGTTCAAACTTTCTCGGGTCGTGGGGAGTCATGCAGATATTGTACAGCCAAATTGAAAAACTCATTTGATGTCTCTGAAGTAGGTAAACAACTTTTATCATGGGACGATTTTTCCTAGAAGGCTTCTATCTCTCACAATGACGTGATTTGTGTCAAAAATCGCTAATTTAGGCTGGTCTATTTACTATGGTTACACACACGTTTCTTGTCATGTACCGAGTTTGACTGCTTCGATTGTCAATTTTTAGGCTGCATTCGGTAAGCCAAGTACCATAGTAACCACATACAACGTAAAAACCGTCAGAAGTGGTTATATTGTGTTCTATGAAATCACAAAAGAAGGTTACCACTGTTCATGTTTCTTTACTAGGCTCAAACTTTCTCGGGTCGTGGGGAGTTTTGCAGATAATGTACAGCCAAATTGAAAAACTCATCGGATGTCTCTGAATTAGGTAAACAACTTTTATCATGGGACGATTTTTCCTAAAAGGCTTCTATCTCTCACAATGCTGTGATTAGTGTCAAAAATCGATACTTTAGGCTGGTCTATTTACTATGGTTACACACACGTTTCTTGTCATGTACCGAGTTTGGCTGCTTAGATTGTCAATTTTTAGGCTGCATTCGGTAAACCAAGTACCATAGTAACCACATACAACGTTAAAACCGTCAGAAGTGGTTATATTATGTTCTATGAAATCACAAAAGAAGGTTACCACTGTTCATGGTTTTTTACTAGATACAAACTTTCTCGGGTGGTGGGGAGTTATGCAGATATTGTACAGCCAAATTGAAAAACTCATCGGATGTCTCTGAAGTAGGTAAACAACTTTTATCATGGGACGACTTTTCCTAGAAGGCTTCTATCTCTCACAATAACGTGATTTGTGTTAAAAATCGCTACTTTAGGCTGGTCTATTTACTATGTTTACACACACGTTTCTTGTAATGTACCGAGTTTGGCTGCTTCGATTGTCAATTTTTAGGCTGCATTCAGTAAGCCAAGTACCATAGTAACCACATACAACGTAACAACCGTCAGAAGTGGTTATTTTGTGTTCTATGAAATTACAAAAGAAGGTTACCACCGTTCATGGTTTTTTACTAGGTTCAAACTTTCTCGGGTCGTGGGGAGTTATGCAGATGCTGTAGAGCCAAGTTGAAAAACTCATCGGATGTCTCTGAAGTAGGTAAACAACTTTTATCATGGGACGATTTTTTCTGGAAGGCTTCTATCTCTCACAATGCCGTGATTAGTGTCAAAAATCGCTACTTTAGGCTGGTCTATTTACTATGGTTACACACACGTTTCTCGTCATGTACCGAGTTTGGCTGCTTCGATTGTCAATTTTTAGGCTGCATTCGGTAAGCCAAGTACCGTAGTAACCACATACAACGTAAAAACCGTCAGAAGTGGTTATATTGTGTTCTATGAAATCACAAAAGAAGGTTACCACTGTTCATGGTTTTTTACTAGGTTCAAACTTTCTCGGGTCGTGGGGAGTCATGCAGATATTGTACAGCCAAATTGAAAAACTCATTGAATGTCTCTGAAGTAGGTAAACAACTTTTATCCTGGGACGATTTTTCCTAGAAGGCTTCTATCTCTCACAATGACGTGATTTGGGTCAAAAATCGCTACTTTAGGCTGGATTATTTATTATGGTTACACACACGTTTCTTGTCATGTACCGAGTTTGGCTGCTTCGATTGTCAATTTTTAGGCTGCATTCGGTAAGCCAAGTACCATAGTAACCACATACAACGTAAAAACCGTCAGAAGTGGTTATATTGTGTTCTATGAAATCACAAAAGAAGGTTACCACTGTTCATGGTTTTTTACTAGGTTCAAACTTTTTCGGGTCGTGGGGAGTTATGCAGATAATGTAAAGCCAAATTGAAAAACTCATCGGATGTCTCTGAAGTAGGTAAACAACTTTTATCATGGGACGATTTTTCCTAGAAGGCTTCTATCTCTCACAATGACGTGATTTGTGTCAAAAATCGCTACTTTAGGCTGGTCTTTTTACTATGGTTACACACACGTTTCTTGTCATGTACCGAGTTTGGCTGCTTCGATTGGCAATTTTTAGGCTGCATTCGGTGAACCAAGTACCATAGTAACCACATACAACGTAAAAACTGTCAGAAGTAGTTATATTGCGTTCTATGAAATCACAAGAGAAGGTTACCACTGTTCATGGTTTTTTACTATGTTCAAACTTTCTCGGGTCTTGGGGAGTTATGCAGATGTTTTACAGCCAAATTGAAAAACTCATCGAATGTCACTGAAGTAGGTAAACAACTTTTATCATGGGACGATTTTTCCTAGAAGGCTTCTATCTCTCACAATGACGTGATTTGTGTTAAAAATCGCTACTTTAGGCTGGTCTATTTGCTATGGTTACACACACGTTTCTTGTCATGTACCGAGTTTGGCTGCTTCGATTGTAAATTTTTAGGCTGCATTCGGTAAGCCGAGTACTATAGTAACCACATGCAACGTAAAAACCGTCAGAAGTGGTTATATTGTGTTCTGTGAAATCACAAAAGAAGGTTACCACTGTTCATGGTTTTTTACTAGGTTCAAACTTTCTCGGGTCGTGGGGAGTCATGCAGATATTGTACAGCCAAATTGAAAAACTCATTGAATGTCTCTGAAGTAGGTAAACAACTTTTATCATGGGTCGATTTTTCCTAGAAGGCTTCTATCTCTCACAATGACGTGATTTGTGTAAAAAATCGCTACTTTAGGCTGGTCTATTTACTATGGTTACACACACGTTTCTTGTCATGTACCGAGTTTGGCTTCTTCGATTGTCAATTTTTAGGCTGCATTCGGTAAGCCAAGTACCATAGTAACCACATACAACGTAAAAACCGTCAGAAGTGGTTATATTGTGTTCTATGAAATCACAAAAGAAGGTTACCACTGTTCATGGTTTTTTACTAGGTTCAAACTTTCTCGGGTCGTGGGGAGTCATGCAGATATTGTACAGCCAAATTGAAAAACTCATCGGATGTCTCTGAAGTAGGTAAACAATTTTTATCATAGGACGATTTTTCCTAGAAGGCTTCTATCTCTCACAATGACGTGATTTGTGTCAAAAATCGCTAATTTAGTCTGGTCTATTTACTATGGTTACACACACGTTTCTTGTCATGTACCGAGTTTGGCTGCTTCGATTGTCAATTTTTAGGCTGCATTCGGTAAGCCAAGTACCATAGTAACCACATGCAACGTAAAAACCGTCAGAAGTGGTTATATTGTGTTCTATGAAATCACAAAAGAAGGTTACCACTGTTCATGGTTTTTTACTAGGTTCAAACTTTCTCGGGTCGTGGGGAGTCATGCAGATATTGTACAGCCAAATTGAAAAACTCATTGAATGTCTCTGAAGTAGGTAAACAACTTTTATCATGGGACGATTTTTCCTAGAAGGCTTCTATCTCTCACAATGACGTGATTTGTGTAAAAAATCGCTACTTTAGGCTGGTCTATTTACTATGGTTACACACACGTTTCTTGTCATGTACCGAGTTTGGCTTCTTCGATTGTCAATTTTTAGGCTGCATTCGGTAAGCCAAGTACCATAGTAACCACATACAACGTAAAAACCGTCAGAAGTGGTTATATTGTGTTCTATGAAATCACAAAAGAAGGTTACCACTGTTCATGGTTTTTTACTAGGTTCAAACTTTCTCGGGTCGTGGGGAGTCATGCAGATATTGTACAGCCAAATTGAAAAACTCATCGGATGTCTCTGAAGTAGGTAAGCAATTTTTATCATAGGACGATTTTTCCTAGAAGGCTTCTATCTCTCACAATGACGTGATTTGTGTCAAAAATCGCTAATTTAGGCTGGTCTATTTACTATGGTTACACACACGTTTCTTGTCATGTACCGAGTTTGGCTGCTTCGATTGTCAATTTTTAGGCTGCATTCGGTAAGCCAAGTACCATAGTAACCACATGCAACGTAAAAACCGTCAGAAGTGGTTATATTGTGTTCTATGAAATCACAAAAGAAGGTTACCACTGTTCAAGGTTTTTTACTAGGTTCAAACTTTCTCGGGTCGTGGGGAGTCATGCAGATATTGTACAGCCAAATTGAAAAACTCATTTGATGTCTCTGAAGTAGGTAAACAACTTTTATCATGGGACGATTTTTCCTAGAAGGCTTCTATCTCTCACAATGACGTGATTTGTGTCAAAAATCGCTAATTTAGGCTGGTCTATTTACTATGGTTACACACACGTTTCTTGTCATGTACCGAGTTTGACTGCTTCGATTGTCAATTTTTAGGCTGCATTCGGTAAGCCAAGTACCATAGTAACCACATACAACGTAAAAACCGTCAGAAGTGGTTATATTGTGTTCTATGAAATCACAAAAGAAGGTTACCACTGTTCATGTTTCTTTACTAGGCTCAAACTTTCTCGGGTCGTGGGGAGTTTTGCAGATAATGTACAGCCAAATTGAAAAACTCATCGGATGTCTCTGAATTAGGTAAACAACTTTTATCATGGGACGATTTTTCCTAAAAGGCTTCTATCTCTCACAATGCTGTGATTAGTGTCAAAAATCGATACTTTAGGCTGGTCTATTTACTATGGTTACACACACGTTTCTTGTCATGTACCGAGTTTGGCTGCTTAGATTGTCAATTTTTAGGCTGCATTCGGTAAACCAAGTACCATAGTAACCACATACAACGTTAAAACCGTCAGAAGTGGTTATATTATGTTCTATGAAATCACAAAAGAAGGTTACCACTGTTCATGGTTTTTTACTAGATACAAACTTTCTCGGGTGGTGGGGAGTTATGCAGATATTGTACAGCCAAATTGAAAAACTCATCGGATGTCTCTGAAGTAGGTAAACAACTTTTATCATGGGACGACTTTTCCTAGAAGGCTTCTATCTCTCACAATAACGTGATTTGTGTTAAAAATCGCTACTTTAGGCTGGTCTATTTACTATGTTTACACACACGTTTCTTGTAATGTACCGAGTTTGGCTGCTTCGATTGTCAATTTTTAGGCTGCATTCAGTAAGCCAAGTACCATAGTAACCACATACAACGTAACAACCGTCAGAAGTGGTTATTTTGTGTTCTATGAAATTACAAAAGAAGGTTACCACCGTTCATGGTTTTTTACTAGGTTCAAACTTTCTCGGGTCGTGGGGAGTTATGCAGATGCTGTAGAGCCAAGTTGAAAAACTCATCGGATGTCTCTGAAGTAGGTAAACAACTTTTATCATGGGACGATTTTTTCTGGAAGGCTTCTATCTCTCACAATGCCGTGATTAGTGTCAAAAATCGCTACTTTAGGCTGGTCTATTTACTATGGTTACACACACGTTTCTCGTCATGTACCGAGTTTGGCTGCTTCGATTGTCAATTTTTAGGCTGCATTCGGTAAGCCAAGTACCGTAGTAACCACATACAACGTAAAAACCGTCAGAAGTGGTTATATTGTGTTCTATGAAATCACAAAAGAAGGTTACCACTGTTCATGGTTTTTTACTAGGTTCAAACTTTCTCGGGTCGTGGGGAGTCATGCAGATATTGTACAGCCAAATTGAAAAACTCATTGAATGTCTCTGAAGTAGGTAAACAACTTTTATCCTGGGACGATTTTTCCTAGAAGGCTTCTATCTCTCACAATGACGTGATTTGGGTCAAAAATCGCTACTTTAGGCTGGATTATTTATTATGGTTACACACACGTTTCTTGTCATGTACCGAGTTTGGCTGCTTTGATTGTCAATTTTTAGGCTGCATTCGGTAAACCAAGTACCATAGTAACCACATGCAACGTAAAAACCGTCAGAAGTGGCTATATTGTGTTCTATGAAATCACAAAAGAAGGTTACCACTGTTCATGTTTCTTTACTAGGTTCAAACTTTCTCGGGTCGTGGTGAGTTATGCAGATAATGTACAGCCAAATTGAAAAACTCATCGGATGTCTCTGAAGTAGGTAAACAACTTTTATCATGGGACGATTTTTCCTAGAAGGCTTCTATCTCTCACAATGCCGTGATTAGTGTCAAAAATCGCTACTTTAGGCTGGTCTATTTACTATGGTTACACACACGTTTCTTGTCATGTACCGAGTTTGGCTGCTTAGATTGTCAATTTTTAGGCTGCATTCGGTAAACCAAGTACCATAGTAACCACATACAACGTAAAAACCGTCAGAAGTGGTTATATTATGTTCTATGAAATCACAAAAGAAGGTTACCACTGTTCATGGTTTTCTACTAGATACAAACTTTCTCGGGTGGTGGGGAGTTATGCAGATATTGTACAGCCAAATTGAAAAACTCATCGGATGTCTCTGAAGTAGGTAAACAACTTTTATCATGGGACGACTTTTCCTAGAAGGCTTCTATCTCTCACAATGACGTGATTTGTGTTAAAAATCGCTACTTTAGGCTGGTCTATTTACTATGGTTACACACACGTTTCTTGTAATGTACCGAGTTTGGCTGCTTCGATTGTAAATTTTTAGGCTGCATTCAGTAAGCCAAGTACCATAGTAACCACATACAACGTGAAAACCGTCAGAAGTGGTTATTTTGTGTTCTATGAAATCACAACAGAAGGTTACCACCGTTCATGGTTTTTTACTAGGTTCAAACTTTCTCGTGTCATGGGGAGTTATGCAGATGCTGTAGAGCCAAGTTGAAAAACTCATCGGATGTCTCTGAAGTAGGTAAACAACTTTTATCATGGGACGATTTTTTCTGGAAGGCTTCTATCTCTCACAATGCCGTGATTAGTGTCAAAAATCGCTACTTTAGGCTGGTCTATTTACTATGGTCACACACACGTTTCTCGTCATGTACCGAGTTTGGCTGCTTCGATTGTCAATTTTTAAGCTGCATTCGGTAAACCAAGTACCATAGTAAGCACATACAACGTAAAAACCGTCAGAAATGGTTATATTATGTTCTATGAAATCACAAAAGAAGGTTACCACTGTTCATGGTTTTTTACTAGGTTCAAACTTTCTCGGGTGGTGGGGAGTTATGCAGATATTGTACAGCCAAATTGAAAAACTCATCGGATGTCTCTGAAGTAGGTTATCAATTTTTATCATAGGACGATTTTTCCTAGAAGGCTTCTATCTCTCACAATGACGTGATTTGTGTCAAAAATCGCTAATTTAGTCTGGTCTATTTACTATGGTTACACACACGTTTCTTGTCATGTACCGAGTTTGGCTGCTTCGATTGTCAATTTTTAGGCTGCATTCGGTAAGCCAAGTACCATAGTAACCACATGCAACGTAAAAACCGTCAGAAGTGGTTATATTGTGTTCTATGAAATCACAAAAGAAGGTTACCACTGTTCATGGTTTTTTACTAGGTTCAAACTTTCTCGGGTCGTGGGGAGTCATGCAGATATTGTACAGCCAAATTGAAAAACTCATTGAATGTCTCTGAAGTAGGTAAACAACTTTTATCATGGGACGATTTTTCCTAGAAGGCTTCTATCTCTCACAATGACGTGATTTGTGTAAAAAATCGCTACTTTAGGCTGGTCTATTTACTATGGTTACACACACGTTTCTTGTCATGTACCGAGTTTGGCTTCTTCGATTGTCAATTTTTAGGCTGCATTCGGTAAGCCAAGTACCATAGTAACCACATACAACGTAAAAACCGTCAGAAGTGGTTATATTGTGTTCTATGAAATCACAAAAGAAGGTTATCACTGTTCATGGTTTTTTACTAGGTTCAAACTTTCTCGGGTCGTGGGGAGTCATGCAGATATTGTACAGCCAAATTGAAAAACTCATCGGATGTCTCTGAAGTAGGTAAACAATTTTTATCTTAGGACGATTTTTCCTAGAAGGCTTCTATCTCTCACAATGACGTGATTTGTGTCAAAAATCGCTAATTTAGGCTGGTCTATTTACTATGGTTACACACACGTTTCTTGTCATGTACCGAGTTTGGCTGCTTCGATTGTCAATTTTTAGGCTGCATTCGGTAAGCCAAGTACCATAGTAACCACATGCAACGTAAAAACCGTCAGAAGTGGTTATATTGTGTTCTATGAAATCACAAAAGAAGGTTACCACTGTTCAAGGTTTTTTACTAGGTTCAAACTTTCTCGGGTCGTGGGGAGTCATGCAGATATTGTACAGCCAAATTGAAAAACTCATTTGATGTCTCTGAAGTAGGTAAACAACTTTTATCATGGGACGATTTTTCCTAGAAGGCTTCTATCTCTCACAATGACGTGATTTGTGTCAAAAATCGCTAATTTAGGCTGGTCTATTTACTATGGTTACACACACGTTTCTTGTCATGTACCGAGTTTGACTGCTTCGATTGTCAATTTTTAGGCTGCATTCGGTAAGCCAAGTACCATAGTAACCACATACAACGTAAAAACCGTCAGAAGTGGTTATATTGTGTTCTATGAAATCACAAAAGAAGGTTACCACTGTTCATGTTTCTTTACTAGGCTCAAACTTTCTCGGGTCGTGGGGAGTTTTGCAGATAATGTACAGCCAAATTGAAAAACTCATCGGATGTCTCTGAATTAGGTAAACAACTTTTATCATGGGACGATTTTTCCTAGAAGGCTTCTATCTCTCACAATGCTGTGATTAGTGTCAAAAATCGATACTTTAGGCTGGTCTATTTACTATGGTTACACACACGTTTCTTGTCATGCACCGAGTTTGGCTGCTTAGATTGTCAATTTTTAGGCTGCATTCGGTAAACCAAGTACCATAGTAACCACATACAAAAGTTTGTATGCTGGTAATATAAACCGCAACCAATTTCGTCTTTTGTTATGAAGCAGGAACAGAATCTTCATTCATACTGTTAAGCTGCAGTTTTCCGAATGAGAATTACAAAAATACGATAGTTTTTGGAAATTCTTCTGGAATGAATGAATGTTGCCAATCAAAAGATTCTCGATCATTCTAGAACATTCTAGAAGAATTCTTTCAGGCAATGGTTGTTGGCCAACTGTGAATGGGCCTGTGGATCGTGTCTGAAACGGTCGGTGTTAAGCAGCTTTGAACGGCAAACCATTAGGGTTAGTCACTGTTGTTGTTATTGTTGTTATTGTTGTTATTGTTGTTGTTGTTGCTGTTGTTGCTGTTGTTGTTGTTGTTGTTGTTGTTGCTGTTGTTGTTGTTGCTGTTGTTGATGTTGTTGTTGTCGTTGTCGTTGTTGTTGTTGTTGTTGTTGTTGTTGTTGTTGTTGTTGTTGTTGTTGTTGTTGTTGTTGTTGTTGTTGTTGTTGTTGTTGTTGTTGTTATTGTTGTTATTGTTGTTGTCTTTCTGTTTTAGGTTTAGCCATACATACGGAGCAGTTGCCGCAACAGGAAGCGTATTCTTGTTCAGTGTGTGAAACGTGAACGATTCTTGAGCTACTCTGCATGGTTTTGCTTGCTTTGTTATGTAGCGCCATAGTGGCTGTCGTTTTACTCCTCGTTCTGGAGCTTGAAATCCCATCAAAGAACGGGTTATAACATGAAAAATTTTCATTAAACTCTCCTTACCCTGTAATGAACTGTTCTGTAAAAAATTTGAACAAATTAACAGTCATCTTAACAGTCACAAATTACCAGATTATATTACCCTGCTTGAAGGTAAAATCGACTTTACTCTTTTAGGTGCATCTTGTAAACTGTAAACTTCAAAAACTGGTAAAATCAGAATACCGGAATGGTAAATCTAAGAAAGTGATTTTACCAGTACCTTTACCATTTACCTTTTCCAGTCGGTAAATCTTAGAAATTGGCCCCAGATGTACGTAGATCTATGCTATAGATCTACGCGTAGATAAAAATTTGAGTATAAATGCTCGTTTGTTACGCTTCAACTAAAGTTCAACCCCGACACAGTCGGGTGTCGTATAGAAACTTTCCCCGAAACACCGATTATTTCCGAATTTTGTTGTTTTATTTCTAGCAACGTCACGTCAAAAGAGCACTATCAGGAAGACCCCTAAAAACTTTTGATTGAAGTTAATTGACATACGGTAACACAATCCAATAAAATCTCACGAAAAATACAATAATTTTCCTACTTTTTATACACAATCATGGTATTATAAACTTCTGCTACGAACGAACTGTACTTTGATTAACCATCCATTTGAAATTCAGTTCGGTTTCTTCTTCATGCTATGCAACTGATAGCACTTTTTTTTACGTAAATTTGAAATCTGAAGTACTGGATGTGAAAGAAAAACATTTCGTAAACTGACTTTTCGTGATTTTGTGATGAAATGAACAGTTTTAGCTGTTTTCACATGTTAAACAGTTTTCAAAATCATTCAAAAAGGACGTAAACCATGCACAGTAAAGTCTGTTTTCGTAATATGCCATTGGTTTAGCCATGCGAGCTCTCTACCGTTCAAGGCAGCCGTTTAAAGTTGCGTTGTCGCATGCATTTTGTGTATGATGCGTATGTACATATTTTCGTAAACATGACTTAAAACACCGATTTTTTCCGCATTATGTTGTTTTATTCCTTGCAAAATTTGTTTGAAAATGACGGTGAAGGAAAAATCTTACGAATGGGTTCTGTTTGGTTGTAAACGCAGATTTTTTGCATAACCAATCATGATGAGCAGAAAACAGCTGTCGCGGAACATAATTATTTTAAATTCAAGCCGAATCAGTGTTTGTCAAATAAAATGATGAGACCAATTGCTTTTTTGTTTATTTTATCGTTATTTACCTTGTTCTATTATATTATTTTTACAGCACCTTACAGAAAACAGCTTAAAATGATGTTCTATTTTGAAAGGTACACAGTTCCAAACACCAATTACTCATGATTTTTTCACCTGTTAGTCGGGAAAAAATTACGCACTGTTTTTTTGACATATTTTGCACCCAACATTAGATGGTCACCGACATGACATGACATTATCGGCGGACATTCGGCGACGCCAGCAAACACTGACAGACGAACTGAACCTCTGAAGAGAGGGGAATATCTCCAAAGCGGGGGGAATTGGCAGAAATTTATCAGAAAGGGCATTTTATCAACACCTCAAAGAACAAACATGATATTTTGAAACCACCAAAGAGGAGGGAATTCCACATCACCCTCCCCCTCTCGTCCGCTAGTGCGTTAGTCCGACGCAATAAACTACCTGATAAATCCCCTCGACTGAAGGTGGCAACTTTTCCGACGTCCCCACGATAATGCACATCACTGGCCGACGAGTGAAACCACCAAAGGGAGGGAAATTTTGTCAAAGAGGGGGGGGGGATTGGTAGATATTAGGACATTTTACTTATACCGTAAGGAACAAATTCTAATTTTTGGAACCACCACAGAGGGGGGAATTCCACTTTTCCCTCCCCTTCACGCCCGCCAGTGATTGCACAAATACGTAATCACCGACGTTTGGGTGAATCTGGTGGTTTCTTTCAACCTGCTGAGTCTTCTGATTGATGAATGAGTGAGTGAGTGAAAAACTGAGTGAGTGAGTGAATGAGTGAGTAAGTGAAGAACTGAGTGAGTGAGTGAGTGAGTGAGTGAGTGAGTAAGTGAAGAACTGAGTGAGTGAGTGAATGAGTGAGTAAGTGAAGAACTGAGTGAGTGAGTGAATGAGTGAGTGAGTGAATGAGTGAGTGAGTGAGTGAGTGAGTGAGTGAGTGAGTGAGTGAATAAGTGAATGAGTGAGTGAGTGAATGAGTGAGTAAGTGAGTGAGTGAGTGAGTGAGTGAGTGAGTGAGTGAAGAACTGAATGAGTGAGTGAGTGAGTGAATGAGTGAATGAATGAGTGAAGAACTGAATGAGTGAGTGAATGAGTGAGTGCATGAGTGAATGAATGAGTGAGTGAATGAGTGAATGAGTGATCGTGAATTTTTTTCAGCTCGAAGTGAATGAGTTGAAGTGAATGAGTGAGTGCCCATTGAGTGAGTGAGTGAGTGAGTGAGTGAGCCAGTGAGTGAGTGAGTTAGTGAGTTAGTGAGTATGGAGAATAAGCGAGTGAGTCTGGTGATTGAGTGATTATGGTGAATAAGAGAGTGAGTCTGGTGAGTCAGTGAATAAGTGAGTGAGTGAGTGAATGAGTGAGTGAATGAGTGAGTGAATGAGTGAGTGAATGAGTGAGTGAGTGATTGAGTGAATGAAGTGTCCACATACGCACAAACGTTGAACTGTGAACACGCCCCGCAAACTTGCGGTTTGTGTAAATTATCAAAGAGTCAACAAACGAAATAAAGTTAAATAAAAACGTCATATACGTAGTTGTGTAGAAATCTAGAAAGAAGGTTGTTTATAAAATGAAGTAAAGTTGTGTAGAAATCCGTCGTCAGTTCGGTGTGTTTGGCAAGAACGGTAACGAAGTGATCGAGGCAGCCGAGTTGGGTGCCGTCATGCGATCGTTGAAGCGCTAATCCAACGTCAGATGAGATCAAAGCCCTTATTGCCAAACATGATAAAAGCAGTTGGTGAGTGAGTGAGTGAGTTAGTGAGTTGGTGAGTGAGTGAGTGAGTGAACGAGTGAGTGAGTGAGTGAGTGAGTTGGTGAGTGAGTGAGTTGGTGAGTGAGTAAACGAATGAATGAACGTATGAATGAACGTATGAGTGAGTTGTGTGTGAACGAGTGAGTGAGTGAGTGAAGAACTGAGTGAGTGAGTGAACGAGTGAACGAGTGAGTGAGTGAGTAAGTGTGTGAGTGAGTGAGTTGGTGAGTGAGTTGGTGAGTGAGTGAGTGTGTAAACGAATGAATGAACGAATGAGTGATTGATTGATTGAGTGAGTGAGTGAGTGAGTGAGTGAGTTGTATGTGAACGAGTGAGTGAGTGAGTGAAGAACTGAGTGAGTGAGTGAGTGAATGATTGAGTGAGTGAGGAAGAGAGAGAGTGAATGAGTGAGGGGGCATACTATGTTAAGGCATGGTATGTGACATGGAACCTAGGTGTGAAAAATGAATAAAATTTGGCAAATGTGACTTGTTACAACGCATGCATGGCTTGTGCCATACTGGATAACCATTCCAGGAACGGTCCCCGATCCACAGCAACACATTTATGAATATTTAGTATGTACACTATACATACATATATGTATGTACGATAAGGTGGTCCGTTCAAAATTCCGTTTTTGCTCATAACAATTTATCATTTAGCATTGTTCTATTGAGCTGGTATAGCATATCCAGTGTTTCCTGTCAGTCAACAACTTTTTGGCGCGCAGTTTGAATTGAATTCAAAGTTTTAGTAATATAAACTATTTTTCACATTACGAAAGTTGCGCCTGATTCATTGCTCACGCGTGTAACCGGCCAACGAAATTCCTTTTTATTATCAACAAACTCTGACCAAGCTATACATACATGTTTATTTGCAAGACAAAGGTTGTCGGAATTTGAGTTAAGTGGTGGTCTGGTCACTGGCGGACGAGTAAACTCTCCAAAGGAAGGGAAATCTTTCCAAAGAGGGGGGAATTGGCAGAAATCAGGCAATCTTTATACGCCTTAAAATAAACAAAACGCCTTAAAACGACCAAAGAGGGGAAATTCCACTTTTACTTTTTCGTTGTGCCCTTGTCCGCTAGTGGTGGTGGGACCTCTGCACTGATATCGAATCACAATTTTATACTGGTTGCTAACTGATGACCCAACTACTGACTTATCGGGACTGACTGTGCATAACCAACCACTCATTACTGAGACTGATTCAGGATCAGGACTGAACAGCCTGACTACCACTGATGGACAGTCTCATTGACTGACTCACTTAATGCCTACGACTGACTGACGGCCATTGATTGACTAACCGACTGACTGACTAAATCATCGACTGATCCACTGAATGCCTACGACTGACTGACGGCCACTGATTGACTAACCGACTGACTTACTCTCTCTCTGACTGACTACACTGACTGATCCACTAAAAGCCTACGACTGACTGGCTGCCACTGATTTACTGACTGTCTGATTGACTCACTCTCTCTGACTGACTAAGTCATTGACTGACCCACTTAAAGCCTACGACTGACTGTCGGACACTGATTGACTAACCGACTGACTTACTCTCTCTCTGACTGACTACACTGACTGATCCACTAAAAGCCTACGACTGACTGACTGCCACTGATTTACTGACAGACTGACTGTCTCACTCTCTCTGACTGACCCAAGAAATGCCTGACCCACGAATAGCCTATGACTGACTGTCGGACACTGATTGACTAACCGACTGACTTACTCTCTCTCTGACTGACTACACTGACTGATCCACTAAAAGCCTTCGACTGACTGACTGCCACTGATTTACTGACAGACTGACTGTCTCACTCTCTCTGACTGACCCAAGAAATGCCTGACCCACGAATAGCCTATGACTGAATGAATGTCTTCTTATCTAAATTGACAAACTTACTGTCGCAGTCGCAGACTGAGCCAACTGACAGACTGACTGTCTCACTGGTTGACCTAACTAAAAAATAGTCTCACTGATTGACCTAACTAAAAAATAGTCTCACTGATTGACCTAACTAAAAAATGGTCTCACTGATTGACCTAACTAAAAAATAGTCTCACTGATTGACCTAACTAAATAATAGGCTAACTGATTGACCTAACTAAATAATAGGCTAACTGACTGAAGATCCAAGGAACTGACCATCTAACATACTGACTGTCTCAATGACTGACTCATCCAACTGACTTACTGAATGCCTCACTGTCTTACGACCCAACTAACTAATCTAACTTGAAGACTGACTGACTGCCTCACTGACCGACTCATCTAACACACTGACTGACCCAACTAAAAGACTGACTGACTGTTCCCCAGGTTCAAGTGACTGACCCATCAACAGACTGACTTACATCTGTACTGTCTCACTGACTGACTCAACTCAGCCCAACTACCAATGTGACGAACTGCGCTTTTCCACGAGCTACATAACTGCCGTCCCACTGATCAATAGAACTCCGCCAGTGGTGAGCACTAACTGATCATCGTCCATCGAATGAATGGACTGCACTTGTTGACACGGAAGACTGGTCCGCTGTATTTATAGAGCAGATTACCAGTTCAGATCGATAGCGGGCCACAAAATTCGTTGTAATAAGGATATTGAAAATATGCCATGTTGGTACGTTACAAGAAAAAAGGATAACATGACATGATAACTACCCTAACCCACTCATACGCATTCACTCGCTCACTCATCCACACACCACTTTTTCATTCACTTACACTACCTCATTCACTTACACTCAACTCATTCACTCACAGTCAGTCATTCACTTACAGTCAGTCATTCACTTACAGTACAAAGTCAGTCATTCACTTACACTTAAAGTCAGTCATTCAATTACAGTCAGAGTCAGTCATTCACTTACTAAGTCAGTCATTCACTTACAGTCAGAGTCAGTCATTCACTTACAGTCAGTCATTCACTTAAAGTCAGTCATTCACTTACAAAGTCAGTCATTCACTTACACTTACAGTCAGTCATTCAATTACAGTCAGTCATTCACTTACAGTCAGTCATTCACTTACACTCACTCAATCACTTACAAAGTCAGTCATTCACTTACAGTCAGAGTCAGTCATTCACTTACAGTCAGTCATTCACTTACACTCACTCAATCACTTACAAAGTCAGTCATTCACTTACAGTCAGAGTCAGTCATTCACTTACAGTCAGTCATTCACTTACACTCACCTATTTACTTACACTCACTCATTCACTTAACACTCACTCACTTACTAATCATCCACACACACCACTTTTTAAACTTGCTTAATAAACTCCAAACCAACCAACGAGTGTATCGATCGTAACTCGATCGAACAAACCTGTCGTTCAAACCAACCATATTGATGATCAAAATATTTGTATTATTTAGTTGTGCACTTTTCAGTAGTCGGCATGTAATTGGGTTATCAGTCAACGATGACCAAAAACATACCGACGGCCGAATCAGTGCTATCAAATTAGTAGTTGGTGAATTTGTGATGATGAAGTCCGGTTGTTCATTGGTGTTGTAACCGTTGATGGTGATTTTAATCCACATCAAATTAAATTAATGTTGCGATTATCGGATTATTATGTAGGGCATATCCGCGATTAATGGCAACCCCGTACTTTATTGGACGGTTTGGTCCATTTCGGGTGGTTTACCAAAAATCGCAGATATCCGATTTGTGTTGTTGTCAATAGATGTATTTTATTTTGCCTGTCGTCATTATAATTATTGCTGTACCTGTTGAAGTTGAAGTAGTCTAGAAATACACGCAGAAATAAGAAATAGTTTTAAACTAGTCCACGACAAAGTGCCGCTTTCGGACTAACGTCAAAGCGGCTCAGTTCGTTTATTTATGACAAATTAGGTGAATGGATAACAAGTAAAACACAGCACGGAACTGCGATGGAATATACTGGCAACCAAAAACAATATAAACAGATATAAATATAAACATATATATAAACGGACACTAGCGAACGAGAAGGAGAGGGAAAAGTGAAATTCCCCCTCTTTGGCGGTTTCAAGAAGTGGAATTTGTTCCCTAAGGTGTAGGTAAAATCGCCTGAAAACTGCCAATTCCCCCTCTTATGACAAAATTCCCCTCCCTTTGGAGGATTTGCTCGTCCGCAAGTGTAAACAGATAACAATAGAGCACTAGCGGACGAGAACGAGAAGGGTGGGAAAAGTGGAATATCCCCCTCTTTGGAATTTTTGAACTTTCAAGTAGAATTTCTTCTCTAAGGTGTAGGTAAAATTACCTTAAAACTGTGAATTCCCCCTCTTTGGCAAAATTCCCTTCTTTAGGAGGTTTGGCTCGTCCGCCAGTGCAGTAGAGTAGGTATGTAGATAATAATGGGCTGTTTCGATATAGCGCGCGAATAAACGATATTATAATGTTTCAAAAACTATTCTCTATTGTTTCACGATGGGAAAGCCTCAAAACTGCCCTTTTGAGATCAATTTTTCCCTTTGATGAGTTGGCTCGTTCGCCAAGGATTCCGAATGAGAAAGTTCAGTACCACTAGCGGAAGAGAAGGGGTGGGAAAAATGGAAATCCCTTCTCTTTGGAGTTTTCAAAAACGGAAATTTGTTCCCTGGCATTTTCAAAAACGGAAATTTGTTCCCTGTATAAGTGTAGGTAAAATTACCTATTTTCTGCCAATCCCCCCCCCCCCCCTTTTGGAGAAATTCCCCTCCCTTTGTAGGTTTGGCTTCTGCGCTAGTGACTGGACCACAGCCGACCGGACCCTGCGCCCCAACGAATAAAATGGAACGGTCTGTCTCAACCAATCTTCATCAACAAACTAGAGCAACGGAAATCATTGGCATCGAGAATTCGCACAAATTATGAAACAGCTACTATGCCTTATTGACTAAATAGAAACAGAAAGGCATGAAAAAACTTTTTCATGAACACAACTTTTTACAAATAATAAAAGATTTCCTCCCTAGGCTGACGAGCCAATTCTCTAAACGAAAGGAAGTTTCTTCAATAAGCAATTGGTTATTGTGAGGACTGACAAAATCAACCTTTAGAAACTTTTTAAGGCAGAACATCGCACAAATTATGAAACAGCTACTATGCCTTATTGACTAAATAGAAACAGAAAGGCATGAAAAAAACGTTTTCATGAATAAAACTTTTTACAAATAATAAAAGATTTCCTCCCTTCTTCCCTAGGCTGACGAGCCAATTCTCCAAACGAAAGGAAGTTTCTTCGATGAGCAATTGGCTATTGTGAGGACTGACAAAATCAACCTTTAGAAAAGGCAGAACAATCACTGATTCAGAGCACTGGCGGACGAGCCAGATCTCTCAATGGAGGGGAATCATTCAAAAAAGGGTGAAATTCATTAAAATAAGGTCAATTTACAAGACGCTGGAAATTTTCGTTCGTCGAGTCGAGAGAAAATAACAAATTGAAACAGTTATTAGAACATGAACCTCAAATAATGAAATGAACATATTGTACACAAAGAATTACCGTTCCCGCAAAAAGATTTTGCTATTTTTGGCTTTGGAATATTCGTTTATTTCACAAATATTTCAAGCTATACGTAATAATTCAGATAATTTTGAGTTATTTCACGAACAAGTTTTTTAATCTTTGAGTGTAATTCAAAAAATTTGAGAGAAGAAAATTGCATCGATAAGAAATTGGCACAAGGACACTTCTTTGTTGGAACAGCAATTCATAGACTATTAGATCTGGGCAGGCTTACAAACAAAAATTTATAAACTATAGTCGAAAATGAATTACTGTTCCCAAAAGCTGCGTGAATTCTCGATAAACAACCTGATGTTTTAGGGTGTCACATTTTTTGTCGATAAACATTTCGTCTGTACAGGGAAGAGAAACCACTTTTATCCGACGAAATCTTCATCGACAAAAAATGTGACACCCCAAAGCCAAAACATCAGGTTGTTTATCGAAAATTCACGCAGCTTTTTGGAACAGTAATTCATTTTCGACTATAGCAAACTTAGCAAACATGATTTCTGCAGGAAATGATTTAAACCAAGCGACGAAACATTCTGATTTGGAAATGAAAGGTACGAAATTTAGCTATACATCAAACAGAGCGCATCAATTAAATTGCTTTCACACACTTTTTCATCATAACGACATCGACTAGGGCTGCCAGCGCCAGGAAATCTATAATAAGCTATAACTTGATCCGGATTTCTTGTTTTAAAAACAGCTATTCTTTTGGTGATTTAGGCGCAACATTTGTAACTGATGTCTGATTCATTGAAAAATGACAAAATTGAGAAAAGATTTGTTGTCCGTTTCAACGCGCGCCAAGAGCAAATTCAAATTGCGCGCCAGTCACTTCTGAGTCTGAATATAGCTTGCTCAAACACAAGATATCTTAAGAATACACTAGCGGACGAGAAGGGGTGGGAAAAGTGGAATTCCCCCTCTTTAGCATTTTCAAAAAGTCGAATTTGTTCCCTAAGGTGTAATAAAACGGCCTAAATTCTGCCGATTCCCCCTCTTTGAAAAAATTCCCCTCCCTTTGGAGGATTGGCTCGTCCGCCAGTGTTAGAATATCATGAAAAATCCTACAAAGCCGTTCACTAGCGGACGAGAAGGGATAAAAAAGTGGAAATCCCCCCCCACCTTCGGCGGTTTCAAGAAGTGGGATTTGTTTCCTCTAACGTGTAGGTAAAACGGCCTTCTTCCTGCGGATTCCCCCTCTTTAACGAAATTCCCCTCCCTTTAGAGGAAAGCTCGTTCGCCAGCAAACTTGTTACGCACAAATGCAAAGGATATTGAATTCAAATTGCGCGCCAAAAACCTTTTGGCTTACAAGAAAACCTATATACGCTATATTTTATATTCCAGAAAGAATGAAAATATAATAGCAAGAGTGACGGAAGTTGGAAACTATTTTGGTCGGTAACACAAAGAATAATTTTTGAGAGACGAATGAAAAACTGCTAGAGCCAATTTTTTGTTTCCAGGAGTTATGAGTCCAGAATTTAGAATTCCCAATTTTTTGCCAGATTTTGTCTGCCAGGAAATTCCCAAACCAGAACAACGATCAAGTAAGTGAATATTGAGCAACAGCAAAAACGTAACGGGGAGGATGAATTGATGAAATAAATGCAAGAAAATGTTACGAACCAATTATATGAAAAGAAGCAGAAAAATGTAAACAGCTATTTTTTTAAAACTTTAAAACAATATTCCTGGTCGTGTTGCAACATGTTTCCAAATAAACAGAAGAAAATCTCGAAATTTTGTTTCGGAACATCAAGAATGTTTTTGAAGAGTTGTCGCAACCAAGTCGACATTCGACTATGGCCCTGTGCACGTATAAGCTTTGGGCTTATAATTATAAGCCTAGGGCTTATAATTTTTACGTGTTAAAGTATGGTCAAAAATAAACCTCGGTTTAAAATTATAAGCTCTGGGCTTATAAAATAAGCCGAGGTCCATCAAATAACACTGTCAACCTCGGCTTATTTTATAAGCCCTAGGCTTATAATCATAAGCCCTAGGCTTATAATAAGCAACGAGTTCACTTGTTCGAAAAGAAAATTAAGGGTTGGGTAATTTGGTGCGAATTTTTGGGATTAAAATTTTAAACTTAAACTGGTGGAGGTCAGTATGTGCATGAACGTAAAACATCTCCAAGTTTCATAAATGGAATTTTATGCTTATGTATGAAAGATTCTGCTACAAACTTGTGTTACCAAGAACAATTTCAGATCAGAGCGCCCGCATAACTCACTTACATCAAGCCGTTCATTCAACCGATATTTATCCTTTCAGGCACAAGTTGGTTTTCTTTACCTTTCCTGCCCACTTAGAATTCATCTAAGCGGACATGAAAGGTAAGAAAAACCAACTTGTGCTGGAACGGAAAAACAGTCTGATGTGTATGACCTTGTCTCGCACCTCCTGGCTTTTGAAC
>OZ038443.1:32268140-32290640 GCA_964036265.1 Daptonema setosum
TTGGAAGTTTTCAGGTCTTATTACATACACCTTAGCAAACAAATTCTACTCTTTGAAAACGCCAAAGAGGGCTGAATTACACTTTTCCCACCCCTTCTCGTCCTCAAGTGCTTGGAACCAGATTACTGTAGGGAGGGTGGCAGACATGCTCTGGCACACGAACCAAAACTTCAAAGGGAGGGGAATTTCGTTAAAAAGGGAGAATGGGCAGTTTTCTGGTTACTTTCCCTACATATTGGGAACAATTTCTACTTTTGGAAACAACAAGAAGGGGGATTTACACTTTTCCCTATCTCGTCCGCAAGTGGTAACAAACAAGCAACCTTAGATAGAAAGGGCCGTCTGGAATTCAAGTGAAAAGTTGTAGTGTTAACTACTCTAACTTGTGAACCGTTAGCTGCATCAAACGTAAGAGAAGGTGTTGCATAATAGTCGGCTGACCGACTCAACTCAACCCAACAGCTGTATGCTATAACATGCAATCATCATGTTCAGTGGGTATTACACTGGGTTGGACAAGTTAACGTGTTATTTTTTCACTGGAATCTCCAGAATTTGTTACTCAGAGTTAAAAAACAATACCGCACCATTAATTTCAGTTCCACAATCAATTGAAAACACTTGATTTTGGTTCAACCCGGACTCGCAAATGATACGAATTCGTTCTGTCCGGAACTCACAAAAATCTAATGTATTCAGTTGTTATGCCATAATAGCAAAGTTGGATACCAAGTCACAAATATTGTGAAATAACGATCATACGATTCCTTATCGCAGATTACGGTAATATTGTTATTAACTACATGAATTTATTATGTACATGATTTCCATAATAGGGAAAAGGTTTTATCCGATCTCCCGTAGAATCTCTTCGGAGATATAATTATGTATTTCCACCATTAGCGGACGAGAAAGGGAGGGAAAAGTGGAATTCCCTCCTCTTTGGCTGTTTAAAAAAAGAATTTGTTCTCTAAGGTGTAGGTAAAATGGTTGACTTTTCATATCGAATCTGTCCTCGCTTATGCAATGAATCATGTAGAACTTTTGAAATTCCTCTCGTCTTGCTGGAGACATCTTTGAATAATCAAAGTCTTCCTTATTAAGTCGTAAACGTTTGTTCCATGTATCAAGATTCAGCCTTTTAATGGGGTAAAAAGACTTTTGCTGCGTTAGTCCAAACTCACGCGCGCATACATGAAGAGCTGATGGCAGATACAGATAAATATCCTTACATGTGACAGATGATGCTTTCAACACTAACAGTGACTGACCCCGCAATAAAACTTTACACGAAATTTTTCTGTTGATTAAATTTTCAAACAAAAGCACATTGTCAAACTTACTCCCACAAAAACTTAGTACCAAACAGTTAGTTTGTTTTAAGATATAATCCAATGTAAGAGATAAACAATCAGGTCCAGAGAAGGAGAACTCACGATCAGTACAACAGCTGCTAAACTCAAAATTATCAATACATTTTTCACAAACTTTAACACCAACGGACAGAATTGGAATAATTTTTTTAGATACTGGATCGGTAACGGTCTCAAAATCAAAAATTATGTAATGTTGTTTTCCAATCGAAGGTTTTATAACTGTTTTCTTAACAAAGCATACATGATCCCATGGAAAGTAACCAGTGCAAATTTTACAGTAAGTTTCGCGACAATGATGATCATCAGCATATTCACGCAATACTATACGACCACATTGCAAACATTTTGATTTCATGTCGCAAGTACTTTTCATGTGGTTTACGAAACAAGATTCTGTTTTAAAGGACATCTGACAATGAATACAAGAAATGATAGTTTTACCAAAAGTTTTACATTTCATGCAAGTACAACCGATACCTTTTTGACAATCAGATAATAAGTGATTACTAAAACAATTCTGGCCCTTGAAATTAAGCGAGCAACGTTGACAATAGATAAAGTCAGAACTAGGTCCACAGTTGCCATTGCAATGAGCGCATCTACGTTGGTTTGCGCGACAACCACGATCGTGACAAAAATGTTTACCACGCTTCATATGACCACAGAAACACAAAACCTTTGATCCGATGTACCGAGAAACGTTGGGGCAGGCCAAAATATGATTATCAATGGCTACGACAAACATCTTTTTATCTTTCTTAACACTATGGTCATAAACAATGTCATGGGAAGGAGTAATAATGATCAGCTGCTTGTTGAACTCGGAAGAGACAATATTACCTATTTCACAAAAATCTAATGTCGTAACAGTAGGGTTTGACGGAAACTTAGAAATCAATTCAATGAATTTTTTTGTTAGTCTTTTATACCTATTTTCATGTGTTTTAACTATATTAAGACATATTGAGGCAACCAGACAGTTTGTTATAACACCTCTAGATGCCAACTCTTCTACAGTCTGTTCAGGATCAATCAGAGCGTGATGCACGCTTTTTACCTGACCACCGGCATATGTTGGCAAAGGCATCTGAAAAACCATCACTTTGAGCTCTGGGTCCTCCTCATCGTATTCAAACAAGCGATGACTTTGAGCTGTTGCATCGAAACGGTCAAACAGTTCAGTAAAATTGAGTTCGTTGCCTTTGTGAACTCCTGTAGAAATTGGGTACGCAATATTCCGACTTTCTATAGAGACCTGAACTAAAACATCTTCACGGCGTAATCCCGTCATATCGGCTATATGGTTGAACAGCTTTGTCATCAAGTCGTAAAGCCTCCCGGAATGGGCTAGTTTAAAAGCCTTCTTAGTAATATCAATCGTGTACACACACTCTTTTGCCTTAAGTTTTGCGCTGTCAGCACAAATCTCGCTATTTTTCTCAATGTCAAACAGCTCGTCAAGCGGAATCTCACCCGCATCATACGCAACCACTAAATCAGGTTCCACCAGTTGTGGATCCTTCTCGCCAATCCATTGTGAATGTAACTTTTGATGCCTAATTATATTATCTTTCCGGGAAAATTTTTTTCCGCATTCTTTACATTCATATTTAGCAGCATCTGGGTTCTTGTAGCACGTTGCCTCATGTCGAGCAAAAGCCTTGGACGACGAAAACCGTTCGACTTTGCAATGGGAACAAATTCTACCTCGCATCATTATTATCTATAAAAAATGTGTTTGCTTAAATTTTTTTTTCAAAACCTAAAGAGTCGGCCGCATTTAGCCGTCCAGGATACCGTGCGAATCTACTGCCCCGATATCAAAAACAAAAACAAAAAAAACGGGTAAGTACAGTCGATGTTTACCTCAAGTTTGTATGGGTAAGTACCGATCGATGTTTACCTTGAGTTTATATGGGAAAAATCCATGAAAATTCACCCATACCCGTATACTTATGCAATCTCTGAAACGTGAGCTATGTGAGTACTGTGTCTATACCTGTATGTTAAAGATCTCAAAGAGTGTGGAAATGTATGATGTGAGGGGTACACATTTGTAAATATGTATCATGGGTCATTTGATACATGGTCAACTCTCCCATAATAAAGAAAAAATGAGCTGGGGTGCATGGAAATGTTTTTCATAAACATGATTGACAGCCTTCGATTGGTCATTTAACCCCAGGACTTTTCATACCGGGTCAGTTGGACACATGGACATTTGAACCCACCATACACCCCGACTAAATAAAAGTATATTCACATCTATAATACAAGAGATTTTACTATGATAGAAGAAAATCAATATAATTTACATTTATTATGCAGTGTATAAAGCCACTGGCGGACGAGCCAATCCTCTAAAAGGATGGGAATCTTTCAAAAGAGGGAGAATTGGTAGAAATTAGGCTATTTTACATACACATTAAGGAACAAACTCTGCTTTTTGAAACAGCTAAAGAAGTGGGAAATCCACCTTTTCCCTCCAATTCTCGTCCGCTGGTGCATACATCACAAGTAATACATAGTCGAAGGTGACTTTCTATACCTGCACACTCAGGCAAGAATTGTTAAACATTACCTTGACGCCGACGCGTATGACAGCGCTATGTAATACATTACACTATGCAAAACACGCATTGTGTATATGCATGCAGTGTATGTACACGTGACTGAATCAATATTGCATTAAATTATATGAAAATTCGATGATTTATGTGTCGAATCCAAGAAGTTCAACTCAATCAAATTAATTTGCAACATTTGTTGTCAAAAAGTGAACAAAAACGGTCATTCACACGTTGATTTCAAGTTGAATCCGTTGAATTACCTTTTTTGTTTGCATAATAATAAATGCCGCTGTAAACTGGTCGCGATGGTTAGTAATATACCTCTATATTATTTTCCTCTGATAGAATTTATGAAAGAAAAGAAAAGAATCATTGATGAGAGCGAATGAAATCAGAATGTGTAACAGAGTGTTTTACATTAAACTAGGGTAAACCCGTTGCTACGCAACTGAGTGTTAAGTTTACAAAGAATATTATCAATGGAAACCCGTCAACATACAAAATTAGCTTTGTTATATGTACCACGAACCCGTTGCTACGCAACTCAAGTTATCATTGATTCACAGTTCTAAGTTAGAACTTCTAACATCATTTCTAGAAGATCAATTAATAGCCTCACGTTAAAAACCCGTTACCCGCAACCCAAGTTATCATTGATTCATGCATATATGTAGTTCTAAGTTAAAACTTCTAACAATATTTCTAGAAAAAACAACACATAGCCGTTGAAAACTCGCTACCCGATCCGAGATTTCAATACATTATACTTACCCGACCCATTAAGTTCGGAGTTTATTGTTTAGGGTAAACCCGTTGCAGGGCAACGGAGGATCAAGTTTAGTAATGACCATTTGTACATAGGAAATCATAAAAACATATAACTCAGTTTAATCCATCCGAACCCGACCCGTAGACTGTTGAAAATTGTTCCGAGATAAATTTATTTTAACATAGTTACAGTGAGAAAAACCCGTTGAAAAAAAAGTTTGTCACCCGTGAAAATCCCAACTCATCTTACTTTTCTTGATAAAGTATACCCGACCAGTTGAAAACTCATAAGGTAATGTTATACATACATAGGAGTATCCGACCCGATATGTTATTATAAACGTTGAACTCACCCGACCCGTTAAATCCTGATTTAATTTTCTGAAAAATAATTATGGTAAAGTTAGTTTAGGTTTAGCATTACACTAAAAAGAACCCGTGGAAAAACGATTGATTGACTCACTTATTTTTTTCTATTAGGTATTGTAATTTTTTACCCGTCCCGTTGGAAACCTACAGGACCCATTCCCGTTGGAAACCTACAGGATATTTTCAACTCTTGACCCGACCCCGAGAAGCACATAGATGATCGCTGAAACTACTTGTACTGTTTTTTTGTTTGATCAAAGATATCTCGGTTGAGGTTGTTCACGTCTAGGATTTTTTCTGCAATGGAAGGTGTTGATGATTCCCGATGTGGATGAAAAGAATCACTTGCATCCGTGACCTTAATTAGCGGTAATTTTAGTTAAGACCTTTGATATTTTCAGTGAATAGAGGGAATCTTCTTTGAGGGTGTTGATGACAATATCTCCTCAACTTTTATGAGAGAAGGTGATGATGATTATAAATTTCTTGATTCTGCATGAAAATGACATAAAGAGTTTTTCAGCGTTTCACTTTTGATATTTATATCGATTCATCGGGCGGACATACCTACCCACCGACAAGTTTGTTTTAATATATAAGATTTCATGCTTTCATGAATTCATAAAAAAGAGAAACTATAAAACTTTTTCGTCAAAAATGTTAGTCTTAAGTAAGTGAAAGAATAAAAGATTTACTAATAAAAGTGTCCGTCGTTAAATTTAACAAAGTTTTCGTCAAATTGAGGGGGGCGCCGGGCTGCCCAAAGTAGGGAATGCCCCTTAATTATCAATTCTCACTGAATTGCATTATGTTAACAGCAACCGAACAAACGAATCTGGCTCATTTATTAGAATTCAGTTTTCCCCATGAAATAACCTATTGAACATGTCATAATAAAGACCTATTTTATAAATGAATGATAACAACTGAAGAAAATATTTAATACTCTGTTTATGTAAAGCTGCAAGATTATTATGTTAAAACCGTTTGTTTTATGATAATTTCAACTGAGGAAAGGAAGTTACAGCTTTTTGTAGTATGTTTCTATTCAATTCCGACAATTCAGCTCATTATGGTACAAAATAATTTTCTGCACACCGTAATTAGGCCTGAAAGAATCATATTTTGATTATTTGACTGTTTTGATAGGCATTTTTGTTGGATTCTTTTTTACTTATGGAATTGACTGCTTTAAAACACGACATGCTTTATTTAGATTAAAGCATGAATTTAACGAAAAGCAAGGACTTTATGGAATATAATTTTAGTACGCCTGCTTAGATAAACAGTTTTATGGAAATTCTAAGAAAAATAAAGCATTTTCCGACAACTTACGGTTCACACTGATTTAATTGAGTTTGATACGGTTTAGTTATTATAAATTTAAGTATACGTGATACAAGTGTCAACAAACTAACGGTTTAGTTTCTATAATACTGACTAACTAGTCCTAAAACAATGAATATCTTGTTTTGAATCATTAGTTTGACACATTAACCAGAAATTTAGAGATATTCTCAGAATATTTGTTGAAGTATCAACAGATTTCGTATGGAAATGCAAACAAACTATCCCTAAAACACTGAGTTACCTGCTTATTTTTCTTCATTTGGTTAAGATGCATTGAAAAATATAGTTAATGTTGAAGCATATATTGGGAAAAACAGTTTTTATTGGAATGTAGACGGCTCTGAAAACACGGAATTATTTTGTTGAAATCATTAGTTTTAACCAAAATCATTAGTTCATAACGAATTTATGAGTTTTTTTTACGCATTTGCTGGCCAAATAATAGTTTTTTTGCGTAGAAATACAACTAATTTTTTTCTAAAACCCTGTATTTATCAGTAAATTAACGTTTTTTGGTATATAAATGTAAACAAACTGACCTATTAACAATAATTTATATGATTTAAATCAGTGATTTTATTTAATTTCTTAACAAAATACAGTTATTTTTCGTTCATTTTATTGATTTTTGTATTGAAACGCTATCAGAATATTTATAAACGTTGTATCAAGTGATTTTAATTCCTTAATTGAATGCAACTCAACACAAAAATAAATTTATTTTCGGTAGTTTCGTTTCTAAATTTGACAAAATAGCGTTGAAACCACATAGTTATTTGAATTGAGCGTTTGTTTTGATGCATTCATTACAAAAAATGGATATTTGTGATGTATTTATTGAAAAAATCGAGGGTTTTTGTTGAAAAACGCTACCAATTAATAGAAAAAAAATAGATTTATTTAAATCTGCCTGTAATTTGAAGGATTATAAAAAAATTATGGAAATTTTTAGTGTTTATTAACAGTTTTTATAAAAAATGCAACCATCAACCATCACATACCACCATGTGAGTCCATGCGGACATTCATGATTTTTAACCTCTCAGTGGTTGGCTGCGATGTATCTGACTGTGGAAAAGCGGATGAGAAGCCAGAAGGTACCTCATTTCCGACACGGATTCAGAAAAAGTGCCTAATTTCAGTACTTAATTTGTCGGTTAAATCGTGATACTACTACTACTTTGACCAAGCTTTACCAGAGTGGCGTATTTCATCAACTATTTTAACTTCGACGTTTGTATAATCTTTCTCTTGTTTTCCATTTTGGCCGACATCCAACTTTACCGCGTGCTAACCCATTAGTAGTTAATTACCCACCGATAAAAATACAAATTAATGTAATAAATGTAATTACGCAAAATCACGGCGGTCGTAAAAAAGCAGCAAACGTTTCTTTTAAGCAAATTTACGTTATCTTTTCTTTATAATCAGCTCTCATCTGCATAATTAGCCTATCGAAGACTCACAAACATTGGCAGTTTGAAAAACTGTTGTTTTTTTCTTAACAAGGTAAAAACAACTGTATATCAGCTACATAAATGCCGTTCTTTGTCTCAAAATCACCTCAATTTATAGAATCATTGCTACCGCCATAAAATTGATCAAAGCAGTTTTACTAGCTGATCGGAGCCCGTTTGACGGTGAAACGTTTTTATTCACGTCTTTTATAGCCAGATTAATTAAAAAGTATCTGACCATGACATGATACTTGAAACTGGTTCTCGTGGGTTGGAGCCAGTTCTCCCGTTTCTTGCAGAGAAGAACGAATCCTTCTAAGGGAGGGGAATTTTATCAAAGAGTAGGGAATCGACTGTTCCCAGGCCACTTTGCCTATACCTTGGGGAACAAATTGCACTTTTTCAATTCGCAAAAGAGGGGGGTTCCAGTTTCCTCTCCCTTTCTCGTCATCATGATCAATCGATCAAGTCCGTGCGTCAGTCAGTCAGTCTGTCAGTTTTCATTCTGTGTGTCATTAATTCACTCGAAACTGAAAGTTTATCAGTCAGATGTTTAACTTTCCTCGCACGGTCAGTCAGTTCGTCAGACAATCAGAGAGATATCCAGACTATCTGACAATCACTACGTCATCATTACTTCATTCAGTTATGCTTTCACTCAGTCAGTCAGAGAGACAGCTATACTATCGGACAGTTCTTCAGTCATACGATCAGTCTTACGAGCAGTCAGTCAGCCAGTCAGTCAACTCTATATCCAGTAATATTAGCAAAGCCAGCCATAATAGCAAAGCCAGTCATACTCTTATCATGTAACTCATTTTTATCAATCAGTTTGTTCGTCACGTCAGAAAGTCAGACAATCAGTCAGTTATCCATAGTTTGTCGATCAGTCAATCAATCGTTCAATCATTCTTTCGTTCAGTTATGCTTTCAGTCCGTCAGTCAAAGAGACAGCCATACATATCGGTCAGTTCTTCAATCAGCCATTTGAGCAGTCAGTGAGTCAGTCGGTCAGTCAGTCAATCAGTTTGTTCGTCACGTCAGACAATCATAGGGACAGCCAGACAATCTATCAGTTATTCAGCCAGTCCGTCAGTCAGTCAGTCAGTCAATCCCCACGTCATTACTTCATTCAGTTATGCTTTCAGTCCTTTAGTCAGAGAGACAGTCTGTCGGCCAGTCAGTCAATCAGTTTGTTCGTCACGACAGACAATCAGAGGGACCGCCAGACAGTCAGTCAGTTATATGTAGTCTGTCGGTTAGTCAATCAATCATTCAGTCACTATTTCGTGCAGTTATGCTTTCAATCCGTCAGTCAGAGAGACAGCCATACTATCGGACAGTTCTTCGCCCGCCATACTATCAGTCATTGGAGCAGTCAGTCAGTCAGCCAGTCAGTCAATCAGTTTGTTCGTCACGACAGACAATCAGAGGGACCGCCAGACAGTCAGTCAGTTATGTATAGTCTGTCGGTTATTCTATCAATCATATTCAGTCATTATTTCATTCAGTTATGCTTTGAGTCCGTCAGTCAGAGAGTCAGCATTACTATCAGTCTTTCGAGCAGTCAGTCAGCCAGTCAGTCACCTTGCGCTAAGCTAAGCACCTTGCGCTAAGCCTCCTGTGGCGTAGTTGGTTAGCGCATCAGCAGCTAGAGCTGAAGGTCGTGTGTTCGAGTCCCACCAGGAAGCTGAAATTTTTCAGCTATTCTGCTGTCGAACTGTCTATCAGTCAATTCTCCTATCAAGAGAACGCGAGTACTGTTAACACAGTCGTGGCTGTTGCCCCGCACTCTTGCTCTAGTAGCTTATCGCACCTTGCGCTAAGCCTCCTGTGGCGTAGTTGGTTAGCGCGTCAGCAGCTAGAGCTGAAGGTCGTGTGTTCGAGTCCCACCAGGAAGCTGAAATTGTTCAGCTATTCTGGTGTCGAACTGTCTATCAATCGCAGTTTGTTCGTCTCGTCAGACAGTCAGAGGGACCGCCAGACAGTCTGTCAGTTATAGTCTATCGGTTAGTCATTCAATCATTGAGACATCATTTCGTTCAGTTAGGCTTTCAGTCGGTCACTCAGTAAGTCAGTCAGTCAGTCAGTCAGTCAGTCAGTCAGTTAGTCAGTCAGTCAGTCAGTCAGTCAGTCAGTCAGTCAGTCAGTCAGTCAGTCAGTCAGTCAGTCGGTCAGTCGGTCAGTCAGTCAGTCAGTCAGTCAGTCAGTCAGTCAGTCAGTCAGTCAGTCAGTCAGTCAGTCAGTCAGTCAGTCAGTCAGTCAGTCAGTCAGTCAGTCAGTCAGTCAGTCAGTCAGTCAGTCAGTCAGTCAGTCAGTCAGTCAGTCAGTCAGTCAGTCAGTCAGTCAGTCAGTCAGTCAGTCAGTCAGTCAGTCAGTCATTCACCTCTTCGTTAATTCAGCCGATCAATCAGTGAGTCAGTCAGTGAGAGTAGAATCAAAGTCACAACTCGGTTAATTGAACTTTCATTACAGTAGTTTTATGCTAACGATTTCTCTCGTCGCCAATCAAAGCCAAGTTCAATACAACTGCAGTCTATAATGTCAGCGTGATGCAATACAGCGAATAAACATCTCATGTTTCTTTCTTCATCAATAAACACGAAATGATCGATTCCAAGCGTAAGATTAAATTATTAAAATAATAAAATTAATGAATTTATAAAGAATTAAGAAAAAATTTATAAAAATCAAAACACCATCTAAATAGAACAACTATGAATAATCACTCCAATCCAATTTTATTGTTTTTCCACGCCATAATAGCAATGAGGAATATCACTGAAAAGTTGCATCCGGTTTTTGGCCCGTTTGCGGATTTCACAGCACAGGAAAACTGATTCACCATTCGCTCTAACGTTAAACTTTTGGGCGCACGATATTTTCATGTGCGATTCTCCGTATCACGCAAACACGCTGATGATTAACACTATTACTTTATTCAATACAACACTGTTACTTTATTCAATACAACACTGTTACTATATTCAATACAACACTGTTACTATATTCAATACAACACTGTTACTATATTCAATTGACTTCTCATCTACTCCTGAAATTTTTTTTTACTTATGTACATACTTGGATTAGACAGACATGCAGATTAGGCACCAGCGGTCAATAAGAGCTGGGTAAGGTGGAATTTCCCCCTTTTGTGCGTTTTCAAGAAGTAGAATATTAGTTCCCTAAGGTAAAATGGCCTCAAAACTGCTAATTCTCCATCTTTCAAGACATTCGACTCCCTTTGGAGGTTTGGTTCGTCCGCCAGTTATGAAGATCACTGATAACATGCATGTATGTAAGAATCCTGGACGGCAGTTGAAGTCGCTCTGAAAACTGAGCAAAATAACAGTGACCAGCCATTATATTCACGTTTTTTTATTATAGTTATATGTTTTATATTATGTATAATTGTGTTAATTAGCAATAACCTGATTATAACTTCTTACATAAATGTTAGTCTATCGCCGTCGCGTCTACATCGGTCCAGCAACCTGTATTCACTGGCGGACAATCCATCCTTCCAAAGGCAGAGGAATTTATTCGAAGAGGGGGAATCGGCAGTTTTGAGGCGAATTTCCCCACATCGTAAAAACAAATTTAATTCTTGGTCAAGAAGGGGGGATTTCACTTTTGCTCCACCTTCTCGTCCGCTAGTGCCTACTGCCTGTACTGATAGACTAGCGTCCGTTCGGGTTAATTATGGTTATATTCATAAACGTATCATTATATGCGTGTGAGTTAATTATGATTATATTTATATATATGTAGCATTATGCGTGTGAGTTAATTATGATTATATTTATATAGTAGCAATATATATGCGTAAACTATTATTGATAGTCGTTGAAGACGTAGCACTGAACTTAGGATTTTTCTCCCGACATAATTTTATAGTTTCTTCATGTTTTGAGTCTCAACTCAAGGAGACTGTATAATGTAATGTTTCATCGTCCATGATTTTCTGCATGTTATTCAAAATGGAAGAAAGAAAGTCAATTTAAGCATATAAATGTAATTTCGAGAGTTGTTGAAAGCCAAACTTGACAAAAACTGTTTTTTTTTGTCTTGAGATTAGGGGTCGGCACGGGACAAGGTTTGGGCGGGACGGGACGGGACGGGACAAAAATATTTATTGGTAAACGGGACGGGACGGGACACGGGACAAGATTTTTTAGCCGGGACGGGACGGGACGGGACAAGAAATTTCCCGGGACAAAGCGGGACAAAACGGGACAAAACAGTTTGTCCCGGGACAAAATCGCTTGTCCCGGGATCTTGTCCCGGAACAAAAAGAGTGAAATTCAAGTGAAAAAGACAACCTTCCAACTTGTCTTATGACCAATGAAACAGAAAATACTTCTCAAGTCGCTGAAAAGATATTTTTCAATATTGATATTCGTATTATTATTATTATTTTTTTGTTATAACCCTGCTTTTTATGCAATACAGACTTCAATAACTTTTTTTCTTCACTGATAGACGCTTACTTTATTCGCATTATAATTCGAATTTCTGAGAGAATAGCCATGGTTCGCAAAGAATTTTGAAGTCTGAACCAGATATTTTACGTATTTATTATGGTAATATGTTGATGATTTTCTTATAAGAAAGAACACGAAATGAACATATACTGGGTGGGCCAAAAAACGACCACACTTTGATCTGATTTAAAAGTGGCTGTGTAGAATAGAATACTAACAATTGTCGTTTTCACCATATGTCAACAACATATAAACTTAGTTCTATCGAAAATTTCGTTAGGATCAGTTCCGATTTGAGAGAATTGTGCACTTTTGACTGGAAAATTTGCTCGCTCGTTTTTACAACAGCCATACACACCCATATACGATGATTTGTCCCTACGATGAGATTTGTCACTGAAACATGGACTTCTGTTGTTTTGGCAAATTTTCATTACAGATAACCTTTTCACTTCACTCGATTGTCAAACTATATGCTGTAATATTCAGTATGTTTCTAATCATCATAACGAAGGATAAATAAGATGTGTGTCGGATCGGGTTTTATACATATACTGTTTTTATCGATAAAAGCACTTAATTTGTTGTGTTGTGTCGGATTAATTTATAAAAATTCCCGGGGACAAGCATAATTCTTGTCCCGGGACAGAAATGCTTGTCCCGGAGTAAAATCCGGGAAATTTCGGGACGGGACAAAAAAAATGTTGAACGGGACGGGACGGGACACGGGACAAGATTTTTCAGCCGGGACGGGACGGGACGGGAAAAACACCTGTCCCGTCCCGTCCCGTCCCGTCCCGTCCCGGATTTTGTCCCGGCATGCCGACCCCTACTTGAGATGCAGTTTATGGAATCTATCAAAAGCTAACTTGTGGAAAGTTTTGTTCATGTTTTTTCGTGATGCCATGAAACTCCACATTCAGCATATTTATTTTGATGGCATAACAACGAGTAAATTCCTTAATGAAGTTATGGGAAAACCATACAGTAGCGAGTAATGGAATCGGATTACCAATTCAGTAAAAACACAATTGAAAAACACTACACAAACACGGAACAACCGTGTTCAATTATATAAACCAATTTTTTTTTTGTTTACTAGAGACTACATTAATAGTAAGTTACTAGAGACTACATTAATTAATAGTCATTTAACGTTGCCTTTCTAGTCTAGTGCGTAGGGCGCCGGCCTCGTAAACCGGTGGTCCTAAGTTCGAAACCTAACTTGAGACACAGATCCTAACGCGTTGCTCTGTGTTTCTGCCATTGCTCGTCAGTTTATCCAACTCTCTGGCCACTACGAAAACAACATTCTGAAAATGTATTAGTGTGCCTGATGGCTTCAGTTAATAAAGAAGTCAGAATAAAATAAGAAAAATATAAGTAAAATTTAAATAAATGTGAGTTTTGCCGTTTCCAAGTTGGAGACACACGCTTACAACATACTTTTAATGTTGTTTACTCCGGACTCGTGCTGATTTGCTTGTTTTCATTTAATTAAAGGCACTGGCGGGCGAGCTAGTCCTATTAAGGGGAAGGGTTTTGTCAAAGGGGGGATCGGCAGTTTTCAAGCCATCCTAGCTAAATTCTCTACCCAGGGAACTATTTCCGTTTTCACTTCGAAGAGGGGGATTCCACTTTCCCCACCCCTTCTCGTCCGCTAGCGATTGTAGGTAACTGCTGCACTTGAAATTATGTAATTGCGGTTTCATTGGTCGATCTGAAATTACGATATTGTTGTTGTTGATTTGCGTTTTTATGTGTGAATATATGGATGAAAACCAATACTATATAACCTATTTAAATTTTCTTGTAATGGCGTTGATTACTGTTACTGCGTGTGGCTTGCATTGTTCCTGCGCGCATGTGGAGAACTTTGGCAGCAGTGTTACAACCGAACTTAGGAATTGTGAACAACATTTTTATTTTCTTGTTTAAAACATTTTAGATGCATTGATTCAAATCAGCGTTCTGGTGCGCTTTCATACAATCAAGACAACATTTGAATGTTTGGTCCACCTAAATATTCGTTTAAGTGCGTAATAAAACCAAAAAAAAGAATAATGTTTAATAAAAATAAATCTTCACGCTATAGTAAATGATTAGAAGACAACATTTTAAAATCAGCCTTTTTACCTGGAGAAAACTTTTACCACTGGCGGACGAGCTAATCCTACGAAGGTAGGGGAATTTAGTCAATTAGCAAAAATTGGGCGATTTTATCTACACCGCAAGGAACAAACTCTATTTCTTGAAACCGCCAAAGAGGGGGGAACTCCACTTTTCCCTCCCCTTCTCGTCCGTTAGTGACTGTTATGTAGATCACTGGAAACACATATGTACAGTAATTATATATAGTTTGATCAGGATCTATTGTTGTTGTTGTTGTTGTTGTTGTTGTTGTTGTTGTTGTTGTTGTTGTTTCTACTACTGTCCAACAGCAACTATTGAGCCACTAGTTCATGGGAAAATTATGCAGGTTTTATTTACTTTTAATTCGTCTACTGAACATACATTACTAAAATCGACCATCAACTTTTGTACCTTGTGGCGGACATGCTTGAATTCCATGACATATTCTTGAAATTTCCTTGAGGTATCTCTTCGATTTAAAAAAAATCGTCAATCCAAATTTTTTTGAAAATATGATTTGTAATTGAAAAACCTTCATGAAACCTTTCAATGAAATAATTCATATTCTTCCGCCATTAAAACGGCTGGTAGACGAACATCAAACGTTACAGGAATAAAATTACGTAGCTATTAAAAGTAACTTTTTTATTTTGTAGAGTTCTCGATAAAACAGAATTAAAGTTTGAATGTGCGTCAGTTTTATTATACAATAAGTAAGTACTGCATTTTACTATGCATACATATATTGAACTCTGTGTCAAATCAAGTGAAGTAATGTGATATAGTCCAGTTATGTAGTCAAGCATTATCACACCTTAGCTTTTTCTGCATTTGCGGATTGCCTAAGTTGTCACCAAACTCCACTAAAATGGACACAAATTAAATGAAAATATCCTGCGTCTGACTTAATTATCGCGGCTGGGTTAACGGATGTAAAAAAGACCACCTTTCTGACCTCAATAACAACTATTTAACCATTTCTCAAAAATTTAATTCTTCAGAACACTCGAAATATTATCGAATTTCACCAAAATTATCCGAAATTCACCTGAAAATGTCGCAAAAAGTGACCACCTACGAGTATACCTCGATGTATCGCGACAGTAAACCGGGTCAACGGATGTATCCGCCATCTTCGCCCGGGTTTCTTCGTCAAAGCAGTACCCCGGTCGTGTTCAACTTTCCGCCCAACGGTTTCTCTAACGCCGAGATGGATCGATACAATAATAATATCGTGGAGAAGGACGTTTTTGCCGGATGTCAAACGGCAATCAGGAGGAAGCAGCAGCGGAGTAGGTACGTTGGTGAGTGAGTGAGTGAGTGAGTGAGTGAGTGAGTGAGTGAGTGAGTGAGAGACTGACTGAGTGAGTGAGTGAGTGAGTGAGTGAGTGAGTGAGTGAGTGAGTGAGTGAGTGAGTGAGTGAGTGAGTGAGTGAGTGAGTGAGTGAGAGACTGAGTGAGTGAGTGAGTGAGTGAGTGAGTGAGTGAGTGAGTGAGTGAGTGAGTGAGTGAGTGAGTGAGTGAGTGAGTGAGTGAGTGAGTGAGTGAGTGAGTGAGTGAGTGAGTGAGTGAGTGAGTGAGTGAGTGAGTGAGTGAGTGAGTGAGTGAGTGAGTGAGTGAGTGATTGGTGAGTGGTGAGTGAGAGAGTGAGTGTGTGAGTGAGTAAAATATAGATTGACATCGAGGTACATAGTAAGATATAAACCCACTGAATGGATGATCAAATTCCGAAATGGACTGATACAATAATAATATCGTAGTGAGTGAGTGAGTGAGTGATTGAGTGAGTGAGAGACTGAGTGAGAGACTGATTGAGTGAGTGAGAGACTGAGTGAGTTAGTGAGTGAGTGAGTGAGTGAGTGAGTGACAGACTGACTGAGTGAGTGATTGAGTGAGTGAGTGAGTGAGTGAGTGAGTGAGTGAATGAGTGAGTGAGTGAGTGAGTGAGTGAGTGAGTGAGTGAGTGAGTGAGTGAGTGAGTGAGTGAGTGAGTGAGTGAGTGAGTGAGTGAGTGAGTCAGTCAGTCAGTCAAAAGGTAGGTGGACGGTTCACATTCAACATGGCACCAATAGCATTCTAAATTTTTGAGACTGAATTTGAAAGTCAGCTGTTTCTATCTCACCAGAAATTCAAACGGATAATAAATAAACCACCCAGAATAATGGCGCGCCTTTGAATTCAACCTCTTAATAAAATGACAACGGTATATTCCATATTAAACCAGATCATCAGCAACCTGATCAGTTATTTAACCACCTCTGTCAATAATCACTCACACTAAGCAACCATAACAAATTAGGATACATACAGTGCGTTAGCGTGAGAGGTGATGAGGGAATAGGAGATAGCCTCTTCTTTGGGCGTGGCAAAAATGAAAATCTGATTTGTAAAGAATGAGCAGAGCCCAAAGTTATGCGCTCTGCGCTCTGTTTAGTTCTGCGCTCAAAGTGCAAGTAGTCAAGTACCCTTCCTCAGGAAGATCGGTTCATCCGCCACTGCACAGATGGGTAACACAATTACACCACATGTTACACAATACGGCACAGCCAAATCACATGGACTGGGCAGTCGATATTTCAGTCAGTCAGTCAGTCAGTCAATCAGTCAGTCTGTCAGTCACTCAGTCACTCATCAAAACAGTCTATCATCAAGTACAGTCTCCGTTCCACGATTTTTAATAATCTGAGAAAATATGTATCAATACATAATACTTGAAATATACGAAGAGAAAGGCGGCATTGCTAGTCGTCGGAAGTTTAGAATGTGAGTGTTCTAGTGCTCACTCACTCACTCATTTATTCACTCACTCACTAACTCACTATTTCACTCACTTACCCTCTCACTCATTTATTAACTAGCTCACTCACTCACTCGCTCATTTACATGCTCACTCACTCACTCACTAATTGCAGTCGCTCAACAGCCGGTACTCCACCGAACTTGTCACCCACCACCTCTAAACGATCTGTCATCAACTCTTCAAGTTCATCCACGCCTTCCCAATCGGCCGACTATTCAGGAAAGATGGTCATCATTGGCGATTCGGGTGAGTGAGTGAGTGAGTGAATGAATGAGTGAGTGAGTAAGTGAGTGAATGAATGAGGGAGTGAGTGAGTGAGTGAATGAATGAGTGAGTGAGTGAGTGAATGAATGAATGAATGAGTGAGTGAGTGAGTGAATGAATGAATGAGTGAGTGAGTGAGTGAATGAGGGAGTGAGTGAGTGAGTGAGTGAATGAATGAATGAATGCTTTTGAAGGAGCCAGAAAATTCATATGACACATTCGAAACCGTGATAGAGATTTAAGCGGGTGAGCAAACCGTTGAGTGAGTATCAGGTGAGGTGATTATAGTCTGACTGTTATTCAGGTGTCGGCAAGTCTTCCCTGCTACATGAATACATGCGTTGCAGAGACCGTGCATCCACCCAAAGAGTGTCGCGTTCCAATACGATTCGCAGCAGTGAAAGTTGGTGATCATTCACTCACCAGCGGACGAGAAGGAGAGGAAATTCCCCCTCTTTGGCATTTAAAAAAGTAGAGTTTGTTCCCTAAGGTGTAGGTAAAATGGCCTGAAAACTGCCAATTCCCCTCCTCTTGAAGTTGTGGCTCGTCCGGCAGTGCATTCACTCACTCAACCACAAGTTCATTTTTGTGTCGAACAAATAGTTAATCCAGTCAATCAGTCATTAACTCATTCACTCAATTAATCACAGTTCATTCACTACTAACTCAATCACTAACTCATTCATTTATTCGATCACTAATTCATTCTTTCACTCACTTAATCACCTATTCACTCTTTCAAACAGTCACAAATTAGGTCTCTGAATCACAACCTCATTCACTCAATCACTAGTCCATTCACTCAAATAACTCACTCCTTGTCTCACTCATTCACCCACACACTAAAGGATTCGCCATTTAGAAAACTGTTTTTTTTATTACGCAACTCTTCACTCCAAAAAAATCTTCTCGTTTATTTTACATACCATTTTTACAACAACGAACTATTATGTATCACATCCCAGGTTCAAACGATGACCAAATGACCACCTCTAACAACAGCTCACAATCCACATCCTCCTCCACAACTCCTGCTCACGTCAGTCCTCCACCTACGACGGTTGGAGTGGCGATTCATTCCATCAAAGTCCAGATACCTGGGAAGACACCGACAACTGTGGCATTTGACGTCTGGGACACTGCTGGTTAGTAAGTGGCTAAACTTATTCACTTACTCACTCGCTCGCTCACTCTTTTACTTATTCACTCACTCACTCACGTAACCACTTGATCACTCCACTACTCACTTTTTCACTCACTCATTTACTCCCGCACGTTCCCTCACTGATGAACCACGTGTTTGCTCACTCACTACCTCACTCAAAACCACTCATTAATTTTTATAATCAACTACATACTATCCGTCACTCACTCATCACATTCACTCACTCATCAAATTCATTCACTCACCACATTCACTCACCCGCTCGTTTACTCACTGACTCATTCACTCACTCACTCACCAACCTCACTCACACACTCACAAACCTCACTCACTTACTCACTCACTCACTCACTCCCACCCTGCTAGGCCAAGAACGTTTCCTCGCGCTGGCTCCCATGTACTACCGTAACGCGGCAGCGGCCATGATAGTCTATGACGTCACGTCAAGGGAATCCTTTATGGCCGTACAGAAGTGGGCCGAGAACTTGCTGGCTATTACTGGTCATATTGACAAGCAGTCATCCACAATGAAATCGTTGATACTTGGTGAGTTAGTGAGTTTATGAGGCGTTGAGTGAGTGGGGCAGTCAGTGAGTGAGTTAGTAAATGAGTGAGTGAGTGAGCCAGTGAGTGAGTGATTGAGGCGTTGAGTGGGTGGGGCAGTTAGTGAGTGAGGCAGTGGGGAGTCAGTGCATGAGTGGGTGAACCTGCATTACTGGTGAAATTGACAAGCAGTCATCCACGATGAAGTCATTGATACTTGGTAAGTGAGTGAATGAGTGAGGCAGTGAGTGGGTGATTGAGTCAGTGAATGAGCGAGTGAACCTGCTTACCATTTACCATTACTGGTGATTTTCACGAGCAGTTATCCACGATGAAGTCATTATTAAGGCGATGTTACTTGGTGAGTGAAGCAGTGAATAAGTGAGGGAATGAGTGAGTCACTGAGAGAATGGGCGGAGAATCTGCTCGCCATCACTGTCCATAATTGACAAGCAGTCATCAACGAGGAAGTCACTGAGTCACACAGTGAGTCAGTGAGTGAACTCGTGGAATGCAGTAACGATAAAACGTTGTTTTATCATTTTCAGTTGGCCACAAAGCCGACAATCCGACACTAGAAGGAGATCATGATGACAAAGTATTAACGTCAGACCGGTTTGTTTGCGACTGAATGTTTGACTGACTGACTCAAAAATGATTCACTGATTCCCTGACTGACTGACTCACAGTTTGAATTACTGATTCACTGACGGACCTACTGACTGACTAATTGACTGACTGACGGACCGACTGGCTGACTGACTGTTTGACTTACTGACTGACTGACTGACTATTTGCAGAGTCGTTCCCTTCCGTGATGGTGCACGATTGGCTGCTGATTTGGGTGCTCAATTTTTTGAAACCTCCGTTTACAGAACTGACTCAATTCAGGTAAGAGATGGCTCACTTACTTACTCACTCATCAACTCGCTCACGCACTCACTCGCTCACTCGCCCACTGATTCATCACTCACTAATTTACCAATTCGCTCATTCATTATCCGGGTCTTTTCTACTATCTCTTTCCCTTCCACTCTCTCCAACACACTCAGTCAAATTACTCATTCACTTTGAATTGCACTACTGTTTTTCAGTCGTTCACAGAACCTTCTATTTTTGTCGCTCTCCATTCCGCTTTTACATTTACTCACTCACACACTCACTCACTCACTCACTCACTCACTCACTCACTCACTCACTCACTCACTCACTCACTCACTCACTCACTCACTCACTCACTCACTCACTCACTCACTCACTCACTCACTCAATCACTCAATCACTCACTCAATCACTCACTCACTCACTCAATCACTCACTCACCCACTCACTCACTCACTCACTCCCTTATAGGACGTATGGCAAATGTGCGCGCAAGAATTCGCCGTCCGCTGTGCCACTCAATCCGAAACGGAGAATTCCAATTCGACAAGTGGTTCTAACACGGCTCTAAATGCGAAACCAAGCAATGGTAAATCGAGTGGATTCTTCTCCAACTCTTCGCGATCCAGCAAAGATGGGTAAGTATATAGTCTGTCCAGGGTTTCTTGTTACTTTGGCAAAATTTTGCGCGCTTATTTTGAATTCAATTCTTGTTTTTTGGCTCGTGGGTATAATTTCGGTAAAAAACGTTTTTCTATATGACGTTTTGACGCAGCACCTACTTCATTGATAAAAGTGGTGAATAACACTACATCTGGATAACAAGAAACTCAGACCAAACCTCAAAACGGAGGGTAATTTCGAATGAGAGAAAAGTTACAGTTTTGAAACCATTTAATCTACCTACTTTTCGATATGTGCTTAACGGGTCCTTACTTTTGATAACAATCGTGAGTGAGTGAGGCATTACATATGTGAGTATGTGAGCACATACATATGTAGGTGAGTGAGTGAGCACATACTGTATGTATGTACGTATGTACATATGTAGTTGTATGTACTGATCGTATTTTCAGTTGGTTATCACCAACTGCGGAATCTTTTCGTTTGGATGCCGGCAGAACACCTCACGAAAAGGAATGGAAAGTGCTGTTGAACAAATGCTGTAGTTGAAAAGTGGTCTCATTGATCACTTTTCATTGTTTTGTTCACTTTTACTTCACCATGTCTGAAAATGTATTCGTTACCATTTGTTATTCGAGTATACATTATGCAACACGTTACAACTTGATTCTATACAGCGAGGTGTAATGATTGAAATTTTTGAATAACTTTCACAGTGTTTCAGATAACGACCTAAAATCTCTTAGATTAATAAATCAATTTTTCGCTAACACGCTGAATTTTAAAATTTTTTATTTGGTTCAGTATTGCGTGTTTTACGGCCGATCCAGCAACATGCTTTTTAAATTACACTTTATAGCCAAGTACATATGTCGCATGAAACATTGAATAACATTCTGATAGTTCAACTATATGGCTTGAAACATGCCACACTTATAATAGCTAAAGCTCGTATGTTGTTTCTGCAAGCACAAATAATGTCGAAAACAACTGATAATAAAACATCACTAGCCTCAACTCAACTCAGTCGACAACATAGTTTAACACAGTGTAGCATGGGGTGATGATGATTGATGTGCGTGTTAACACTGATTGTCTGATGTTTCATTATGAGAAGTTTTGATCAATACTTTATCTCGCAGAAGCAACATACGGGCTTTAATACCATAAATCTGAATTACTGGAAAAAGTTTTAGATTTGATATTTTTTCCACTTTCTAATGGATATTGAAAACAGAATCGCAATTTCTAGCAAATGTTAGCGAAAAGTTGTGGATAAAAAAAGTTTGAAAAAAGCAATTTATTGAATGAAAAATGTACTTCAACTTTCAAAATAAGCCCCTCCCTGCTATTTAACACAAATTTAAACGAAAATTCGTTCTTTTGTGTCACTTTTTATTTTCGATGAAAATCTCTAAAATGCGGTCGCAAGAACTTTAAATCAGGCATGTTGCTGGATCGGCCGTAAAACACGCAATACTGAACCAAATAAAGCTTTTTTATAATCAGCGTATCAGCGAAAACGTGTTCTATCAACCTGTGAAATTTTAGGTCGTTATCTAAAACACCGTGGAAGTTATTCAGAAAATTCAATGATCACACCTCGCTGGGACACCCTGTACATATGGTGATTTTGTTTGATGTGAAACAGTCCTTGAAAGGCATGGTAAAATCCACGTACTTATGTGTCTATTAAAATGGCCGTATTATTA
>OZ038443.1:32295640-32355640 GCA_964036265.1 Daptonema setosum
GTTCGATGTAATGGGAATGGGAGTATTTCTGATGTATATGAAAATCCCTGTGGTATCCCTCAAGGTTCCGTACTTGGTCCCACGTTATTTGCAGCTTTTATAAACAGGGTAGGTAACATTAAACTCAGTCCTAACTCGTCTTTATTATTATATGCTGATGATATAGTATATTTACATGGTTTCGACGATAACAACATGTCCACCGTCCAGGATGACCTCGATGCCATCACCTCACATATTCACAATAATAAAATACTTTCCATCAACCCTACAAATACTGTTCACTCCATTGGGACTCATTCGTTGTATCAAACGGTATTCACACGCAGATTGTGTTTGTTAAACAGTTATATTCGCAATTACCGATATTTCCCGCCTGGCATCTTCTCACTCATTCATGAAACTGGATATCGTCGTAATAATAGGAACAATAATCCAAATTCTGTTTTTATTCCTACATGTAAACGCATTAATTTATCTCGTTCACCGTTCATTGTAACAGCTATCGCATATAATTTATTACCAAATTCTTGTCTATCACTCAGTAAAACCGGTTTTAAAAAATTCCTAAACAGAACAAATATTTTCCATGATATAATATCACAACTCCACCGTCATAATATTCCTGAAAAATCTCATATTACCAAAATTCTTGGTTTAGAATAATATTAATTTCTTGCAGATTCATGGTCATACAATGCATTTGTCATGTGTACTCATGCTTTTGTATGTCCTGGGCCTGGCCCTAATGAAATGAAATAAAAATGAAAATTGTTTTTTTTCACCTTTACTTCACTTGAATGTCTAAAAATGTGTTCTTTACCTGCCATTATACGAATATACACACTATGTGCAACACGTTAAGGCTTGTTTAGATGAATGTATGGTAATTTGTTTAATGTGAAACAGTACTCGTCTTTTGAAAAACATACTTAATAATACTGTTATTTGTACAGATTAAAATGGCCGCATTATAACAGTAGCCGTATATTTACATCGTTTTCACGGGAGATATTTCAATCCAATCATTTTAATTACCATCATACTTGTAACGTAAATCAAACATTACGATACTGCACTATGGGAACTATTAGTTCGTTTTTCATTTTTACAGAATTTTTTGTAACGGAAATTATTCGCACAATAAAAAATGTCCGGCATGATAACGTGTCTGCTGATGGCGGTGGCAGTTGTGGTCATGCAAACCAGATACGTCAGTTAGTTTAACATTTTTTTAATATCTAAACAACAAAGGACGTGTTAACGTCAGCCGGTGAGTGAGTGAGTGAGTGAGTGAGTGAGTGAGTGAGTGAGTGAGTGAGTGAGTGAGTGAGTGAGTGAGTGAGTGAGTGAGTGAGTGAGTGAGTGAGTGAGTGAGTGAGTGAGTGAGTGAGTGAGTGAGTGAGTGAGTGAGTGAGTGAGTGAGTGAGTGAGTGAGTGAGTGAGTGAGTGAGTGAGTGAGTGAGTGAGTGAGTGAGTGAGTGAGTGAGTGAGTGAGTGAGTGAGTGAGTGAGTGAGTGAGTGAGTGAGTGAGTGAGTGAGTGAGTGAGTGAGTGAGTGAGTGAGTGAGTGAGTGTTTGTAATCGTAGGAAAGTGCAACTCGGATGTATCCGATAACTGCTTGAAATACAAGGAGCAAGGCTTCTGCGACCTGAAGGTGAATAAAACGGGAATAAAAACTTGGGAAAACAACTCGACATATGAATATTCGGTTCCCGCTGATTGGGTGACAGAGTTTTGCGATAACACGTGCTTTTGTCGTGGTTATATATTTGAATGTTTTCGGATGCATGTCTGACCGCCTGCACGATTTACTGGGTAACTGACCGAGTGAGTAGTTAGCTGATTCACTGACTGTATGACTCAATGACAAACATACTGATTAAATTTTTGACAGATTGACCGAGCGAATGATTGACTAAATAACTGAGCAACTTGCTGAATGACAGATTAACTGACGATTCAGTGAGTGAGTATTGTTCAGGAGGGTGCAGAATTATGTGCGTGCGTCCAAGACTTGGCCAGAGCGACCCGTGCATTACTGGTCATGTCAAGAGGAATTGTGGTTAGTGTAAGGTGGCACCAGGATGATGCGTGGTGTATGGTAGGGGATAATAGGGTGGAGTGGGGTTACTGACTGACTGACTGACTTACTGACTGACTGACTGACTGACTAACTGACTGACTGATTAACTGACTGACTGAATGACTGCCTGACTGACTGACTGATTAACTGACTGACTGACTGACTGACTGACTGACTGACTAACTGACTGACTGACTGACTGACTGACTGACTGACTGACTGAATGACTGACTGACTGACTGACTGACTGACTGACTGACTGACTGACTGACTGACTGACTGACTGACTGACTGACTGACTGACTGAAAGACGAACGGTGTTTACAGAATCATCGGAAAGCTGAGAGTGATGATAAACCAAGGACTCGGAAAGCATGGCGCTGATTATCTGAGAAACATTATATGAAAATATTATTGTAGAAAGAAATGTATAACGTATGAACACATACAGTGTGGCCCATGAAACGTTGCGCGTTTGAGCAATTACGGTGAAAATTTGTTTAGCGCAAAAAACTAAAAAATGTATGAAAGACCAAGAATAAGCTAAACAGAGCACACAAACACGATCGCACTCTGGTCAAACGCGCTGCGCAGGGTTGTCGCAATGAGATATGTTTTGTCGCAATAAAATATAATTTTTTTTTACTTGAACTTCTCTATTAACTGAAGCCATAAGGCACACTAATACCATATCAGAATGCTGTTTTCTTAGTGGCCGGAGAGTTGAATAAACTGACGGGCAATGGCAGAAACCCCAGAGCAACGCGTCAGGATCTGTGTCTCAAGTCAGGTTTCGAACTTATGACAGCCGGTTTTCGAGGCCGGCGCCCTACGCACTAGACTAGACAGGCGATCATGCAATATCGGAGACAACGTTTGCCATTCGGGAAGAAACTGAATGGTAAGTAAACTATGTGAAAACCAAGAAAAGAACTATTTTACGGTTTTTCCATTGACGGAAAAACAACACTTGAACATGGTTGTGGTGCGTGTTAAAGTACACACATAAACATACCTCACTCACTATGTATCTCACTCACTCACTCACTCACTCACTAACTCACTCACTCACTCACTCACTCACTCAATCACTCACTAACTCACTCACTCACTCACTCACTCACTCACTCACTCACTCACTCACTCACTATAACAGTTCACCTATTCATAATCATGGACACTCATTTGACCGGCCCATCTCCCCAAAACAAAAAAGCGCACTAAATTACATGTGAAAAATCAGAAAGCTCATTTATTTGGCAAACACATATTTGGTATAGAATATCACAGAGTGTATAGAATCCGTTTCAGTTGGCTCTCCTTCTGGCCAACAGTAGCGTTCGCTCAGTCAGTCAGTCAGTCAGCCACCCAGTCAGTCAGTCAGTCAGGCAGTCAGTCAGTCAATAAAAGTTCAACTAGTTTCGCTGTGTAGTCACAACCAGCAAAACAACCAGCACAATCACATACATCAAAACAGAGATACAGTAGTGGCACCCAGGGTCCTGTATTGTGATCACTGGGGTGACTGACTGACTGACTGACTGACTGTCTGACTGACTGATTGTCTGACTGACTGACTGTCTGACTGAATCACTGACTATGACTGATTGTCTGACTGAATGACTGATTGACTGACTGACTGCATTAATGACTGACTGGTTGATTGATCTGACTGAAAGACTGACATGAGATCATAATGGAATTGTGCAACGTATTATAAGCCATCAGTTGTCCGTAGAATCGGTCCACATTCAGCAAACCTCGATCAGGAAAGATCAGTAGAAAACCAACAATGAACTGAAAACAGCAGACTGACTGATTGACGGTTTTACTGCCCGACTGACTGAGTATATCACTGTTTGACGGATTGACTGACTGACTGCATTAACGACAGAGTGGTTGATTGATCTGACTGAAAGACTGACGTGAGATCATAATGGAAAACGTTGTGCAACGAACCATGAGCTATCGGTTGTCCGCAGAAACGAATCACTTTCAGCAAAACTCGATCAGGAGAGACCAGTCTATCTAACCAACAATGAACTGAAAACAGCAGACTGACTGATTGACGGTTTTACTGCCCGACTGATAAACTGACAGACTGAATATGTCACTGTTTGACTGATTGTCTGACTGACTGACTGCATTAACGACAGAGTGGTTGATTGATCTGACTGAAAGACTGACGTGAGATCATAATGGAAAACGTTGTGCAACGAACCATGAGCTATCGGTTGTCCGCAGAAACGAATCACTTTCAGCAAAACTCGATCAGGAAAGACCAGTAGACAACCAACAAAGAACTGAAAACAGCAGACTGACTGATTGACGGTTTTACTACCCGACTGTCTGACCGACTGATAAACTGACTGACCGACTGACTGACTAGTATTTCAACGACACATTCTTTTCTTTCATGTCGCGCACTATTTCATTCAAAATGTTTTTCCGCTTTTTCCAAACTTTTTTGTGTACGTATTATTATAGAGTATGTCAATTGACTAAGAAGCAAAACGTGAATAACTAACTTACCTAAACAACTTTCGATCGCCACTTCCGCTTAACTGATAATAATAGGTCATAAGTATCAAATATTTTATTAGATTTTTAACAAGTTATAATAACACATTGTACAACAGCCATAACGAGGAAAGTCGAGAAAAGTTAATAAATAACGAGATAGAAAGAAGTTGTCAGCTGCTTGGAAGAAAAATATCATTGAACATTTATAAACTTTTATTGGTCCGTTCATTAAAGATCACCAAACTTAATTAACACCTTCTTAACGATTTACCTTTTGAACTCAGCTGACCGCTTAGTTAACGCACCGCGCTTATGTTTTGAAACATCATAAACTGAAGTACACAACGCAGTTTAAAAGTAATTAATAAGTATAAATGAGTCACCAAATAACTAGTAGTAATAATCTGGGATGATACATTTTACGGTACTGTACAATCCATAAATCAGTTATCCGAAGATAAAACGGGAAATCTGAGCATTATAATGCAATATAGCCTATCCAGGATTTCCTGTTTAATCAGATTTTTTCACGTTTTTTTAAACAAATCTGTTTTTGGTGAGCAATCACTTTTTTGAATTACACTTTTCACAACATGCGGTAATGGTAATGGTATTGACTAATGAGTCTATAAAAAATTTTGTGACATGGAATACTGGTTATGCTCATCAATAAACCAGGAAAATCCGAACAAATGCGTAAAAATATCACGTGGAAAATTCGAGTATGTTCACTAACTCAATAAATATTGCAAACCCGACAGGATAACGTGTAAATTTCAAGAAAATTTCGAGTTTTCCTAGCGCAATTTTCAAGATATTTCTGTGGTGCATCTTTCAAAATACCTTCAAACACAGTCATTGTCCTTGAATATTTTTTTTCGGAAAACATATTCAGAACCTCGGTTTTGAGCAATATTTCATGAGTTAAGTTATAAAAGCGTCGGTTGTATTTCTCTGTAACGCAATTAAGTGAGCCTTTACGGTAATTTGTTTTCGGTTCAAAAGTCACGGAAAAAATACAACCACTATTATAAATAGAAATATATACATCAATAACTTCGACTATACACTGGATTGTTTATAGTTTTTCGTGTCCAGCATCTTCTTGCCGCACATGGCGCATATGCCCACACTGTAGGCACATCTTTGACAGTAATTCGAGCCACGCTGGTGTACCTGTATATCAAGCAGAAAATGAGTGAGTGAGTGAATGAGTGATTGAGTGACTGAATCAGTGAGTATGTATAAAAAACAAATGAGATATTTTTTTCTGGTTATTTAGTCGAAAATTATGAATATTCGGTGTTTGAACCTGTGAGTTTCTGTTCAGCATGTCTAACGTTGCAACAAATGATACAAAAATGTATCCTTCACAGTGAGTGAGTACCTTTCACGTGGGTTAGTGAGAGAGTGAGTGAATGCGTGAATGCGTGAGTGAGTGAATAAGTTGGGGAGGGGATGCGTGAATGAGTGATTGTATCTGTATCAAGTGAGTGTGAGTAAGTAAATGGGTTAGGTTAGTGACGAGTGTGTGAGTGAGTGAGTGGAGGAATCGATCCAGTGAGTGATTGAGTGAGGAGTGACAGTAAGTATGTGAGTGATTGGTTGATTAAGTGATAGGTTGACTGATTCAGTGAATAATTAACAATAAAACACGACAACAAGTATTTATATATAAAATAAAACAAAAAACTACAACCTTCGTCTTGCAGACGCGACATGCTGTGAACTGTTTGGCGTCACCGTACGGTTGAAACCTGAAATATAACGTAAATTATTTTATTTTATTTGTCCAATTAAAGTTTTACTGAGAAATAGAAATATAACTGTATTTCAAAACTATACTTTAAACCAGGGGTGGGCCGGGTTTTTTGGCGTTTTGCAGGGGGTGGGGGGTAGCCGACAGAAAATCCCGTTTTACCCGACCTGTCCGAAAGGCGGGGGGGGGGGGGGGGTGGTAGAAAAAAAAATTTCGCATAAAACGCTTGTTTTTGCTAAAAAAATCTTCTATTATAAAATATAAACATCACATATACCGGTTTTTTCAGGTTTTAACCAAGAAAATTGACCCAGAAAACGTGTTTCTTCGAAAAAAATTCTCACAGCCAGAAAATTTCAAAAAATGAGCCTCAAAATCGAGGTTTTGAGGCCGATTTTCTCAAAAATTTCGAGTAGGGGGGGAGGGGGTAGGCAGCCTAAATTTTTGTCTAGGTGGGAGGGGGTAGGCTACCCGCCGACCCTGAAAAGTGGGGGGTAACCCCCTACCCCCCCCCCCCCTGCGGCCCGCCTCTGCTTTAAACGATAAATAACACTTTATTGCATGTCGAACTGAACTTTGAATGGTAAACAGAACTTTGTTTCGTAGTGATTGATAACAGATTGATTGATTGATTGATTAGCTAACCTAACTAGAATGACTAAATTATCTGAAAACTGAAAGACTGGCTGACTGATCTTATGGCAAAGCAAACTGAGTTGAACGACTGACCTGACTGATTGATTGATCGAATGACTGATAGAGTCACTGAGTTACTGATTGACTGACTGACAGACTGAATAACTGGCTAACTAAAAGATTGAGTGAGAACTCGGTTCACTGACTAAAAACTTACACTTAATTATGTGACTGATAAAACGAAAACAAGTTGACACCGCTTCAAGGCAAACCGAATGTTTCAGTGATCTGACAGTCAGCTTGCATTTCCGAGGCAGGAGGCGACCAAACCTTCCAAATGTGAAGGAATATCGTCAAAACAGGAGAACTGTTATTTAAAGGCCCAACTGACCTGTCTTTCTTGCTGGTCAACAGTTTGTTCTCACCGACTTTCTTGCCGCCACTTTCGATCGAATTGCGGGCGCCCGCCTTCCAAACATCCGTCTGCACGTTCTTGCTTAGTTTCTTCTCACCTGAATTAGTACTAACGATTAATTGAATAAAAGCATCAAGTAATATTGAACTATGATAAATGAATTTCAGTTTTTTTACGGTTAAGTGAACAGGTCGGAAGCTCAGTTAGTGAGGTGAAACTCAATCCGAAATAGTTTTACTGTCTGTAACCCACACTTTAATTACAGTGATGCTTGTTTATTGGGAGCCTTAGCACCGTGAAGCGATGATATTTCGGGTCAGGTGTCGAATCGGGGGTAAAAAAAGGCATATACGTATATGCCGATACGCATATGCCAGTTGGCATATACGTATATGCCGATACGTGTATGCCATCGGGTAGCCTGGCATATACGTATATGCCGATACTTAAATGCCAGCATATACGTATATGCCTGCCGGTTATTGGCATATACGTATATGCCGATTATTGGCATATACGTACGCATATGCCGATTAGCCGATGTACCATAATATACGTACAGGGTGTGCCACGTAACTTGCAATATTCTGCGAGGCCGCCAAAATTTTTGTGGTTGAGCTATTTGAAAAATTAAAAAAGCAAATGAAAGCACATTTTATAAAGTTTTTTTCGCCGCTTACTAGAAGTTCATAGCTAATACGCAGATCGAGATATTTTCATTTCCCCAAAAGTAGTCATTTTCAGTTCTGAAATCTCAGTGGGCTTGGTAATCAACAGTACCGATTGAAACCTCTTTAAATGGCTTTATTTTGTCAAGAATTAGTGTAATTAAATGTGAAAAGGTAGTTTTCTGATTCAAAATACGGTTTTGAGAATAAATCGGTAATGTGTCTTGTTTGTGATTTTTTTTGTCTTTTGATGTCTCCTGCGTGGTTTCGATCGATTATTCAACGTATAAATATGTCCCATCATGATTAAAAAAACACATTCATAATAATGATCACACAAACTTATTTTCAGACTTATATTAACTTTTCAATGAAATACAATGTCTCTAGGACAATTTTTAGAGCCCCCGATGAGACATCAAAAACTTAAAATGACTACTTCTGGAAAAGTAGCCATAACTCGAGAACTGTTTGTACAATAAACCTCTGGTAGGTGGCAAACAAAACTTTACAAACTGGACTATCATTTGCTTTTTTAATTTTTGAAATAGCTCCATTACAAAATTTTTGTGGCCTCGCAGAATATTGCAAGTTACGTGGGACACCCTATATATGCCGGCATATATGTTTCGCCTATCTATCAGATATACGAATACGTATATGCCGTCGATACGTATATGTCACGGCCTCCAGAGGTCCAGAACCAGACATATACGTATAAGGGGATGAGAACAATTATTTTCAAACGGATCACACCTCCGCGCTCCGCGCGGTGTTAACGCGCTTGTCCTCGCTGTCACTCGGACAAGCCAGCCTTACAATAGGTTATCGGGGGTTAACGAACAGTGATACTTCGAAGGGAATAGTAAAACTTTGAAACAAATCGCAAAACGGGCGGATGAGGGGTGGTGGGGCCCACAGACCCTCTCATCAGCCTAACAAGCTAACAACTAACTTTTGGCATGTACGTATATGCCGCATATACGGCTGGCATATATGTATCGGCATATACGTATATGCCGGCATACATGTATCGGCATATACGTATATGCCGGCATACATGTATCGGCATATACGTATATGCCAACAGCGCATTCGGTATATACGTATATGCCTTTTTTACCCCCGATTCGACACCTGCCCCGATACTTCCGTGATCCATCTCTCTATATCCAATCGATTCACTCTGTTCTAACACTACTTTTTGAGACTCATTAGCATCGAATCAAACCCACAAAAAGCACCAAAACCACCAACATTTCTCGCAAACCATGATGTAGACAAGCACAACGGTTGCCGCGGGAAGCCTCTGGTGTTGCTGCTGATGTTTGTCAAAAACAGAATAAAAAAATCAACCAAAATCGGTCGCAATGTCCGTTTTCAACTGATGATCCGGCTTTCGGTCGAGCTGAATAAGGCAGATGAATGAATGAAGACGGCTAATGTCGAATTTTTGTCAATATTTTCCGATTTTTTTGTCCTAAAAAAATTTCGCCGACTTAATGGACAAATTTTCAATAAATTTGCTTGTAACATTTCAGCCTAACTTTTTCAACTATGACGAAAACTTGATCGACAAATCTGGCGTTTTGTGTTAACGATATGTGCAAAAAGGCATCGACCAATTTGCACGTGCAAAAAGGCACCGACCAAAAATTGTGGGTTTGTCGTTTTGATGAATGACGATAGCTATAGGTAATAAAAATAACGTAATCATGTGTTCTATGAAGCTGCTACAATAGTTGATCATATTTGAGAAAAATAATCAGGTTTATTCATGTTTTGTCTAGCTAAAAACACAGAACCGTTTTTGGTCGGTGCCTCTTTGCACCGAGAATAAGGTTACAAAAAATGTTTTTTGAAATTGTCGTAATTTTTTATTTGCAGTGAAAATATTCCAACAAAACTGGGTGAAATGTTTAGAACAACTGTGGGTTGTATTTTCATGAATCATGACAAATTATTATTATAGTGAACTCACTCACTCACTCAATAATTATCTCACTCACTCACTCATCCACTGACTTACCTACTCACTCACGCATTCACTCACTCACTATCTCATTCCCTCACTCATTCAGTCACTCAATCACTAACCCCCTAACTTACTCACTCAGTCACTTACTCACTCACTCACACATTTCCTCACTCACTCCCTCATTCCCTCACTCATTCAGTCACTCAATCACTAACTCCCTCACTCACTCACTCACTCACTTACTCACTCACACATTCACTCACTTACTCATTTACCCACTCACTAACTCAATACTCACTCACTCAATCACTCACTCACTCACTCATTTAATCACTCACTCACTCTTTCACTCGTATACCAACTTACTCACTCACTCACTAACTAACTCACTCACTCACTCACTCACTCACTCACTCACTCACTCACTCACTCAATCACTCACTCACTCACTCATTCACCCAACTGTGAATAACTTTCTCACTAACTGCTGAACCCGGGACATTTTCTTCCTGTAAAGCCTTTTCCTCATGGATCGCGCCTACGGAGCGGAACTCTTAAAAGCGCACCGTTCATTTGCGGAACTATATTAGCGGAACTGTTCGCATCGGAACCGTTAAGTGGGGATCCATACCCAGCGGAATTGTTATAAGCGGATCCGTAAAAATCGGATTTTTATAGACCGAATCGTTTTTTAGCGGAACTGTACCCAGCGGATTTTTTCATTTCCGGATATTTCAAAGTATAAAATCGGAAGTATAAAAATCGGAAGTGTTAAAATCGGAAACGTCAAAAGCGGAACTTTTAAAAGCGGAACCGTCAAAAGCGGAACTGTTATAAAAGCGCCCTTCTTGAGTGGAAAACCACGCTGGACACCTCCGCTTCGCGGTGCTAACGATCCAAGGCGGGGGCATAAAACTTAGGTTTCAGTGTAGGCTTAGGCTTAGCCTTTGGAGAAGGGCTCGGGCGCTACGCGCCCAAGCCCTTCCCAAACCCTAAGCCTAATCCTAAGCCTAAACTGAAAACTAACTCTTAGCCTCATACTCGGCGATCTCGCTTAGAACGAACAGTCGGTGCTAATGACTAAGCCGAAGCCTTATAATAAATGAAATAGGCCCTCCAAATGTTAATAGCAAAAAATATTTACTTCAACGAATTCCGCAAAACCAATTTCCGGAATTTAAGGTTCCGCTGTCGTAAGTTCCGCTGAAAACACATCCGCAAAGAACGGTTCCGGAAACAAAATATCCGCAAATAAACTTCCGCTGGCAAGACTTCCGCTTTTAATAAATCCGATTTTAACAGTTCCGATGAAAAAAAATCCGATCCATACAGTTCCGCTAACAAACAATCCGCACATAACAGTTCCGGAGAAAAGACTTCCGCTAATAAACTTCCGCAAACGAACGATCCCTTTTATACAGTCCCGTAGATATGGGTACACCTCCTCATGTGCAAAAAGGCATCGATCGAAACGAAATACCGAAACGGTTCGTTTCGATATCGTTAACACAACGCACCACAAATCTGTATGTTTTTTTGTTGTTGGCGTAAAGATTTTCTCATAATGGCAAGCTTTCTGATTCAGGCAATTTTCCAGACCCCACAGATTTTTTGAAAGTTTACAGTTTTTTTATCAAAAATCTGGGAAACGAACCCTGGGCCACTCGCATGCTAGGCAAGCACCCTTGCACTGTGCTACTGAGCCGATGAAACTAAACTGCATATACCCTACAATAACTGGCTCGCTACGCTCGCATGCTTTCTACAGCACGTGGCTATGCTACAACACGTGCAGGAGGAAATATTGAAATTTCCCCTGCGGGGCCTATCGCGCTTGTCCTCGCTCCGCTCGGACAAGCCAGCCTTACGTTAGGTTATCGGGGGCTCGCAGACAGTAAAACTTTACATGGAATAGTAATGTTGCTCGAGAAAAACCAAATTCGAAAAATCTGTGGGGTTTGTAATCATGCCTGATTCAGTTACATGATTTTCCTTGGTAGTAGGTGAGTGAGTGAGTGAGTGAGTGAGTGAGTGAGTGAGTGAGTGAGTGAGTGAGTGAGTGAGTGAGTGAGTGAGTGAGTGAGTGAGTGAGTGAGTGAGTGAGTGAGTGAGTGAGTGAGTGAGTGAGTGAGTGAGTGAGTGAGTGAGTGAGTGAGTGAGTGAGTGAGTGAGTGAGTGAGTGAGTGAGTGAGTGAGTGAGTGAGTGAGTGAGTGAGTGAGTGAGTGAGTGAGTGAGTGAGTGAGTGAGTGAGTGAGTGAGTGAGTGAGTGAGTGAGTGAGTGAGTGAGTGAGTGAGTGAGTGAGTGAGTGAGTGAGGGATGGAGTGAGTGAGCTAATGAGTGAGTGAGTTAATGAATAAGTCAACTCTTGGATGAGTTAGTGAGGGATTGAATTAGTGAGTTGGGTATGTATGTATGTATGTATGTATGTATGTATGTATGTATGTATGTATGTATGTATGTATGTATGTATGTATGTATGTATGTATGTATGTATGTATGTATGTATGTAAGTATGTATGTATGTATGTATGTATGTATGTATGTATGTATGTATGTATGTATGTATGTATGTATGTATGTATGTATGTATGTATGTATGTATGTATGTATGTATGTATGTATGTATGTATGTATGTATGTATGTATGTATGTATGTAAGTATGTATGTATGTATGTATGTACGTATGTATGTATGTATGTATGTATGTATGTATGTATGTATGTATGTATGTATGTATGTATGTATGTATGTATGTATGTACATATGTATGTATGTGGTACACATTGGAATACAGCGCCAACAGCACACATAGTCCCGTCCCACAACAACGCGCTCGCACTAACGGCGGACGGAAAAGCGAAATGTCAATAGCGGAATTCGGCCTTCTGGACTATTTTTATCCATTGACAGTTTTTCAGAATGTAAGTTACACCAGCCAGTTTTTATATCTCTGGTTTCTTCGAAGGTATTTCCTCCTGAATTTTTTCCCGCCATTTGGCGGGGGTGTGTTGTGGGTAGGGGGGGGGGGGGCAAAGAGGGGCAAGGGGGCTGGCGCACGCGTTAGGTTCTATGCGGCAACAGCACTACACGCGGTTAGAAGAAACATGCCCGCATATGTACATACATACATACACGTACATACATATGTAGGTGCACATGTGTTACATATGTTTGTGCCAAACTTTATGTTTATATATTTCTGTGCATGTACTGTATGTATACCAATTTAACCTGTATGTTTTTATACATGTCTGTGTATGTATCAAAGAATCCATCCAATGTGTTGAAGTTTTGGCACCCGCAACCACACGTGCTATAGTGACCTCTTCAAATAAGATTTATAAGTATCCTTATATTCCACGATAAGTTATATAAATAAATGTTGAAATGTTCTATTTTTCTTCTCTGTACCGAGACCCTAATCTGTGTAATAAAATTGGATCATATTAACATAAATATCTACAATCAGATTGAAATTACATGTATTCTAAAATAATGTCATGCAGAATTTTCTTCAGTGAGCCAAAATCCAGATTCTGCCAACTCAAAGCAAATATTTATGCTAAAAGATCACAATCAACGGTTTTATTTATTCATTATTTACACTATCTGGCCGATTTGTACGTGCTCAGTGTGATCGTAAAATATGTACGCTTCCAACTTTAATGTTTATGTTTGGTGCTTTTAGTTATAAGACAAGATGTTCATCGACTAGGAATTTTTTATTAATCACTTTTTGATCAAAATAAAGATTTCATTCGTTAAATATATGTATGCTGCCAACTTTAATGTTTATGTTTACTGCTTTTAGTTATAAGACAAGATGTTCATCGACTAGGAATTATTATTGGTTCATTACTGGAATCACTTTTTAATCGAAATATTACCATTCGTTAAATATACATATGTATGCTGCCAACTATAATGTTTATGTTTAATGCTTTTACTTATAAGACAAGACGTTCAGCGACTTTGAGTTTGTATTAATTTTTTATTTATATATTTGATATATTTTTTTTGTTAATTGTTATAAATTACTAATTATCATTCATTTTTTTTGTTTTTTTTCAACTTTTTTATCATTTATTTTTTGTTAATGTTAAAGGAGGGAATTTTGTGAAACAGGGGGCATTCGGCAGTTTTTGAGCAATTTTCCCTACACCTCAGGGAACAAACTCAATTTTTGAAACTGCCAAAGAGGGGGGAATTCCACTTTTCCCACTCCTTCTCGTGCGCTAGTGTACTCAGCCCAACTCTGCCGAAACTACAGTCTAATAAGATAATTGGACGAATTTGTCCAGCGTCTTGAAAGACCGTTGAAGCAAGATGCTATTCATAGTTTATGTATTTTTCATGGTAGTTCATACGAAAAGGGATATATTTCGACGAACAGTTTTCGGATCCATCCTTTTTCCATGACCATGACCATACACAGAACATGACTCTTTTTCTGTATATTTTTTCAGTATCCGAAAATTTTGGCACAATTTCGAACTGAAGTTTATTCTCATGGATTTATAAGGTCAACAGGCCTTCAGTAAAAAACGTTCATGTCTTTTGTTCTTTGTTTGATATTTCAGAAAACCTACTACTAAACTTCTGATTAGACCAGGACCAGCCGTACAACATGAAATTGCTGTCAATAATAAAGCATGCAACAGGCGACAACTGATAACAATATTCTTCTTCGGATAACGAAGATTTTCTAACAGAATAAAACAAATATTTTTTTGTATTTTCTCATAAATTTAATTAAAAAAAACGCGATGGGCAGCACAAATCCAGTGGCCGTAACCCCTCACTCAGGCTGGTGCAATGGTGTGAACAGTTCGGTGAGTACGACCCGTTTCTCCATGGTTGTTCACCAAGCAATCCTTGGAATACCGACGATATTACGTACTGGACATTAAATGCTGACATGTTTGTTCAACTGACTGACTGACTGACTGACTGACTGACTGACTGACTGACTGACTGACTGACTGACTGACTGACTGACTGACTGACTGACTGACTGACTGACTGACTGACTGACTGACTGACTGACTGACTGACTGACTGAACGACTGACTGACTGATTTCAGTGTTGATGTTCCCACTGAGCGGCGGGTACGACGTTGGGGTCTAAGTGTTCAGGATGTCGTGAACGATCCGATTGGTCGTCAGGTTAACTGAGTGACTGACTGACTGGCTGACTGACTGACTGACAGACTAACTTACTGACTGACTGACTGACTTACTGACTGACTGTATGACTGACTGATTTATTGACTGACTGAGTGTATGACTGAGCGACTCACTGACTGACTCACTGACTGACTCACTGACTGACTCACTGACTCACTGATCAACACAGGTGCTCGAATCATTCCTCGAGACGGAGTTCTCCAGCGAAAACATTCTCTTCTGGGTAGCTGTACAAGATCTCAAATATGCGGCCGATAGTGAGGTGGAGAAGAAAGTGGAATACTTGTTCAAGTTAGATTCCATCACTCACTCACTTACTCACTCACTTACTCACTCACTCACTCACTCACTCCCTAACTCACTCATTCAGTGAATTCCTGGCCGCTGGTGCTACTTGTCAACTCACTCACTCACTTACTGCAGGATGCATATAATCGTCTATGCGAACTTCATGGTAATAAATGGGACTACATTAGTGTGGCAGCTGAGATGCAGTTAAAGCTTCATAAGGATAAGAAGAAACCGGATAAAGTTGTCCTGGATAGTCAGGAGAGGGCTTACTGGTTTCTGCATCGACCACCGCCGGTGAGTGAGTGAGTGAGTGAGTGAGTGAGTGAGTGAGTGAGTGAGTGAGTGAGTGAGTGAGTGAGTGAGTGAGTGAGTGAGTGAGTGAGTGAGTGAGTGAGTGAGTGAGTGAGTGAGTGAGTGAGTGAGTGAGTGAGTGAGTGAGTGAGTGAGTGAGTGAGTGAGTGAGTGAGTGAGTGAGTGAGTGAGTGAGTGAGTGAGTGAGTGAGTGAGTGAGTGAGTGAGTGAGTGAGTCAGTCAGTCAGTGAGTCAGTGATTGAGTGAGGGAGTGAGTGAGTGTTTCAGGCCGAGGATCAAGTGTTCGGTCTGATGGCCCGCGATTCGTATCTTCGATTCATCCGATCCGACATCTTCAACAACATTCTGAACGCCGCGCAACAGAAGGGCTCGAAGGGCATGGGATGGAAGTTAGTGAAGAATTAGAATTTTTTTATAAAAATGTATTCTTAAAAAAATTTTGCTTAAAGACTAGTGAGAAACAATAATAATCTGAGTAAACTGGGTTTATTAACACCGAGCTACTTATGTTACTTTTTGTACTATGAGTTGAATTTGAGTTTGACGTGAAGAAAAATTGCTGTGAAATTGATGTCCCAACCAATGTAGCATCAGATGGTCTCAACCAGAGCATAGAACACTTGTTATAGAATTTAACAAAACGTTAAACATAAATGTATTTTAATAAAATTTCTTACCACTTTGCACTTGCACGGCTTTTCATGCTATCGTTACAACCGTTGTGTTTTGATGTTGTGAGTTTTTCTGTTTTTCCACTAATTATCTTATAATTCACTCAATCACTCACTCACTCACTCACTCACTCAACCACCCACCCACTCACTAACTCACTCATTCACTCACTCACTTTCACTTTCATTACAGTATGTTTATTGCACTGCTGTGGTGATTTCATATTTCCCTACCTTCATACACACTAACCTTTTTACTCACCACGGTGTCCAATTATTGTCAATCAGTCAGTTTTGTGGGTCCTTAGGATATATTTTCATATAGATACACCTTTTTAAAGGTGCATCTTAGAGTCAAGTAAAAAATAGTGGAAACAAAAAAAATTACCTTGAAATTTCATGGACGGAACATCGGTTTGCTCAGTTGTTCACAAACGTTTCCGTTCAAAAGTATCAAAGTACATGGTGTCCGTTTAAAAATCAAGTTTTTTGCTCTTGTTACGTTTTTCCTGTTTGCTATCGATATCGGGTTTTTAAGCGGCATTGTTTAGAAAACGTTTTTTACTCTCGTTTGTCAAAACGGAAATTGAGTTCAAATATATGTATTCTTAGACATGTAGCAAAACCATCTATTCAAGACACCATGTATTCGAATTCCCAAACTCTCAACCCTGACTGATTGACAATAGTACAGAGCCGATGATGAAGTTTGGCTCAGTGAACTTCCAGTGGAGATTTTCTGATGCACCACGTGTTCCGACCTTTTCTGGGAATTTTCTACAAAAAAATTCCAAACTCAAAAGTCTAATTTTTTTGTTTTTCTAAATCGTGAAGGAATTTCAAAAGAATAAAAAAACAAAAAAACCCAAACAGTCGCAAAGGAAAATCTGCACGTCGGACGTCGCCTCGCTGTACAGAACGTCATTGTCGGTCTCAGGATCGCCAATTACCCAAGGAATCGCAAGAAATCGATGGAGCGTTTCTGCACGAAAGCCACGGATCGGATGGGAAATCTGCTTTTGGACGTGCAGCAAATGTCGCGCAGTACCAGCGCCAACACGCAGTGCAGCGGCGAAACGCACTCACCAAAGTCGCCGTTGCTGTGAATTGCGCGACATGCAACATTTGTTGCGACTTCTTGCAAATGTACAAGCTATCGCATGTTCGCGACTTTTTGGCACTCTGCAAACTATCGCTGAAAATGTCGCATGAAAGTCGTCGCGTGGAAATCAATTTGCACAGCAAGTCGCCGTTGCTGTAAAATACTTGTGACATTTTTTCATGACTTCTTAGCACTGTAAAACACTATTGCAGCAAAACTCGGATGCCAGTGTCTCGTCGCTGAACTGTGTTATTTGATAGCGGTCTTTTCATGACACAACTTGAACCAAAGTCGCCGTCGCTTTGAACCACGACATTCGACTTTTTTGTGCGACTTCCTTGGCACCATGCAAACTGTGCATCGCTGCAGAATAAACTGAAAAGCGACGGTGACGCTGAACTGTTGTACTTTTGATATCCTTTTTTCATGAAAAATTCGCGCAGTATAGTAGTGAAACACCCTAACCGAAGTCGTAGTTTTTAATTTGTGCGATTTTCAATGCAATCTTCTAAAAAGTCAAGCAAAATGTCACGATTCTTATCACTCTTTTATTGTTATGACTTTCCCACCGTTTTCTCGTCTTTTTGACATAATTCAAGTTTCGGTAATTTGAGAAAGTCAGAAGTCGCACAAATAGGCTTTATAAGTCGTTTATCGTGGGTGCACCGTGTCAACTGTTGCTTTTCAATGGCATGAACTTTGAAAATTCGACTTTAGCAGGGATCTCATTTTTCTGCTATGAAACATATATTTGTTCACAGAGCGTGGTTTCCCGGATAATCAATGTTCCAGTCTACTATTATGGTGATGTTTCATCAGTGAAAAGTGCGCTCTCTATAAAGTCGCATTGAAAGGTGGAATTGTGAAACTGTTGTTCGTTTGTCTTTTTGCCGTGTTCTATTTTTATTGCACAGATTTTTTTATGTTTTTTGTTGTGTGCACTACTTCTAACTTAACCGAAACTTGCAAGAAAACACAAACAGCAGTTTCGACCACATGGTAAAACAACCCACACATTCTGTCGCCAAAACCGTATGCAAAACTATTCACTAATGAAACATTAGAGAAACATCTAGTAACACACGCATTGGAATGCTGGTTATAAAAATTTGTGTTGTGAGCTGTGCGTATACCTGATGTTTCACTAGTGAACCGCGTGGCGGGCAGCTTTGCAGGCAGAAAATGTGTTGGGGCTTTATTCAGATTTTTTCCTTTCACGCTCTGCACCTCTGAATATACTATGAACCTCTTGATATTATCGCCTTGCAACGCTTTATATAAATTTCTACTTCATATGAATATTAAACCCACATTCACCAAACAATTTTCTCATTTTACCGTCCCATTTTCCCAAATATGATTATATGTAGATACCAAAATTGCGTTTTAATTAATTCTCACATTTTATCTATTTTTTCAACCATTCCACAACAAAAAAACATCTTCAATAAGGGGTTAAAAATAAAGTGAATGCCCTAAAAATCTAAATTTTTCAGACAAACGATCGGCATTGCAACCATTCACGTTTCTTATTTCTGAAAAAAACCCTATTACAATATAAAAAAAGTTACAAACTTACAGATTTTTACGGATCTTTTGAAAAAAAAGCGAAATATTAGGGATTTATTTACACTTTTATCACTATGTTGTGTTGTGCGCATTTTCTCGTTTCTTTGTGATAGACACTTTAATGAAACATTATAGCTGAATAAAAGTCCATATCAAGCTGAAATTAATGTTTCAGTTGTCGTTTTCTCAAGCCAAACACATCGTCAGAGACGATTTCAGTTTAAATTAAGAAACTCAAGTTGGTTCAAAACTAATGTTTCATCAATGAACTGTGCTATTCATACATTCCTGTATTGCACTCTAGCTTTTCCATGCCCGTTATTGTTGTGTTCCAACTTTTGCTTCACGGAGTCTGCTTCTTCACGCACTCACCAAATGAAATCATGAACCACTCTTGAAACCAAATGGAAATAGAACTAACCGAATTCCCTGAGTTTGTGACGTGATGTGTTTGAAGTGTTATTTTTATCGTTTGAAATGCAAGAAAACCTCGTTTTCCTAACCAAGAATAGTGTGATTACGTATGTAGGAGAAATACCCTTTCTGCACTGGCTTTGATTATAAGGGTGCCTTCATAATCAGTTGCGAAAACTAATGCAAAAATTTCGAAATTTTTTTCGGAACTTTTCGTGACATTTCGAAATGTTTCGGAAGACAGAAACAGAAAAAATTTCGAAAAAGTTTTTGCAGCTGTTTTCGCATTTGACTATGAAGGCACCCAAAGAAATGACTTAAAAAATTGCCAAAAACCCATGAAGTTGAGAATCAAGTTTCGGAACGATCAGAACCGGATTCTCAATAAATGAATTTTCAGTGCCATGTAATTTGGATTTTCTCAGAATCAGACTCCCAACTTCAGGATTGTGGAAAATTTTGTTCGGCGTGGTTTGAATGTGAACTGATTTTTTTCTTATAACCAATGAGGCCTACATATATGTATGTATGCACGATCTCAGGAAAGTATAGGGAATAGCAACGACGAATAATCACTGTAAAATTAGACAATGGTACAGTTACATACATCTAAGCACTTAAGATCCTCGATATGAAACACTAGCGGACGAGAAGAGGTGGGAAGAGTGAAATTCCCATTTTTTGACGTTTTCAAAAAAGACGTTGTTCCCTAGATAAAATAGCCTAAAAACTGCCAGTTCCCCTCTTTTTCACCAAATTCCCCTCCCTCTGAAGAAATAACAAGTCCGCCAGTGGAATGAAACATTGGAATAAAAGAGTTTTTGACGTAACAGTTTGACTTAAATGTTTTGAATTTTTTTTTACATTAAGTAAAACCGTACAATTGTATCATAGCAGGTATGTATGAACAGAGATAAATAAATGAAAACACATATACAAAAGTTACGAAATTTCATCAAAAGTGTATTAAATCCAAATAAAAAATTTATTGTCACAAAAACTTCCTCATAAACGTGACTGCGTTCACATTCTGAACGTGCGCGGAACCGTCGACCCGGATTCTCAGCTAGAAAGCAATTCGTTGATTCATTTGAAGGAAATGCTAAAAAAACCAATGAAAAACATAAAAAATAACAAATAAAATAAAAATAATTATCATTATTCCAGGAATTTCATCTTCAATGTGGGTGACCGCGGGGATCGAGGTGGTGGTCGTGGCGGTGGTGGTGGTGGAGGTGGCGATCAATCAGGAGGTCAGGGTAATCGAAATGACAGTCAGGCCAATCAGGCCAATCCTCCAGGTTGGTCAGTCAGTGAGTCAGACTGTCAGTCAGTCCTTCAATCAGTCAGTCCGTTCGTCTGTCAGTCAGTCCGTCAGTCAGACGGCCATGAAAATCAGTAAGTAATGTAAGTCAGTCAATAAGTTAGTCAGTCAGTCGAGTCAAAAGAGTATATCCGTCAGTCAGTCAATCCATCAGTCAGTCAGTCTGTCAGTCTGGCAATAAGTCATTCCATCACGCAGTCAATAAGGCAGCCATTCATTCAGTCAGTCAGTCAATCTTTCAGTCAGTCATTCTATGTACAAGGAAGTTTGCCAGTCCGTCAGTCAGTCAGTCAGTCAGTCAGTCAGTCAGTCAGTCAGTCAGTCAATCAATCATTCAAAACAGTCAGTCAGTCAGCGAGTCAGTCAGTCAGTCAACCAGTAAACCAGTAAATCAATCAGTCTGACAATCCGTCCTACTTTCAGATATCTGATCGGATTAACTCGACTCGAATTTCTGCCACAAACAATTACGTAAAGTCTATTACAAGTCCAATGAAACATCAAGTTGTCAGAGTATACAGTATTTTTTCAATACCATTATATGGCTTATTCACTGTATCTTGCAAATTTCGCCTGTAAACCTTTTCTCAACCAAACTTGTTAGTGCGCGTTGAAATTTGAAATATGCGACTGTTTATTACTGCATATGTACTCTTTTATAGCCTCTCCCGGGTTTCTTGTTAGCCAAAAACTTTCTGGCGCGCAGTTTGATTTCAAATCTGTTTTTGGCGCGCTTTCAAATTGCTGAGAAATAATTTGTTTTTCGCATTACATTTGGACCGGCATAACCGGCCCACAAAATATTTTTTTTTACAAAAAACTTTGACCTAGCTAAGCTATAAGCGCCAGTGGAATTTGGAGTAAATTTTTTATTAATAAAGAGAGAAGTGAACATAAAAAAATTGGTGTAAGTATAGGTTCCATATATATTGATTACATTGACAAAAAGCACAACAAGCGAAGTTTGTGCGGGGAAAAGTTTACAGAAATAACTTTACTAAAAACAAGATACGTTGAACACGCTATAATTATTTTTGTTCACCGCTTTCTGTGATCCGATTGTACTAATTAAAAATATCATCATCACCATAATATTGTTTTGCATTGTATTACACTCGATTCTAGTCTAACTTGCAGTCATCGAATTAATTTCTTTTTTTTCTTTCAAAATATTTGGCGTTTTTTCATTATTACAAAAGAGCATTACTATCATTCTTCCCGAGTTTCATATATTTGTTTATAGTCATTTTTATTGAAAAGGTTATTCGATTAAACTCGTTATTATATTTCTGGAAATCCAAAAATTCGTTAGTCAGTTTTCGATAATCCAATGCATCATCAGTGTTGTTCGTATTTCACTCCCGTGGTTAAATCAGTCGGTAACGCAAATTAATCATTTAGTTCATGATGAGTTTCTACTGCAAAGTATTTCTAAGAAGATAAAGCCAGTATGTTGTTTTTGCAAGCAAAACTGTTGCCCAAAACGTCTGATAATGAAACATCAATCATCATCCCATCATGCTTTACCTATGGTGTGAGCCGAGTTGAGTTGAGGCTAATGATGTTTCATTATCAGACGTTTTGATAATATTTTCGCTTGCAGAAATAACGTACAGGCTTCATTGCGAAAGGCAACGATGTACAATCCAGTGAAGTTTTAAAGATGACTTCCACTGCGGAAAGTCAAAGTCATTATGGAGACTTTATAGACCAATAAAGTGAGAAGTGAAACACATTCCGGCTCTTATTACCCGAAATGGTTAGTCTAGATTCCTGAGTAACGAAAAACTCTGCATAGACTAAAAATAGCGTGGTCAGGGTTTTTTGTTATCACAAAATAAGTTTGCGGGTCGGTTACGCACGCACTTATGAAATAAATATCAGTTTTGTTTTCCAATGGTATTTGAAAACGTGTTTATTTCTCAAAATTTAGAAAGTGAGTCGAAAGCAGATTTGATTTCGAACTGAGCGCCAAAGAGTTATTGGCTATCAAGAAACCCTGGATAGGCTATATACTACATAATGAGATTGTTTTTTTCATACTTTTTTCAGCTGTCTCTCCCTGTACCTGGTATGAATAATATTGTGCTAATGTTCGGTGTATTGTGTACGCTTATTCCATTATATTGGTGAGTCCAAATAAAAATTGTCCCAAAAAATTTCACGGGTTAAATTCAGTAAGAAGAACACTCATGTTAAGGACTTTTTCGGTATTCTTTTCTGTAAATGAGAAAGAATTATAAAAATAATCCGAAACCGTCATCGAATAATCCATAATATTTCATCGACAGCATTATATTGGTAGGTTGTGTTGATGATGGATGGGAGTTGATGCGCCAACAAAACACGAGAAAATATATATAGACAAGAAACAAAAATGCCCAAAAACATAATGAGTAACTAATATGGTTCTAGTTGAGCTGATCGTAAAAAAGTGAGAGACAAGAATTCGATAGCTTTACAAGTAATTTTTTTCAACTCAGGATATTTTTCATGATAATGACCGCCGGGAACTAAACACTGCAGCTGACAACAAAGAAAGTTCACATGCTTAGCAGCAATAAGAAGAGTAGAAGTTAGGCCTGATGATTATTCATTGCAAAAACCATATTCCGGACTTTCCACGAGGACTGAAGTTAGTCTGAATTCTGTCGTCTTGAAGATTCCCTAAATCGAAATTTTTCAATAGCTGTACAATTGTGTTTTTTCGACAGTGGAATTAATTAATATTAATCTATATTTAAGGGTTTTACTTATTTCAGCAAAAGTTGTGCATCGAGATTTCGGGAAAACAACAAATACATACATACATATTTCTTAATAATTTGTTTCTTAAAACAACAAATTTTTTAATCATTGATTAACTACCAAATATGTGCATATTAGCCTACGGAACACCCTGTCCTGACAGATCAGTTAACATTCTCTATTAATAGAATAGTTGTTGAATGTAGTCGATTATAGCATGTTCTGTTGTCCCTGATTTTCAAACCAGCAAGTTCACTTTCCACCTTGAAACGTTAGTCTCACTAGGTGATGGGGAAACTTACTAGAGCAAATAAGTTTTTTCCCCAAAATAGAACCACGTATAAAATAAATAACTAAACATGATTGGTTACTTTGCGCGTGTTCGACACTCATTGGCTAATTCAAATTCAGAAGCGCATGTGGTCCCACAACGAAAAGCGTGTCTTTTCGAACACGTGTGAACCCATTTGAACGCACACGCGAGCGTCAGAATGCACGTACACAACTGGTGTGCATGAGTTTTGAACTGCCCATGGGCGCGAAAACACTTTTCGTTGTGGGACCATGCGTGCTTTCAGATTTGAATTAGCCAATGAGCGTCGAGCACGCGCAACGTAACCAATCATTATCAGATATTTATTTTATACGTCATTCTATTTTCAAAGACACTTTTTTTGCTATAGTAAGTTTGCCCATCACCTAGTGAGACTAACGTTTCAAGGTGGAAAGTGAACTTGCTGGTTTGAAAATCAGGGACAACAGAACATGCTATACTTGAATTACATGTGTAAATTTCTACCGGACAGCCATGAAGTTGATAACTTTCTGCAATAAACAGGCCAAATTCCATGAAACTCTTAACCTTTGTGAAGGTTTAATTAGAAAGTCAACTTTTACTTCCGATGTTTATACTTTAATTTTAAGATGTTTATACTGCAATGCATGGTGGATATATTTTTTATGAGTTAAACTAATTTGAAGCCCAAAACTGCGTATGAACTTCAGCTCCTATACTTAACCACCAATAGTATATGTACGTACAATACGGGTAGAGAATCAAAGTGTTTTACGGAAACCAAATACTTTCAACACCGAAGTCATATAAAACGTGTTTGCAACGAAAAACTGCATATGAAGTTCGGGAAACAAATTTTATCAATATGATATTATCAAACGTTGTGGTTTGCCTGCATGAAAAATGATTGATTTTCTCACCGAATAGTCCGGAATATGGTTTTTGCAATGAATAATCATCAGGCCTAACTTCTACTCTTCTTATTGCTGCTAAGCATGTGAACTTTCTTTGTTGTCAGCTGCAGTGTTTAGTTCCCGGCGGTCATTATCATGAAAAATATCCTGAGTTGAAAAAAATTACTTGTAAAGCTATCGAATTCTTGTCTCTCACTTTTTTACGATCAGCTCAACTAGAACCATATTAGTTACTCATTATGTTTTTGGGCATTTTTGTTTCTTGTTTCTCCCTTTTTTATGTGTGAGCATTGAATTCTCTGCCTTCTCTGCATACAGTACAGTACATACTCTGTACCTCTGATTGGGAGCTAAATAGGTTATAAAAGTTTTTCCCCAGAAGTTTTTTTTTGTATGTAGGTTATAACAACAAACGTCGTTTACAAAAGTTCATTTACAAACCAATGTTAGAATTTGATACTCATGATTGTTATACACAGTTAACTGAAATATTTTTGACATAAGATGTATAAAAGATGCACATGGAAGTACGAATTTGCGTGAGTTGAAGATTTGTACTAATAGGACCTGACCACAATCTTGTCATAACTCTGATAAAAAAGTTTATCGTGAATGCGGATGTTATTTTCGAAAACAGTGAGGAAAACTGTATATAGGCCACAATGTAAGTTATTTTCATCCGATGCTGTTTTGCAGGTTGAAATAACGAAAAAAACTAAAAAAATCTGTATTTGTTCAAAATAACGTATTTTTTTACCATACCGTTTTTTGTTGCGAGTTCTTTAAATTCGGACTGACAATGGATTTCAATACTCATAAATGTCCGATATAATCTTCAAAAAAATCTTTGACTCATATAATGTGTACCTGTGTTTAGTACCTAGAGAGCACATTGAAAATTTTTTTTCGCCTGCGATTTTTTAGGAAAAGTTGTGTTTTATCCGTTTCGTTTTTTGTTGTGTTAGATTTTTTTATAAACTAATGTTGGAATTCGATATTCAGGTTAGTTATACGCAGTTAACTGAAATATTTTTGACATGGGAAACATAAAATATGCCACTCGGGAGTGAATATTTGCGTAGGTTGAAGATTTGTACTATTAGGACCTGACCACAATCTCATCATAACTCGAATAAAAAAAAGTTTATCGTAATTGCTGTTATTATTTTTGAAAACAGTGATGAAAACTGTATATAAGCTGCAATGAAAGTTTTTTTCGTCTGACGCTGTTTTCCAGGTTAAAATGACGAAAACCCCTAATAATCTGTATTTGTTCAAAATAACGTATTTTTTTACCAGATCCGTTTTTTGTTGTGAGTCCTTTAAATTCAAACTGACAATGTATTTCAATACTCATAAGTGTCCTATATAATATTCTAAAAAATCTTTGACTAAAATTGTACCAGTCAGGCAGCACATTGAAAACAAATTTTTTTGCCTGCGATTTTTGCTCTTTTTTGGTCATTTTTAGCAAAATCGGCGTTTTATCCGTTCCGCTTTTTGTTTTGTTAGACTTTTTTACAAACGAATGTTAGAATTCGATATTCAGGATAGTTATACGCAGTCAACTGAAATATTTTTGACATGGGAAGCATAAAAGATGTCACATGTGAATGAATATTTGCGTAGGTTGAAGATTTGTACTATTAGGACCTGACCACAATCTCATCATAACTCGAATAAAAAGAGTTTATCGTAATTGCTGTTATTATTTTTGAAAACAGTGTTGAAAACTGTATGTAAGCTGCAATGAAAGTTTTTTTTGTCTGATGCTGTTTTCAGGGTTAAAATGACGAAAACCCCTCAAAAATCTGTATTTATTGAAAAAAATGTAAATTTTTAACCAGCTCCGTTTTTTGTTGTGTGTCCTTTAAATTTAAACTGACAAGGGATTTCAATACTCATAAGTGTCCTGTATAATTTTCTAAAAAATCTTTGACACAAATTGTACCCGTCAGGCACCACATTGAAAACAAAATTTTTTGCCTGCGATTTTTGCTGATTTTGGCCATTTTTAGCAAAATCGGCGTTTTATCCATTCCGCTTTTTGTTGTGTTCGATTTTTTTACAAACGAATGTTATAATTCGATATCCAGGATAGTTATACGCAGTTAACTGAAATATTTTTGTTATGGGAAGCATAAAAGATGTCACATAGGAGTGAATATTTGCGTAGGTTGAAGATTTGTACCATTAGGATCTGACCACAATCTCATCATAACTCAAATAAAAAAAAGTTTATCGTAAATGCTGACACTAATTTTGAAAACAGTGATGAAAACTGTATATAAGCTGCAATGAAAGTTTTTTTTGTCTGATGCTGTTTTCAGGGTTAAAATGACGAAAACCCCTCAAAAATCTGTATTTATTGAAAAAAAAACGCAATTTTTTAACCCGCTGCGTTTTTTGTTGTGTGTCCTTTAAATTTAAACTGACAAGGGATTTCAATACTCATAAGTGTCCTGTATAATTTTCTAGAAAATCTTTGATATAAATTGTACCTGTCAGGCACCACATTGAAAACAATTTTTTTTGCCTGCGATTTTTGCTGATTTTTGGCCATTTTTAGCAAAATCGGCGTTTTATCCATTCCGCTTTTTGTTGTGTTCGATTTTTTTGCAAACTAGTTGCGGAACTCAGTTCTCATAAGTGTTTTACATGACTGTATTAAATATTTTTGACAAATATACTACCTATCGGTCACCACGGTGGGAATAAAAAATTTTGCCTGCGATTTTTCACCTTTTTGTAAATTTTTCTGGAAAAATGGCCGAAAAAATATAAAAGAATTCTCAGATTCCTTGGAGTGTCTGGAATCTGTGTAGATGGACCATGATTACCCCCGGGTTCAATTTTCAGCTTCCTAGTTAAAGCGAAGTATGCTTGTCCAAAAAATGTGCGTACAGAAAAAAAAAACGGAAAAAGTTCTTCGGGAAGACAAAATTGTCTCTCGTCACTGATACAATCGACGAATTTACACCAAATTTACCACACATATGCAACTTTTGATGGGAAAAATCTTAATGCAACCTAAATTTCAATAGATCCATGCGAGAAATGACTTTTTTACAAAAAATCGTCAAATTCATACAAAATTGAGTTTACCATCGAACCATATTAAGGTTTCGGACTATCGTCCGAACCTTGACTTCTCCACACCGAAATATAATATACCGAATATTTATACGATATAATATAAAACCACGACTGTGCGGTTGAATATAGGATAAAATCAAAAAAAATGCTCCAGTAAAATGAATGTGCCATGTTGAAAAGCAGTTTTTTACAGTATTTCATAAAGAGCTCGGAGATTGAAATAATGTTAATGACTGAAAAATCGCTTTTTTTCATCGGCGGAAAATGCAACATTTCCGCTTACGTGAACTAATTAATATTTGACTAAAACTTTATCAGTAAGATAATTCCGGTGCGTGTAGATATTTCAGTGTAACTTTTTCAAATAAATATACGCCAAAATACCAAGTAGCTAAAGATACCGCACACCAAATTCAGGGGCATATACAGGGGGTCCAAAAAAATGACAACACTTTGAAGCTGAATAACTCTCGACACAGGCATCTGATTTCATTGAAATTTTCAGGTATTATTATCAACATACTAACTTAGAAAAATGTATGAAACCAAGGTGATCGGACAATCACAGCGGCCACCACGCATTAATGTTTGCAAAAATGCGCATGGGTCAAAAACCGCCTACAATCGTGCATGCATATTCAAGGGATGATATGCACGTAATAAATGAAACATTAGATTTTGCTAGTCGATGGTGAAAATTTCACGTTCAATATAATTTTATCGTTGGTTTTTAAGCATTTTGTTCAATTGGTTTTTAGTTTTTCATTTTAAATTAGCAAACTAAACGCTTTTTCAATGTCAGAAGGAGATACACGCAGTTTTCACCTCTGAAAACAAGATTTTATCGAATGAAAAATAAAATTCAAAAAATGTAAACTACAAGTGTTTCAGAATAAGTAAAAAAGACCCTTGATTGATTATAGGCTAAAATAACTGAGTTTATTGTTTCACAAATCACGTGTAATCCATGTCCTAATTGTTCGCTCGGTTTTTGGCCCACACGCATTTTTGCAAACATTAATGCGTGGTGGCCGCTGTGATTGTCCGATCAGCTTGGTTTTATATATTTTGCTAAGTTAGTATGTTGTTGATAATACCTGGAAATTTCAATCAAATCTGATCTCTGTGCCGAGAGTTATTCAGCTTCAAAGTGTTGTCATTTTTTTTGGACCACCCTGTATAAACGTCCTTTTGGGATAATAATCAGCGCATTTCAAATAATATGAGAAAGCAGAGAGCAGATTTCTCTGTTAAACGTACGGAGGAGAGAAAACCATAATTACTACGGACTTAGAACACAAATAAAACGCATTACCAGACACACGAATAAAATACAATCATAATTAGAATTAGTAAAATATGATAATTATTTCTGCATATTATCACACATGTACGCCACTCGACGCAAAACGATTCCAAAGCTTGTAAAAAAACAAGAAGTAAACTAAAAAGTTCTGTGATCTAAGCCGTTTTGCGAGGGTGTATACATTAAAACATGACAATCGAATTCGGATGAATCTGCAAGAACGAACTACGAAAAAACTCAGAACGCAAAAGCGACAATCCAAATAATCGGGTTCGGGAGAACGAGAGAGATTCCAATTGAACTGTGGCTTGATTACAGTTACACAGCAGTTCAATAAACCATTTGAATCATCATACACCGTGTTAGTTTCAGTAAAGCTATGTTTTGAGCATGAAACGTGAAAAATAAAGATTTTTTAACGACGATTTTTATTTTTTGGCGATAACACCTTTCTAGAATGTCGGGCCATCATTTTTTTCCTGGAAATCTTATGTCATTTCGCATTATTTCCTTACAATATATATACCATAACGCCTCTGGTTCACACATGTGCTAGCTGTACGGAAAGGAGGGGGTAGTCGCTACGCGTGCAGATTTGAGGCGGATTCTAAGCGGGAAACAGGTGGTATCTACGCAGGATGGATTCTACGCGGGCGGACTCTACGCGGGTGAAGGGTAGACTCTACGCGGGAAGGATTCTACGCGGGCGGACTTTCACGGGTGAAGGGTGGACTCTACGCGGGAAGGATTCTTCGCGTGCGGTCTCTACGCGGGTGAAGAGTGGACTCTACGCGGGAAGGATTTATGCATTGCATTCATAGTATGAACATTGTTATCATCGAAGGCCATATCTTACGCACGGTAAATTCAAAAATCCCGCCTTTCTCTACTGCAAAACAATGCACAATTACCTGATATTTTCAAAAACAAAAAAATATTCACCGGCCGGGCATTCTACATAGCTAAAAACTGCCAAAAACGTACAAAAAAACGTGAATTAGTTTTTTTATTTTTTTCACGTTTTAGGCTCAAAACAGAGTTGTACTGAAACTAACACGGTGGATGATGTTTCAAATGATTGATTGAACTGTTGTGAAACTGCATCCAAGCCACAGTTCAATTGGATTCTCAATTGAAAGTTGCCTGATTATGCAATGCATTCATAGTATTAACATTGTTATCATCGAGGGCCATGTCTTACGCGCGATAAATCTCAAAAATCCCGCACTCCGATTTTTTTCTTTTTTTCACCAAAACGACGCGAAATGACCTCAAACTTCTAAAAATGACAAATTTTTTGCCGGCCCGACACTTTTGCTAGGTCAAAAAGCCAACAACGTAAAAAACGTGATTTGATTTTTTTCTATTTTTTGTTTTTTTCACGTTTCGTGCTCAGAACAGAGAGTTGTACTGAAACTAACACGGTGGATGATGTTTCAAATGATTGATTGAACTGTTGTAAAACTGTAACCAAGCCACAGTTCAATTGGATTCTCAATTGAAAGTTGCCTGACAATGCAATGCATTCATAGTATTAACATTGTTATCATCGAGGGCCATGTCTTACGCGCGATAAATCTCAAAAATCCCGCACTCCGATTTTTTTCTTTTTTTTCACCAAAACGACGCGAAATGACCTCAAGCTTCTAAAAATGACAAATTTTTTGCCGGCCCGACACTTTTGCTAGGTCAAAAAGCCAACAACGTAAAAAACGTGATTTGATTTTTTTCTATTTTTTAGTTTTTTTCACGTTTCGTGCTCAGAACAGAGAGTTGTACTGAAACTAACACGGTGGATGATGTTTCAAATGATTGATTGAACTGTTGTAAAACTGTAACCAAGCCACAGTTCAATTGGATTATCAATTGAAAGTTGCCTGACTATGCAATGCATTCATAGTATTAACGTTGTTATCATCGAGGGCCATGTCTTACGCGCGATAAATCTCAAAAATCCCGCACTCCGATTTTATACTTTCTGCACCGAAACGACGCGAAATGATCTCAAGCTTCTAAAAATGACAAAGTTTTTGCCGGCCCGACACTTTTGCTAGGTCAAAAGGCCAAAAACGTAAAAAAACGTGATTTGATTTTTTTCCTATTTTTTAGTTTTTTTTCACGTTTTGTGCTCAAAACAGAGTTGTACTGAAACTAACACGGTGGATGATGTTTCAAATGATTGATTGAACTGTTGTGAAACTGTAACCAAGCCACAGTTCAATTGTAGAAGTGTCGGGCCGGCAAAAATTTTGTCATTTTTAGAAACTTGAGGTCATTTCGCGTCGTTTTGGTGAAGAAAGTAAAAAAATCGGAGTGCGGGATTTTTGAGATTTACCGCGCGTAAGACATGGCCCTCGATGATAACAATGTTCATACTATGAATGCATTGCATAATCAGGCAACTTTCAATTGAGAATCCAATTGAACTGTGGCTTGGTTACAGTTCCACAACAGTTCAATCAATCATTTGACACATCATCCACCGTGTTAGTTTCAGTACAACTCTGTTTTGAGCACAAAACGTGAAAAAAAACTAAAAAAATAGAAAAAAATCAAATCACGTTTTTTGTACGTTTTTGGCTTTTTGACCTAGCAAAGGTGTCGGGCCGGCAAAAATTTTGTCATTTTTAGAAACTTGTGGTCATTTTGCGTCGTTTTGGTGAAGAAAGTAAAAAAATCGGAGTGCGGGATTTTTTGGATTTATCGCGCGTAAAACATGGCCCTCGATGATAACAATGTTCATACTATGAATGCATTGCATAATCAGGCAACTTTCAGTTGAGAATCCAATTGAACTGTGGCTTGGTTACAGTTTCACAACAGTTCAATCAATCATTTGAAACATCATCCACCATGTTAGATACAGTACAACTCTGTTTTGAGCACAAAACGTGAAAAAAAACTAAAAAAATAGAAAAAAATCAAATCACGTTTTATCTACGTTTTTGGCTTTTTGACCTAGCAAAGGTGTCGGGCCGGCAAAAATTTTGTCATTTTTAGAAACTTGTGGTCATTTTGCGTCGTTTTGGTGAAGAAAGTAAAAAAATCGGAGTGCGGGATTTTTTGGATTTATCGCGCGTAAAACATGGCCCTCGATGATAACAATGTTCATACTATGAATGCATTGCATAATCAGGCAACTTTCAGTTGAGAATCCAATTGAACTGTGGCTTGGTTACAGTTTCACAACAGTTCAATCAATCATTTGAAACATCATCCACCATGTTAGATACAGTACAACTCTGTTTTGAGCACAAAACGTGAAAAAAAACTAAAAAATAGAAAAAATCAAATCACGTTTTATCTACGTTTTTGGCCTTTTGACCTAGCAAAAGTGTCGGGCCGGCAAAAATTTTGTCATTTATAGAAAATTAGGTAATTTCGCGTTGTTTTGGTGCAGAAAGTAAAAAAAATCGGAGTGCGGGATTTTTGAGATTTACCGCGCGTATGACATGGCCCTCGATGATAACAATGTTCATACTATGAATGCATTGCATCAGGAAACTTTCAATTGAGAATCCAATTGAACTGTGGCTTGGTTACAGTTTCACAACAGTTCTATCAATCATTTGAAACATCATCCACCATGTTAGTTTCAGTACAACTCTGTTTTGAGCACAAAACGTGAAAAAAACTAAAAAATAGAAAAAAATCAAATCACGTTGTTTGTACGTTTTTGGCCTTTTTGACCTAGCAAAAGTGTCATGCCGGCAAAAATTTTGTCATTTTTAGAAACTTGAGGTCATTTTGCGTCGTTTTGGTGAAGAAAGTAAAAAAATCGGAGCGCGAGATTTTTTGGATTTATCGCGCGTAAGACATGGCCCTCGATGATAACAATGTTAATACTATGAATGAATTGCATAATCAGGCAACTTTCAATTGAGAATCCAATTGAACTGTGGCTTGGTTACAGTTTCACAACAGTTCAATCAATCATTTGAAGTACAACTCTGTTTCGAGCACAAAACGTGAAAAAAAAATCAAAAAAAATAGGAAAAAATTAAATCACGTTTTTTGTACGTTTTTGGCAGTTTTTAGCTATGTAGAATGCCCGGCCGGTGGATTTTTTTGAAAAATATCAAGTAATTCCGCATTGTTTTGGAGTATAAAAACAAGAAAATCGGAGAACGGGATTTTTGAGATTTACCGCGCGTAAGATATGGCCCTCGATGATAACAATGTTTATACTATAAATGCAATGCATACCGGGCAACTTTCAATTGAGAATCCAATTGAACTGTGGCTTGACTACAGTTTCAGAACAGTTCAATCAATCATTTGAAACATCATACACCATGTTAGTTTCAGTAAAACTCTATTTTGAGCACAATACGTGAAAAAAAACTAAAAAAAATAGAAAGAAATTTAATAACGTTTTTGAGCGTTTTTTTTGGCAGTTTTTAGCTATGTAGAATGCCCGGCCGGTGAATTTTTTTGTTTTTGAAAATATTAGGTAATTTTGCATTGTTTTGGAGTATAAAACAAAAAAATCGGGGGCGGGATTTTTTAGATTTACCGCGCGTAAGATATGGCCCTCTATGATAACAATGTTCATACTTTGAATGCAATGCATAATCGGGCAACTTTCAATTGAGATTCCAATTGAACTGTGGCTTGATTACAGTTACACAGCAGTTCAATAAACCATTTGAATCATCATACACCGTGTTAGTTTCAGTAAAGCTATGTTTTGAGCATGAAACGTGAAAAATAAAGATTTTTTAACGACGATTTATATTTTTTGGCGATAACACCTTTCTAGAATATCGGGCCATCATTTTTTTCCTGGAAATCTTATGTCATTTCGCATTATTTCCTTACAATATATATACCATAACGCCTCTGGTTCACACATGTGCTAGCTGTACAGAAAGGAGGGGGTAGTCGCTACGCGTGCAGATTTGAGGCGGATTCTAAGCGGGAAACAGGTGGTATCTACGCAGGATGGATTCTACGCGGGCGGACTCTACGCGGGTGAAGGGTAGACTCTACGCGGGAAGGATTCTACGCGGGCGGACTTTCACGGGTGAAGGGTGGACTCTACGCGGGAAGGATTCTACGCGTGCGGTCTCTACGCGGGTGAAGAGTGGACTCTACGCGGGAATTATCATCGAAGGCCATATCTTACGCACGGTAAATTCAAAAATCCCGCCCTTCTCTACTGCAAAACAATGCACAATTACCTGATATTTTCAAAAACAAAAAAATATTCACCGGCCGGGCATTCTACATAGCTAAAAACTGCCAAAAACGTACAAAAAAACGTGAATTGTTTTTTTTTATTTTTTTTCACGTTTTAGGTTCAAAACAGAGTTGTACTGAAACTAACACGGTGGATGATGTTTCAAATGATTGATTGAACTGTTGTGAAACTGTATCCAAGCCACAGTTCAATTGGATTCTCAATTGAAAGTTGCCTGATTATGCAATGCATTCATAGTATTAACATTGTTATCATCGAGGGCCATGTCTTACGCGCGATAAATCTCAAAAATCCCGCACTCCGATTTTTTTCTTTTTTTCACCAAAACGACGCGAAATGACCTCAAGCTTCTAAAAATGACAAATTTTTTGCCGGCCCGACACTTTTGCTAGGTCAAAAAGCCAACAACGTAAAAAACGTGATTTGATTTTTTTCTATTTTTTAGTTTTTTTCACGTTTCGTGCTCAGAACAGAGAGTTGTACTGAAACTAACACGGTGGATGATGTTTCAAATGATTGATTGAACTGTTGTAAAACTGTAACCCAGCCACAGTTCAATTGGATTCTCAATTGAAAGTTGCCTGACAATGCAATGCATTCATAGTATTAACATTGTTATCATCGAGGGTCATGTCTTACGCGCGATAAATCTCAAAAATCCCGCACTCCGATTTTTTTCTTTTTTTCACCAAAACGACGCGAAATGACCTCAAGCTTCTAAAAATGACAAATTTTTTGCCGGCCCGACACTTTTGCTAGGTCAAAAAGCCAACAACGTAAAAAACGTGATTTGATTTTTTTCTATTTTTTAGTTTTTTTCACGTTTTGTGCTCAGAACAGAGAGTTGTACTGAAACTAACACGGTGGATGATGTTTCAAATGATTGATTGAACTGTTGTAAAACTGTAACCAAGCCACAGTTCAATTGGATTCTCAATTGAAAGTTGCCTGACTATGCAATGCATTCATAGTATTAACATTGTTATCATCGAGGGCCATGTTTTACGCGCGATAAATCCAAAAAATCCCGCACTCCGATTTTTTTACTTTCTTCACCAAAACGACGCAAAATGACCACAAGTTTCTAATAATGACAAAATTTTTGCCGGCCCGACACATTTGCTAGGTCAAAAAGCCAAAAACGTACAAAAAACGTGATTTGATTTTTTTCTATTTTTTTAGTTTTTTTTCACGTTTTGTGCTCAAAACAGAGTTGTACTGAAACTAACACGGTGGATGATGTGTCAAATGATTGATTGAACTGTTGTGAAACTGTAACCAAGCCACAGTTCAATTGGATTCTCAATTGAAAGTTGCCTGATTATGCAATTCATTCATAGTATGAACATTGTTATCATCGAGGGCCATGTCTTACGCGCGGTAAATCTCAAAAATCCCGCACTCCGATTTTTTCACTTTCTGCACCAAAACGACGCGAAATGACCTCAAGTTTCTAAAAATGACAAAATTTTTGCCGGCCCGACACTTTTACTAGGTCAAAAGGCCAAAAACGTGAAAAAATGTCAATTTTCGATGTTGACTTTTTCTCATAATTATGGCTGAAATTAATATCAATAATGCATTTAATTTACCTAAACTCATGTTGCATATCAACTAAAGTACCCCCAAGGTATACAACTATTAGCCAAATGATTACTCTCAAACACGTTGTTGTTATGACCCATCGACCGTACACCCCTCAAAATGGTCGTCTCAAAAATTGGTGAAAAATGAAATTTTGCTCTAACTAGCAGTAGGGTGCACCAATGACAAAAAAAATTTATGTGGAATATCAGGGCCTTAGTACCTCCCATCGACCCAAGAATGAGCCCCGGGATCGAAAATTTTGCGGAAGCCGAGGCTGGGTGTGAACATCAATGCTCGAGTTTCTCAGACAACGACTCTTAAGAAGTTACTCTGACCAATATATGGTATACGTTATTGTATCTGCGCTGTAAACTGTTGGAAAAAAATTTCAAACCTGATTCTCGCCACAACCCGGCTGACTGCACCACGGTTTTTATGAATTTTTGTGTGCACCATCGAATTCATTTCATAGCATTATTATATTACAGGCGACACGCACACCAACCAGGTTCGCATCCAGCTACTCCGCGACCAGCTGGGCGTTTACCGCGAGGAGAAACGACTGCTCGACGAGAAGATCACTCTGAATCCGAATGAGGACGTGAAGTTGGAGGATATTCCCCGGCCGCTTATTTACAGAAACTATAAAGTGCTGGCTCGCCCGAGCTAACATATAGCGTGTGTGCGCACACACTTCTATCAGCCGGCGTGGCCTAGTGGTTTAGCGCGTCAATTTTTTAAACGAAAGGGTGCGGGTTCGAGTCTCACTGAATTATTTTTGGCTCATTTTTATCATTCACTGTTCCTATGAAGTTCTACTGTTCGTTAACCCCCGATAACCTATCGTGAGGCTTGCTTGTCCGAGCGACAGCGAGGACAAGCGCGTTAGCAAATAAATTCCGTTCGACCCTCTCTAGGATCCATATTCAGACACGTAAAAACATTCTAAACCTTAATAAAAAATTTACGGCACCTATTGGAATATGTTTTCTATATCCTGAACTTTATGAAGAAACAAAAAAAAACTAAAATTGATCAGATTTTCCAGAAATGGAAAACAAATAAAAAACTTTATAGTTTCTGGAAATATGCTTCCCGGCCTGGAGCGATCGCTGTATGGACTGGCGAAGATGGGCAGTCAGATCAAGCAGGTTGGTTGGTTGTTGTTGTTGTGGTTGTTGTTAATGTTGTTTTCGTTGTTGAGTTGTTGTTGTTGAAGATGTTGTTGTTGTTGGAAATGTCGTTGTTGTTGTTGTTTTTGTGTGTTTGTGACTTTTGTTTTTTATCATGTAGTTGTTCGTTTTGTGTTTGCCTATTTTGTTGTTTATCATGGTTGTTTCGGCCGATTGGAAAAATAATTTTCATCTCCAATTGTTTCAGCTTTTTGACAACGAGCAGCACGCCAAGATGCGCAACTACGTCCACTACGAGCAGCATTACGATCCGCGGCCGAAGCGTAGTATGGGACGCGGATATCGCACCCGTGCCAGCATTAACACGTACTCATCGTACGCCAACGCGGCCAGTCAATACGTTGGTTAACAGTATTTATATCAAACAGGATCTCTTTTCCTTGAGTGTTGCTGATCTCAGAATCGCTGAAGACGACTGGTTCTTTACGGCTTTTTATGTAACCAATTTCATTTAGCTCCAATCGTCATCGCTGTCATCAGGGATCGGTCGATATTACCCCACCACCCTTACTCACCTCCCAAATTTGATTAGAATGAAGTCCATTGTGTGTTTTTTCACTGAAATAGTCTCTGTAAGAAACCGGTTAGCTAGGCAAGGGCAAACTTCTTTGGAGTTGAGGATTCCCGCTCATCTCTCGCTCACCTAACTAACAAACCATATAACTAAATGAAGTGACTAACTAACCACCTAACTTGATAAAATAACTAACTAACTAACTACCTAAGCATCCAACTCTAACTTAATAATCTAACTAACTGACTGACTGACTGACTGACTGACTGACTTACTAACTAACTAACTAACTAACTCTGAATCAGGAACGGTCTTATGGCTTATATTTCTAGACGCTCACGAGTTCGTATGGCCGAGGTACGGTCGCCGTGCGTAATGATCAAGGTCACGGTCGTCTGGGACTGGGTATCTTTCGTCAGCCATTGAACGCCGTCAAGGGTATTTTCGGTTATTGATCGGTTCTGCCGTTGCACCCCGACCGAAGTGTGAAAAAAAATCAAAAAAAAATCGATTTTTTACGTCGTGTATTTGGTTTGGTTACAATACGAGTCATCGATCGACACACAATTCTTATCATTTTTCCCCTAATCTCTTTCTATTAATGTAAAAAAAGTTTGTATCATGCATTTCACGTGTTTTTTATTATTGAAGTTGATCGGGTTTGCAGTATTCGTTTTACTTCATCTGTTATACCATGTTATGGGGTTTTTTATGTTTGCACAAGTTTGCATAGTTTATTGATTTTTTGCATTGTTTTTCATTTTCGCCCTTTGCGGTCCTTGACCGTGTTTCATTTGAGGACTGAACAAACGATGTGAGTTTTTGTTCACTTAGTTTTCTTTGACTTTGAAGAAAAAAAAGTCGGTCTCATTGTTGATTAGATTGTTTTGTACTCTTACGAGTTTTTTATGTGTGCTTGTACGAAGGTTTCGCCATTCTCTGTTGTTTTCGTGATTTATCTGTCTTCTCCGGTGGTCTAACATAATTCTTTGTTAATTAATAATTATTAATCAAGTAATAATTAATTGTTCGGCTACCCATGTTATTGTGTTAATGTGTTTTTGTTTTGTCGTTAACCAATCTGTCCCTTTTGTTTTAGAACATTGCATACCCATTGCCAGAGTATTTTCTGATTGAAATCCACTATGTTTCTTCTGTCATTTTGTATTCCATAATTGGGCTTCTGAATTCTGTTAACCAATTGAAAAATGTAAGTCCACGATCCCAATCGTTCGTTGCAATTAAAATGTCATTCATATATTCCCATTTCATTTCATTTGTGATTATTGTGTTTTTGTGGTCTCACTATATTTCTAGCCGCACTGGTAATTCTTATGGAATCTGGTCAGCTTCTTCGTCATACTTCCTTACCCGGTCGTTCAATATAAAGTTGTTTCGGCAATATCAAGTCTCCCTCGTGATTTTTGTCATGTTTCACTGTTAATAAAATGCGTGCCTTCGATTTGTCTTGGCTTTCTAGATTGATTACTAAAGAGCTTCTGGAGTTTCAAGTGAAAAAATGACACGTTAACGTGTCCAACCCAGTGTAACACCCACTGAACATGATGATTGCATGTTATAGCATACAGCTGTTGGGTCGAGTTGAGTCGGACAGCCGACTATTGTGCATCATATTCTCTTACTTTGCATGCAGCTAACGATTCACAGGTTGGAGTAGTGAACACTACAACTTTTCACTTGAATCCCTGGCAGCCCTATAGTCACACACACGTAGTTTCGTCAATATAATTACCTTGTTATCAAAAATAGATTCCTTCAACCCGTTACCCTCATATACTTGTAAAGTCAGGTCAGAGTTTCTCGTTACTCCGAATTTTATACCGTAATCTTTTGGCGCGGATTTGAATTTCGGTGCGCATTTAAATTCATTCCAAAATTCCAGCTGTTCACACTCCATGTGGACAACATACCAATAAACACAACAAGCACAACCCATTAAAAGTATAATAAGAGGTATTCAGAAAAAAAAGTTTGTAACAAGATACCCTGATACCCTACCCTATTGTAATGTTACCGAAATGTCACGATGAATTTTGTTTTTCAAAAACCTGAATGCGCGCCAAAAGCACATTTGAAATGAAACTGCGCGCCAAACATTTCTGAGTAAGAAGAAACCCGGGATATTGTGTAATGTTTTTACGGTGCGTTGTGTTAACGATATCGGTGTGTAGGAAGGTGTTTACAACTCGGGACAAATGACACGACAAATTAAAAAAGTTGTATTTGGGAAAATAACTATCGTCAAAAACAAGTTTATTTACAAAGCAATTAGTTTACACAATTTCTGATACAGTTGAGAGTTATATCTGATAGGAGTTACCAACATTGTTCATCACTCTGTGCTACAGTGAACACACAAAGCTCACTCACTCACTCAATGTTTCAATCACTCACTTAGTCACTCAAAAATTTTATCATTCGTTGCATCACTCACTCGTTCACTCATTCACTAGCTCACTTTTTCACTCACTCACTCACTCACTCACTCACTCACTCACTCAATCACTCACACACTCACACACTCACTCACTCACTCACTCATTCACTCACTCACTCATTCACTCACTCACACTGTCACTCACTCACTCACTTACACCCGTAGCACAGAAAGATATTACGCGTTTTTGTAATATCAGCCGTAATATCGGTTTTGTAATAACTCACTTTCTGAGCTTCGTAGTCAACGAATTTTCAATTTTGATGTATCAAAACCAATGTATTCTTCTGGTTAACACGTCGCTTTTAAAAGTTATTTAATTATAAGTGTGAAACACCGCGAAAATATCGATAATAATGGTTTTGTAATATCGATATTACGGAGATATTACAAAATACCGTACTATCTCCGTAATATCTCGTATGACTCGATTCTGCTGCAGTTTCAAGGATGTAACCAATGTTGTTGTACACCAACGTGACCGTAAAACTTTGAATTTATCCAGTAACAAGAAATATTGAACAAAAACTCCATGTGAATGAAGTTTTGTCCCAAAAACTACGATAATAATTGTAATATCGGGGATATTAACGCCGGTAATACTGTAATATCATATTACAAATACGTGTCATATTGATATTACAGTGGGCCACTGGTGGACCAGTCAAACCTCCAAAGGGAGGGGAATCTTCTCAAAGATGGGGAAATTTCCAAAAATCTGTTCTTTTCACCTACATCAAACAAACTCTACTTTCTGAAACCGCCAAAGAGGGGGGAATTCCACTTTTCCCTCCCCTTCTCGTCCGCTAGTGGGTGATGAAACATTAGCTTGTTCGGTTCAGTTGGTATTGGTAGAGCGTTAGATTAGCAATCGGGAGGTTGCATGTTCGATTCTCGCTCACCATGTGATACAACCATCGTTATACAAATATGGAAAATTTGGGTTTAGTGATTTTTGCCGCGATCCGTTGCATAATTTTTATGCTGCTTAACAAAAGTTGTCACCTTCTTACATAAATAATTAATTATGAAGGATATTAGGTTTGAAAGATATCATTCGTGATATTCGCCGAGGACGAAATCAATATTTTCTCGATTTGCAAATCAACATTCGACTAGGAAATCAAACAACGGAAATACCGTTTGAATGAGTGTTATAAAAAAGCCTAAATAAACTCAATGAATTTGCCAACTGCATTCCCTGAATTCTTCAATAACCTGGGACCAGTATAAATACAAAACCGGTAAAGGATTTTGGTAAAGATACATAAATTTACCGAAAGGTTACTGAAATAAACAAGTTATATAATAACTATTCTCGATATTTCGAATAACTTTTCCATTACCAATGCAAAAAAGAAGTAGCTAGGTAGCTTAACTCGCACCGGCCCGGGTGACTTCCATTACTGCAGTTTCAGCTGAATTTCACGGACAAAAAAATTAGTCATCGAATGAATAAAAAATCATGGGATAATAATTATTTGCGACGTTTGGACTTGGTTGAATGGTTATACGCTTGTGCAGGTGATTTGTGTGTGTATTTTTGATTCATATGGAAACAAAATAACGATATATTCAAACTGATTTAATAAAAAGTTTTTATTTCTGTCCTTTGAACCAATTTTGAAGTGGGTTGATCATGCATGATCAGAACTCCATGCTCAGAGCCCGTATACGAAAAAAACACGGGACGGATGACATGATGTTTCATTTGCATCCGAAGTCCTATGACCTGTTTTACTCTAATCACATGTTTTTTGCATAACTGTGCTGTGCTTTTCGATTCGATGATTATGATTCCATTTAACAATCTTCAGGAGTCCGGATGACCTGATGTTTCATTCCGGTGCTAAGTAGTACCATCTGTCCCGCTCAGATGTTTGATTTCGAAATGAAATTTTTCATTCTATATTAACGATCTGTCCACGATAATAGGCGAATCGGGATAACATAAAGTTTCATTTACTACTTCATTTAATTGCCCGTATAACGGTTTTTATCTCCACAATAGTGCTTGGTTATAACAACAACAAAAAACGATCAAGCTCATGTTTCCATGTCCCCTGTACTATCGATATTACACCTTGCAAGCTAAAATTTTCAACTGTACTTTCGATGATACACCCAAAACAGCAAGGTGTAAGTAATATCTATAGTACTGTGGACAATTGAAACATTAGCTTACATTGTAATATGATATTACAGTATTATCAACGTTAATACGGCCGATATTATAATTATTATCGTAGTTTTTGTGACATAACTTTATTCAAATTAAGTTTTTGTTCCATATTTTTTATTACTGGAAAAATTCAAAGTTTTACGGTCACGTTGGTGTACAACAACATTGGTTACATCCTTGAAACTGCAGCAGAATCGAGTCATACGAGATATTACGGAGATAGTACGGTATTTTGTAATATCTCCGTAATATCGATAATACAAAACCATTATTATCGAGATTTTCGATGTGTTTCACAGCTATAATTAAATAACTTTTAAAAGCGACGTGTTCACCAGAAGAATACATTCGTTTTGATACATAAAAATTGAAAATTCGTTGACTAGGCAACTCAGAAAGTGAGTTATTACAAAACTGATATTACGGCTGATATTACAAAAACGTGTAATATCTTTCTGTGCTACGGGTGTTACTCGCTCCCTCATTCACTAACTCTCTCACTCACTCGCACTCTCACACATCGTCCCGTTTATTCACTTACTCACTCACAGGCCCTGTGCACGTATAAGCTTTGGTCAGACTCACTGACTGACTCACTCACTCACTCACTCATTCACTCACTCATTCACTCACTCACTCACTCACTCACTCACTCAATACTTACTCGATACCTCACTCACTCACTCTCTCACTCAATCACTCAATCACTCACTCACATAGTCTCACTTATTCACTCACTCACTCACAGTCTTACTCACCAACTAAATTACTCGCACACTCACTCACTCCCTTATTCACTCAATAACTTTATCATTCGTTCACTCATTCACTCGCTCACTTGCTCCCTCACTTATTCACTCACCCATTCAGTGACTCACTGACAATCTAAATCATACACTCAATCACCCATTCACTCACTTACTAACTCGCTAACTTTATCATTCAGTCCCTCATTCAGCCACTCACTCACTCACTCAAACATTCACCCATTTAATCTTTCTCTCACTCACTTAATCACTCACTCACTCAGTCATTCACTCACTCACTCTCTCACTCATTCACTCACTAACTAACTCTTGCACTCACTCACTCACCCAATCCTCACTCATTCGTTCACTCACTTGCTCATTCACTCACTCACTCGCTTCCGCATTCTCTCACTCACTCACTTACTCACTCACTCACTCACTCACTCACCCGATCCCCAATCCTAACTCATTCATTCACTCACTCACTCATTGACTCACTCACTCACTCACTCACTCAGTCACCCATTTTCTCACTCAAAATGAATCTTTTTTTAATTATCATTTCAAATTTATCTCTACAGTAGTATTTTATCCTGTCACTGTCAAAATTTGAACTTCTTAATTTTGTATTCAACAGTTTGTATGGCACGATATGACACGATTTATTTTGGATTCTTAGTTTGTATGGCACGATATGACCGGTAACCCGCAACTAAATAATGGCCGACACAAATATTTGTGTCGGTTAAGAATATTTGTGTCGGTCCGGCACGAATATTTGTGTCACCCATCATATCTTGTGAACCGTGAAACTCTTCGGTAATTTCGTATGAAGATTAAAAATAACATCCCTTTATTTCAATTTTTTATTTGAGAAACAAAGGTTTAGGCACATAATTGCATGAGTAAACCTACATCAAATAAACGATGGGCCACGAGCTAAGTCAACCACTGGCTAACCAAATAGTGCATGCTCATGAAACTTCTGCTCTTCTGTAAAACCTTTTTAACGTATAACCGTGAGTAAGCATCTTGTTAGCAAGTGAACAAAATACCATAATTTTTTTAAGTAAATTTATTTTAATCAAAGTAAAGTTTGTCACTGAATGTGCGAATAAATTTTACACGTACTCACTCACTCACTCACTCACTCACTCACTCACTCACTCACTCACTCACTCACTCACTCACTCACTCTCTCACTCACTTACTCACTCACTCACTCACTCTTTCTCACTCACTCACTCACTGTGTCACTCAGTCAATCACTCACTCACTCACAAAGTACCCCACTAAGTCACTCAATCACTTACTCACTCACTCACACTCACTCACCATTCATTCACTCATTCATTTGCTCATTCATTCAATCACTCAGTCACTCATTCACTCACTCACTCATTCGCTCACTCACTCACTCACTCAGTCACTCACTCACCCATAAACTCAATCACTCACCCCACTCATTCACTCACTCACTCACTCACTCACTCACTCTCTCTCTCTCTCTCTCTCCTCTCTCTCTCACTCACTCTTTCACTCACTCACTGTCTCACTCAGTCAATCACTCAATCACTCACAAAGTACCCCACTAAGTCACTCAATCACTTATCACTCACTCACTCACAATGTTCCTCACTACATTCACTTACCCAATCACTGTCTCACTCAGTCAGTCCATCAGTCAGTATCTCACTCACTCACTCACTCACTCACTCTATCTCACTCACTCACTCACTCACTGTCTCACTCAGTCAATCACTCACTCACTGACGAAGTACCCCACTAAGTCACTCAATCACTTATTCACTCAAACTCACTCACCATTCATTCACTCACTCACTTGCTCTTCATTCAATCACTCACTCACTCACTCACTCACTCACTCACTCACTCACTCACCCATAAACCCTACCTCACTAACTCACTCAATCACTCACTCACTCACTTACTCACTCACTCGCTCACTCACTCAATCGCTCAGTCACTCACTCTTTCGGTCATTCAATCACTCAGTCGCTCACCCACTCATTCACTCACTCACTCACTCACTCACTCACTCACTCACTCACTCAATTACTCGCAACTAATAAAACTTCACATACAAACTTTACGGTATAAGTTACGGTATTACTTTCTCATAGTAATTAATTACCCTAATTATCTAGTTGCGGGCGCACCGATATGACAACGTATTTTGTATGGCACGATATGACACCCATCATTAACACAAAACGCCGTTTTTACTCATTATAAAAAATTTACGAAGCTATTATAATATATGATAGCGTTCGATGTTTTAATAGAAGATCAGGAGAACAGAGATGATTTTGGTCCACAAAAACTAATTGCGCGCGAAATTCAAATTCGAATGGACCAATCAGCGCCAGCCGCTGGCGGACGAGCTGATCGTCTGAAGGGAGGGGAATTTCGACAAAGAGGGGGAATTAGCAGTTGTCAGGCCATTTTACTCACACTTTAAGGAACATACTCTATATGGAATTGCCTGAGAGAGGGAATTCCACTTTTCCTACCTCTTCTCATCCGCTAGTGGCGCCAGGAGCGCTAAGAATTTCACGTCAGCGGCAGTTTGAACCGTTCAAAATTATGACCGTAAATACTTTTTTAACAAACATAACCACACAATTTATTCTATTTGGGATCCTTTCATTTCAGTGCATGTCTGTTCTACATCAGCTCCTTTAATCGACTTGAAAGCGTTATTTGGTCGATTTTTCAACTGCACTGAGAGACAGAAAATAATTGATCGGTTGGTGGAATTCTTTTTTTTTTAATTTGTTTGGTTACAGTTATTTATCATTAACGAATTCATGAACTGAATGCACTGGCGGACGAGCTAATCCTCCAAAGATCTATTCAAAGAGGGCGAAATTGGCAGTTTTTATGTCATTTTACCTCCAACTTATGAAACAAATTCGACTTCAAAAACACCAAGAGGGGGGAATTCCACTTACCCCTCCCCTTCTCGTCCGCTAGTGCATGAAATCAACAAACATGTTTGAATCTTATAGTATTCATTCCAGATCATGTCTAACGTCATTGTTTCGTCATCCACGCAAGTGTCGACGAACGAGGTCACGCTGAAGTGCGAACTGAAACAAAAACAGCAGCAACAACAACAACAACATCAACAACTGCCCCCGATAATCGACAATGGTCCGCCTTCGCCTATCTTCAGCCAAACTGGTTTGTCGGAGCAGGCGTTATTGAACAGCCAAAATTTGAATACGGGACATTTTTCTCGAAATTTATTTTCCAATTTTTTCTGGGATCTGCTTTGAGTGCACAAAACCTTGACTTTATTTATTTAATTAACATCCTTTTTCTTTGTTCTTCAGTTCCCATTCGACTGCGGCGTTCGCGCTCTGCACCGATAAAGCCGCTGCTGCGCAACATCAACAACAGTAATGCCAATACCATCGATAACAACAACATTAACAACAACACCGTCGACAATAACAACATCAACAACAACAATGGCAACCACACAGTCGACGACAACAACAGCAACACTGTTGGCAATAACAACAACAACAACCGCATGATTCCGTTCGCTCAGGAAGACCTACTAAATGGTTGGCTTGACGGTTCCGTATTGTTGGAATATTATTTGTAGCAAATATATATGCTGATTGTTATTTATTGTAACCTTTTTTCCATAATTTTAATTTTTATTACTTCTAGTTGAAGCAAAAATAAGGAAACAAGACTGTCACTTTTTCCAGATCTGACCGGTATGAAGATGGACAGCAACAGCATGTATTTCGGCACTCCTTGGACGACGACCAACAACAACACTTATGAAAATGATATCAACTACAACAACAACAACAACAACATCAATAGCAGCAACAAAGACAACAACAGTAACCACATTAATAACAACAACAACAACAACTACTACTACTACGACAACAACAACTTTGTCAACAACACAAGCAATCGGCTCGATGACAGTACCGTTGAAACTAATTTCGACAACTACACCTTCTACAACAACAACATCAACAACAACTACGACAACAACAGTAACACCGTTCGCTTTGATAACTTGGACAACAACAACAGTGGTTCCTACAACAACAACATCAGTGGTTACTATAACAACAGTAACAGCAGCAGCAACATGGCTGCCCATATGAATCCGAGTTTTGCACCGACGCCGATAGGTTAGTTAAATAAACTTTAATTTTCATTCAGACTTATTCTCTCACAAATTACTCTACTTTCTATCTTTCAAAGCTTCTTCTTTCAGAATTCAGATTTCCATTCTTGTGACTTCTGTTCGAAAAATTCTGTTTTCAGCTAAATGAAAATATGACATTTTCATGGTTCCAGATGCGTACGACGATGCCACGGGAATCGAGACACCGGCGACAGCCAGCATAACACCAACGACAGCCACTGTCTTCGGAATCAACGAGTGCATTCTGGGCAATGTGTGTACACCACTCTTAACTGATGCCGAAATTATTGCGCTGTCCATATGTTGGTGAATGGAGTAGAATGTCTGCAGAAGGTCTTAGGTTCGAATCCTATCAAGATAATTGAAAATTTTCAGTTTCTTGGTAGGACTAAAATTCGTTTCTAATGTATACAGTAGGTGGGTTGACGCCTGCAAATCAAGCATAACTTGATTTCCTTACTACTATACATGAAACAAAATGATGAAAATAAAAACATCTCTTGTTCCGTTTGATAAAAACACGTGAAATATATTATATAATAAAGACGGGAATTTTTCGCATTGTTGGCTTAAGTACCAATATTAAAGAAATGGCAGTAAAAAATGAAGGTACTTTGTATACTGCAAGGCATAACTTGTGCTTTCTCACTGATTAAGAAGTGATTGACCGATAAACATTGACATTGATTGACTAGTTGACATTGATTTGATGATACTTGACATTAACATTGATTGACAATAATTGACATGACTGACATTGATTTGACAATAGTTGACATTGACATTGACATTTACTCGACAATTGTTGACATGAAATTGATTTGACAATAATTGACATTGACATTGATTTGACAATAGTTGACATTGACATTGACATTTACTCGACAATTGTTGACATGAAATTGACAATAATTGACATTGACATTGATTGACATTGAACATGTTTCAGCGCATGTTGATCCGGCTGAGTTTCATGGCTCAACATCCAACACCACCGACTTAACAACTGTGATCTGCAACAACAACGAGGAACGCCCGCCTTCCGATAGTACAACCATGGCTACCCAAACTATTGGTGAGATTTTTTTGTCAAATCTGTTTTCTTCTTCGGTTTCTGAGGCGATTCTGTTAATTTTAGCTTAGTATATTGTGATTTAATGACCAGCGCTCATATCCTCAAGCTGCTGCCTTTTTGACCAATGTCATCGGTACTTTGATGCTATAGTAAAATTTTAGTTTCGCGTAAAAAGATAATCAAAAAAACGTGTGAAATTTTTTCAGCATGCTTTGAAATCGTCATTTTAACGATGTTTATTGTCTTACAGGCACTCGATAGACCCTTAGACTCTTGAATCTCAAAAGTTACTCTTTAGCTTTGGCAGAACCGAAATTTTTCGAAGATTATTTTGTTGATAATGTATTTTAGCACAAGTTGGTTCGACCGAGTTTTGCGGCTCAGCAACGACCACAACCGACTTGGCACTTTTGGACGATTCACCGCCGGAATTTGATAGCACCGTGATCACTCAATCCATAGGTTTGTTTCCAAACATTAGAAATACCAGGAGATGATTTGATGATCACCCAGTCTTATTAACATCAAATTTAAAACATAAAAACAAAGAATTAAAAAAAACTCGTGTGAGTCAAAACACACCCGATAATTCTAGATCGAATGTTATAGATTACATGACCATAAATGACTATTTTCATTTGTCTTCGTCGTACCATCTTTGTAGTACTATTATTATAAACTATTATAGTTTGAGTGAGTAGCTTCATTTGTATTGTATTGAATTAAAATATAGGGATTTAAATTTCAATCGGAACCCACTTTTCTCACGATCAGTTTACGTTTCAGATTTGGTACATGATATGTACACCGGTCTGCTGCCGATTTCGAAGTCGACGGTGAGCCACCAACAACAACAACAGCTGCAGCAGCATCAATATCAACAACAACTACAACAACAACAACAACAACAACAACAACAACAACAACAACAACAGCAACAACAATACCAAGAACAACAACATCAGCAGCAATCGCAACAGTATCAGTATCAACAACAGCAGCAGCATCAACACAACCAACAACAGCATTATCGATGTGATGAGTATCAATATCAATATCAACCGCATCAATATCAACAACAAGAATCGCTCAACTCATCGAGTCATTTCGGGTATTTTGAGCAGCCTTGGTTTCAACCACAACAACAACATCATAAATTTCAACAATATCAACCACAACATCATCAACTACCCGGCTCGGCTGACCATTTCAGTTGTGTTGAGCAACCACCAGTACTGCAACAACAACAGCAACAACAACAACAGCTATATGTACAACAACAGGACCTGCATGTGCAACAGCAACACAACCATGAGCCGCATCGATTATCCAAACAGATGGCCAAAGCGACATTTCGGGTTGGTTGCACTTTAAGGTTGTGTTAACGTTTCACGACAAAAACCCACTCTGATAATGATATTAGTGTGCCTTGTTGGCTTCAGTATTGAAGAAGTCCCAGTGAAGCTGAGAATGGTTTTATATTTATTCAGAAAAAAATGTGTAATAAAAAAATAATCTGGGTTTTGTATTTATTCAAAAAAAAATTTTATATGCAAATTGTTATAAAATGATTTTAGAAACTATCATCAAATTTTATTTTATATTCCAAAATTTTATATATATCAAAAAATTTATAGAGGTTTGAAATATTTATCCAAAAAACTCTTAGGTGACACGACCATGTGGCGGTCGCGTCTACAAGCAGCCAGATGGGCGCCGTCTTCGCGATGTTTATGTCCAGGTGAGCCATCCTTCTTTGAGAGTTTGAACTCGCGCAAATCATGCATACCCCCTTCCCAAAAGATACTGGTCATTTTTATTTATTCAGATAATATCATTAACGGCCAAAAATTTTATAACAAAGCATCTCATGTTTTCTCGAACGATTCCACTTTACTCCTGATGGCCTGAAAACAACAATGTTACGTTGTCTGTTTTCAGTATTTCACTGATTAAGAAATTTAATTACTGTTTAAATTTAAACAACTGCTTAATTTTTTAACACTCAGGTACCTCGCTTATTCGGTCGCTGGCCGTTGTCAGCCGGTTTGATGGTTGATGTGGACGCCGTTCGAATGGAGGATTATCTCGAATTGATGAAAGAGTTGGTTGAAATTTTTTCCTTCATAGTATTGCAGTTGCTCGAATTATTCAATAACCTCTGATAACATCAGTTGTTGTGAGTTTTCATGACATAATTTTCATGTTTTTCTGTCTGTATTCTGTTTCGTAATGAGTTCCATTACAGAAAAAAATATCGATTTACTATGATTTAGGTTTGTCACTGAAAAACCGATGAAGTCAGAGAAAAAGAAGAAGAAGAAAAGGAAAGTGGTTACGTTCAGGCTGGATGGTGATCCGTTGGCTAAGGTTTGTCGTTGTTGTTGTTGATGTTGTTGTTGTTGTTTTTATTGTTGTTGTTGTTTTTGTTGTTGTTGTTGTTGTTGTTGTTGTTGTTGTTGCTGTTGTTGCTGCTGTTGTTGCGGCTGTTGTTTGTAATATTGTTGTCGTTGTTTTGTTGTTGTTGTTGTTGCTGTTGTTGGTGTTGTACTCGTACAGTGTAATATTATTATTTTTATTTTAGACGAAACCGAAATCGAAACCACGTCGAAAGGCTGATGCCACCGCCAGTGCAGTTCTGACAACCACAACCAAGACGATAACAACTATAGCCACACCGACTGCAGCTACAACTATAACGACTATAACTACTATGGTGGTTGGTTAACATTAGAAATTATTATAAACTACTTTGGTGGTTGGTGGTTTGTTAACTATTTTGGTGGTTGGTTATTAGTTAACTTCTACGGTGGTTGGTGAACTATTATGATTTATGGTGGTTGATTAACTACTATGGTTGTTTATTAACATAAGAAACTACAATTATAACGACGATAACTACAATGGTGGTTGGCTAAAATGAGAAAGTTTTCAGACATGTTTCACGTTTTTAGAATTCGATTTCGAGCGCCGAAGTGAAAAATCAAAATTCAAGTCCGAACATGTTCAATGTGGGAGTATTTTAAAAAGGTGGTACAATAACGCTCGTCTAACGTTGCAAAATAACAGAGATAACTCGTCAACGTTGTAATTGAAATTCACTCGATTAATCGTTGTTCTTTTTTAATATTCAAGAATTTTGATTTATATTATAATATAAATTTTAGGCCAACAACTCATCGATGCCAATTTCGTTGGCTATAGCCAATCAGAGTGTTACGACCGTATGCACCATTGATGAAGGTTTGATAAGTGAGTGAGTGAGTGAGTGATAAGGGGTGAGTGATCAAATGAGTGAGTTAGTGAGTGAGTGAGTGAGTGATTGTGTGATTGTGTGATTGTGTGAAGAGTGAACGAGTGAGTGAGTGAGTGAACGAGTGAGGGAGTGAGTGAGTGAGTGAGAGTCTGTGTGTTGAGGTTGATTTATGTGAGATTAGTGACTGAGTGGGTGAGTAAAAGTAAATAAATGAGTGAGTGAGTGAGTGAGTGAGAGTGTGTGAGTTGAGTTATAAGAGCTTAGTGTGTGAGTTAGTGTTGGTGTATAGGTGATTGATTGAGTTGGTGAGGGAGGGAGAATGTGTGAGTTGAGTTATGTGAGCTTAGTGAGTGAGTGGGTGAGTATAAGTAAATAAATGAGTGAGAGTGTGTGAGTTGAGTTATTAGGTGAGTGAGTGAGTGAGTAGTGCGACTGTGTGTCTTGTGTGGATCTATCAAAATGCGAGTGAGTAAATGAGCGAGTGAAGGAGTGAACGAATCATTTCCATTTTCATTGACTTGAATTGCAGTTTATCTCGTGCGTCCCAACCCAACCGTGGTGCACGAGGCTGAGATGTGCTCATCCGCTACTGAGACCCTGTGAATTTGCCAGAAACTGTGCTCGTGAATTTCTGCATTTGGAAATTGATTTTCATTGTTTTTCTTTCAGTATCAGCGTTGTTCCTAATTTTAGTTTCGAAGTAACGAAGCACGCCAATGTAGTAATCCGGCAACTAAATTTAATTTTGTGTCTTCCGGAATTTTCGAAAAGTAAAATGCAGTTTGAGAATTTGCCTTGCCGCTAGTTATTTCCTGCATATAGCTTCTATAGAGTTATTGCCTGCATATAGCTTCTATAGAGTTATTGCCTGCATATAGCTTCTATAGAGTTATTGCCTGCATATAGCTTCTATAGAGTTATTGCCTGCATATAGCTTCTATAGAGTTATTGCCTGCATATAGCTTCTATAGAGTTATTGCCTGCATATAGCTTCTATAGAGTTATTGCCTGCATATAGCTTCTATAGAGTTATTGCCTGCATATAGCTTCTATAGAGTTATTGCCTGCATATAGCTTCTATAGAGTTATTGCCTGCATATAGCTTCTATAGAGTTATTGCCTGCATATAGCTTCTATAGAGTTATTGCCTGCATATAGCTTCTATAGAGTTATTGCCTGCATATAGCTTCTATGGAGTTATTGCCTGCATATAGCTTCTATAGAGTTATTGCCTGCATATAGCTCTATAGAGTTATTGCCTGCATATAGCTTCTATAGAGTTATTGCCTGCATATAGCTTCTATAGAGTTATTGCCTGCATATAGCTTCTATAGAGTTATTGCCTGCATATAGCTTCTATAGAGTTATTGCCTGCATATAGCTTCTATAGAGTTATTGCCTGCATATAGCTTCTATAGAGTTATTGCCTGCATATAGCTTCTATAGAGTTATTGCCTGCATATAGCTTCTATAGAGTTATTGCCTGCATATAGCTTCTATAGAGTTATTGCCTGCATATAGCTTCTATAGAGTTATTGCCTGCATATAGCTTCTATAGAGTTATTGCCTGCATATAGCTTCTATAGAGTTATTGCCTGCATATAGCTTCTATAGAGTTATTGCCTGCATATAGCTTCTATAGAGTTATTGCCTGCATATAGCTTCTATAGAGTTATTGCCTCCAGGGTTTCTTGTTACTCAATGGAGATACAATTTCAACAAAGTATCTTCTGTTCAGACACTCGACAACATACGAACGACATTCAGACATTAAGTAATTCTAGATAACTAACAAGAAAACCTGATCAAGTTATGTTTATGTTAAACTTTAGTTGTTCACCACAATACCAAATGTAAAACAGTTCCAGCAGCCTAAATTGATCCTTGTGCCTGAAAATGTCCATGATTTCACAGTAATAAGAATAATAAAATATTTTACCCCGTTCTTTTCTTTTTTTTACAAACCCTGGTCTCGACAGTTTTCCGTTATATGTTCATGACGAAGTTTCTATTGTTCATGGGATGTATTTTTGACATTTCTGATTTTTCACTTCAGACTTCACCGATAGGTTATCCGCGTATTTTTACATAAATTACATGTACTGTGTGTATCGCTTCCTTTGTCTAGTCTCGCAAATTGGTGGTCCTGGTTCCGATCTAGGGTTGAGACGCAGCTTATAAAAAATTTGATGTAGGTGATCAGTGATATTTAATAATGTTAGGATAAACTTCATAGTCATTTCAGTATTTTTGTGACTTGGCTACACTGGCGGACGAGCCGAACCTCAAATGGGAAGGTAAATTCCCCAAAAAATAGGTTATTGGCAGAAGTTACTCAGTTTACCCACACCTCGAGGTACAAACTCTACTTTTTAAATCGCCAAAGAGCGGGGAATTCTCCCCTTCTCACTCTTTCTCGTCCGCTGAAGAGTAGTAGGATTACCGTAGTTTCAGTATATTTGTAACTCATTCTTTTTATTCGGTCTCGACCGTTTTTTGCCAATGTGTTTCTTTCTGATTTTGTATACCCATCTTTTAATTCTTTGTCCAACGTGCTGCGATATTTCGATGTGCAAATGTGTTTTTTTGAATAATAATTTTAATTTTCGATCTAAAGCCCGTATGTTATTTCTGCAAGCAAACGTACTGCCCAAACATCTGATAATGAAACATCAGTAGCCTCAACTCAACTCGGTTGACACCATAGTTTAACACCAGGGCATGGGGTGATGATGATTGATGTGCGTGTTAAAATTTATTGTCTGATGTTTCATTATCAGAAGTTTGGGGCACGATTTTTGTTCGCAGAAACAACATACGGGCTTTGACTTGGACCGTGACTATTTCGTGCGTGGAGTTTTTTTTACCGACGTGTAAACATGAGTAACTAATTTTATTATAAACAAACGATAAATAAACGAAAATTAATACATTAACGTAATAAATAAACGTAATAAATGAACGTAATAAATAAACGTAATAAATAAACGTAATAAATAAACGTAATATAAATTGTACATGAACAGAAATGTCAATCATGTTGAAATATTGGAGTGAACAGGTTGATCAGAATGAGTGCTACTCATTAGAATATGTGAATAAAATTTGTAACTACATATATTATCATAAAACACGATAAAACATCTTAAAGAAATGATAAGAATGGGTAGCGATCGATGACTCGTATTGTAACCAAACCGAATACACAACGTAAAGAATCGATTTTTTTTTAATTTTCAATGTTTTTTTTCACATTTCGGTCGGGGTGCAACGGCAGAACCGATTAATAACCGAAAATATTCTTCATTGCGTTCAATAGCTGACGAAAGATACCCAGTCCCAGACGACCGTGACCTTCATCATTACGCACGGCGACCGTAGTCGGCCGTGGATCGTAATGCTGCTCGTAGTGGACGTAGTTGCGCATTTTGGCGTGCTGCTCGTTGTCAAACAGCTGAAACAATTGGAGATGAAAATTATTTTTCCAATCGGCCGAAACAACCATGATAAACAATAAAATAGGCAAACACAAAACGAACAACTAAATGATAAACAACAACAGTCACAAACACACAAAAACAACAACAACAACGACATTTCCAACAACAACAACATCTTCAACAACAACAACGAAAACAACGAAAACAACATTAACAACAACAACAACAACAACAACAACCAACCAACCTGCTTGATCTGACTGCCCATCTTCGCCAGTCCATACAGCGATCGCTCCAGGCCGGGAATATCCTCCAACTTCACGTCCTCATTCGGATTCAGAGTGATCTTCTCGTCGAGCAGTCGTTTCTCCTCGCGGTAAACGCCCAGCTGGTCGCGGAGTAGCTGGATGCGAACCTGGTTGGTGTGCGTGTCGCCTGTAATATAATAATGCTATGAAATGACTTCGATGGTGCACACAAAAACTCATAAAAACCGTGGTTCAGTCAGCCGGGATTGTGGCGAGAATCAGATATGTTGAAAAAATTTCCAAAAAGTTTACAGCGCAGATACAATAACGTAAGCTATATATTGGTCAGAGTAACTTCTTGAGATTCAAGTGAGCAAATGACACGTTAACTTGTACAACCCGGGTAACACCCACTCAACATGATGATTGCATGTTATAACATACAGCTGTTGGATTGAGTTTGAGTCGAACGAACAGCTCACTGCTATGCCCCAGTTTCCCTTACATTTGAGGAAGCTAACGATTCAAAGTTGGATTGGTTAACACTACAACTTTTCACTTAATGAGATTCCTTGAAGGTAGCCCTTTAGTAGCCCAACCAGACGGCGCGTTCACCAGTCGTTCAGCTTCCTTGATGTTCAAGTTCAGATAGTCCTCAATCACATCGTTGTACACCAGAATCGCGTTGGCCCTCAGAAAAGCGCCGAACTTGGCACAGATCTTGTCGATCTCCTGGAAAATAATAAAAATAAGTATGCACACAGACTTAAAAAAGCACAAAAAAAACAATACTCACAAGTTATTCAAAGACTACAATATCAACAGCACAACAACCATAACCTTATCAAGGATTAGAAAAACAATATAATCACAACAAAACAGCAACAACAACATCAACAACAACAACAAAAACAACCAACAGCAACAACAACAACAACAACAACAACAACCAACTGCAACAATGACAACCAACAGCAACAACAACAACAACAACAACAACAACAACAACAACAACAACAACAACCACCAACAGCAGCAACAACAACAACAACAACCACAGCCATAACTACAACAACAACAGCCATAACAACAAAAACAACAACAACAACAACAACAACAACAACAACAACCACAGCCATAACTACAACAACAACCACAACAACAACAACAACAACAACAACAACAACAACAACAACAACAACAACAACAACAACAACAACAACAACAACAACAACAACAACAACAACAACAACAACAACAACAACAACAACAACAACAACATTAACAACAAAAATAAGCAATACCAACGCTAACAACAAGAATAATCAACAACCACATTGAACAAAAACAACAAAATAACGATACAGCCGAAACAAAAACCACCTTCTGCTCAGTCGCATACATTGCGTTCTCGATTTGCATACTGTCGATGGCCAGCTTTTGCAATTCGCTCTTTTTCACGTTTTTCTTGATCGCATCACGCACCACCTGATCTTCGATCAGTTGGGACACCTGCATGCACGATAACGGAGGAACAGCGACCACTTTACACTTCAGTTCACTCACTAGCGGACGAGGGATGAACGAAAAAGTGGAATTCATCCCTCTTTGGCAGTTTCAATGAGTAGAGTTTGTTCCTTAAGCTGTACGCTAAATGGCTTCGAATCTGCTGATTCTCCCCCTCTTCCCTTCCATCTGGGGAAACCTCCAGAGAGGAATTTTGTCAAATATAGGGGATCGGCAATTATTAGGTCATTTTACCCACACTTTAAGGAACAAACACTACCTTTTGAAAACGCCAAAGAGGACGGTATTCCCCTTTTTCCTTCTCTTCTTGACCGCTAGTGCTTCACTTTTTGAAAACGCCAGAAAAGGGGGGATTTCCCCTTCTGTCTGCTAGTGCTTCAGTTCAACCCACCTGTATCTGCTCGTACCAGATGTGCATGTGGAAGTCCCACGAGTGACCGCAATGGTTGCACTGATTGATTCCAGTGCTGAAATTGACCGTCGTATATTTTTGATAGAGTTGTGTTTTGGTGTAAGTCAAGGTGTTTAGCAAGGCTAAGGCATCGTAATTTTGTCACTTTCATAGTCCTCTAACAGGTAGAAAAGTTGTAACACAATCGATCGACTATAATGAAAGTCACGGACGGACGAGCCAATCGTTCAGAGTGAGTATAATTTCTTCAAAGAGGGGGAAATCAGAGTTTTAGAGATATTTAATCTACACTTTAAAGGGCAAGTTATACCACTTCATTTCAACTACCACCGGTGGGATATCTGCCATATTTTCTGTTCGTCGTGACGGAAGTGGATGTCCGAATTATAGAAAATCAATGAGCTGAGCTGACTTCGGTGATAACCAACCCCGAAAACGCCTCACATTTCTGAAGTTCCGGGTTCGGCACTCGATCGGGCGTCACATTGCTCAACTCACAATGCGGATGGCAATGCGTCACGTACACCGTCTGGTTTGTGTCTGAAACATGCTTAGCTTATAAAAAACATCGTGTAAATTTTTTTTCGCTAAATTTATCAAAAATTTTATCGATTGGCTGGAAACAGGGTTTATGATGAGTATAACCTGGTTTTATATAGAGTGCCTTGTTATCAGAAACAGTGTACGAGTAGGGCACGATTTTTTTCACCGATTTTAAGTGTCATGTGACAGTTTTCTTCGATGATTCGCGCCAAAAAGAGCTTTTAATTTGAAATTTGGAGTAAAAGAATAAACGTTTGGACTAAAAGGAAACTCTGTATAGGCTATAGTTACGTAACCAGTGTTAAGTACTGGCTTATCTCCCGCACGGAGGGGAATTCAGGCAGAAAAGAGGGGGGGATTTGCCGTTTTCAGGCCTTCATACCCACACATTAGGGAACGAATTGTATTTGCTGAAGACGTCAAAGAGAGGGAATTCCACTTGTCCTACTCCTTTTCGTTCACTAGTGTGACAAACCAGTGTTGAGTACGGGCTATCTGCCAAACGAAGGGGAATTTAGGCAGAAAGAGGGGAATTGACAGTTTTCAGGCCTTCATAGCCACACATTAGGGAACGAATTGTAATTCCTGCAGACGTCAAAGTGGTGGAATTCCACTTTTCCCACCCCTTTTCGTTCATGGTCATACAATACCTTTGTCATGTGTACTCATGCTTTTGTATGTCCTGGGCACCGGCGGACGAGCCAAATTACCAAAGGGAGGGGAATTTTTCCAAAGAGGGGGAATCGTTGATTTCGAGGCGCTTTTATCCACACATTAGGGAACAAACTGCAGTTTTTAAACTCGTCAAAGAGGGGGAATTCCACTTTTCCCTCCCCTTCTCGTCCGCTAGTGGTCCTGGACCTAATGAAATAAAATGAAATGAAATGACTAGTGTGACGAACCAGTGTTGAGTACGGGCTTTGTGTCGATGCAGTCGCCGTGTGTGCACACGGTGCGCGGGTACTGCAACGGCTCCTGCTGAATGCCCACGCGGGTCACCATCAACTTGGCGTGGAAGTTCTTGTCCTTCGAGCTGAGACGACTCACCTCCTGAAAATTATGACCTTTGGGTAGAAAAGTACACTGGAAATCGACCCGAAGGTCACGAGAATTGAGTTCCCGCAATGAATTTTTTCAAACCAATTTTACTAACTGTACTATTCTGAGAATCCAAAGTTGCCAAAACTATAAAAACTGCGAGTTTTTCAAAAAAACAAGTGTTTTGGGGAATCAAAACGTTTCAATTGTATGTATTCGATCTTTTTTATTTTTCAAACGGATCCCACATCCGCGCTGCGTGCAACACAAGACGGTAGCAGCACGCGTTGATTGCATTGAATACACGCGTTTAATTTTTGATTCTCAGAATAGTGCAGTTAGTAACCTTGCAGTTAGATGTCCTAACCAGTACACTAGACAAGAAAATACTGCACCAAAAACATGTAGAGCAGGCAATCAACAACTATGGGGACAACAAACTCCTCAACCGGCCTCCACCCAAACCGCCTGACTATGTCGATAAATTGGAGCGTGGTCTGACGAGATCCGCGCGAGTGCGACTAGCTCAACTACGTTCAAGCTACAGAAGCACACTGGCAGCATACCAATATCGCATTGGCATCAACACAAACGACAGGTGTCGCAAATGCAACAACGAACCCGAGACAGCCCTTCACGCCTTAACCTGCAACGGCATCGACCCGACCCTGCTCTGGTCAGATCCAGCCCGCGCAGCCCAGCTGACTGAGGGTATGTGAGAGAACGCTTCAATGGCTACCACAACAACAACTAGACAAGCGACATTGGTAGACTAATCAGGGCATCTTGTTATCAAAAATTATTCCCAATGGCCCGTTTCTAAAGCAATGAAATGAGCGCAATGAGCGTACGTACGCTGTCCATAAGTCTTTCCCAGAGAAGAAAGTTTACCCCAGAAACTTGATTGCACGCCTATATCAGATTCGAATTACTTTTTGGCGCGCAATTTAAATTCAAAACTGACTTTGGCGCGCTTTCAAATTTTCGATAAATGAAATCTTTTTCGCATCACATTTGGTTTGGACAATATACGAAAACTGCACTTAATTCATTGCAAACGTGCGTAATCGA
>OZ038443.1:32360640-32375140 GCA_964036265.1 Daptonema setosum
TATCACCATTATCATTGGGGACAACAACGAGCACATGGAGAACAAAAATCAAATCAAATTTATTCAGTTGTTATGCTATAATATGTAGCAAAGTAGGATACCGAGTCACAAATAGTGAGATAACGGTCATCCGTTTTTACAATTTACAACAACAAAACTAATCAAAAATATAAAAAACATCAGGACAATTAGTCACTAAAAATATTTTTCTTAAACATCAATAACAATAACAACAACAACAGCAGCAGCAACAACAGCAACAACAACAACAACAACAACAACAACAACAACAACGACAACAACGAACGAACGAACGGTTCATGTTTGCCGATATAGGCATGACGACCGTAACGCTCGACACATTTCAGAGCAAAGCTGATTTTCTGCTGAATTGCATTCAATCCTTCGTTCACTCTGTTTTCGCTTTTTTTCGCCTTTTCGAAAGCATGATTCATCATTCCGTAGACCACATTCGACGAAAAGATGACACCTTGTCGGGCATAATTCACAGTGTGTTGCAGCTCACTGACCATCATACTATGGTTGCGCATGGAGGTGCGCGCCTGGAATACAGCTTTGAGTAAGTGATTGATTGAGTGAGTGAGTGAGTGAGTGAGTGAGTGAGTGAGTGAGTGAGTGAGTGAGTGATTGAACGGAGTGAGTGAGTGAATGAGTGAATGAGTAAGTGAGTGAGTGAGTGCGTGAGTGAGTGAGTGAGTGAGTGAGTGAGTGAGTGAGTGAGTGAGTGAGTGAGTGAGTGAATGAGTGAGTGAGATAGTAATCAGACAAATTTAAAGAAATTTTTACCTTCCTTCAAACATTTGGTAAAAATGTGCTTATTATAACCATTATATATTTATGTGCGCGTTGGACGCAAAAATTCTAATTTCTCAGGATGAAAATTGGCAATTCTGGCGCAGAAAAAAACTGAAATCTCCCATGGAATGCAAACGCTTGCCGCCTCCACAAAGAAACTTGCCTCCCCCACACCACTTTGCAAGCATCCGCTGACTGAACTACTTACTTCTAAAAGAGTACCCCCCAAAACAATTTTTTATGATAAAAATACTTTTATCAAACTTTCCATTCGACAAACCTTATCGAGCTGCGAATCGGGCACACAATAGTCAAACTGGTCGAGATGGGCCAGGACCGGTGGTAGACTCGCCTGACGCCAGTGGAATGCATCGGCCAGCACGTTGAGCGAGTCCGATAGGATGCGATACACTAAAGTGCATTTTTTCATCTTGGGTTGTCTCGAACAGGGGTGGGCCGCTGGGGGGGGCCCCCCCACTTTTCAGGGTCGGCGGGTAGCCTACCCCCTCCCCCCTAGACAAAAATTTCGGTCGCCTACCCCCTCCCCCCCCAACTCGAAATTTTTGAGAAAATCGGCTTCAAAACCTCGATTTTGAGGCTTATTTTTCAAAAAATTTTGGCTGTGAGAATTTTTTTTCGAAGAAACACGTTTTCTGGGTCAAATTTCTTGGTTAAAACCTGAAAAAAACCGGTATATGTGATGTTTATATCTTAAAATAGAAGATTTTTTAGCAAAAACAAGCAAAAAACAAGTGTTTTTTGCGAAAAAAAAATCCCCCCCCCTACCCGACCCCCACTTTTCGGAAAGGTCGGGTAAAATGGGATTTTCTGTCGGCTACCCCCCCCCCCCCCACCCCCTGCAAAACGCCAAAAAACCCGGCCCACCCCTGCTCTAGAATATGAACGGTTTTAAAAATTATACTGTGAAAGTCATATAAAGTAAATGTGATGAGCTTACTGGGATAACAAGTATCGCCCCAAAGTCAACTCACCGAATAACTTGTCACCGAATTTGAACTCCCCGAAATTGAACTGTACATAGGTTTAACTCACAGAAGGTCAACTCGCCGAAAATAAACTCCTCGAAAGTTTCGAGTAACAAGGAATCCCGCAAACGTAATGAAACATAATCGTATAGCTCATTTTATATCGATACTTCATTCAAATCAAATCAAATTTATTCAGTTGTTATGCCATAATAGCAAAGTAGGATACCAAGTCACAATAGTGAAATAACGGTCATCCGATTTACAATGACAATCACTGATCATCAACAATGTTCTTGAATGCGCTGTGTCTCAACCCGGGGCTCGAGCCAGAAACGTCGGCGAGCGAAGCCGACGCCTTAACCACTTGACGAGGGAAGCGACAAAATAATTCGTTTGATAGAGTGAGGCACTTCAGCGTCTCACCCCTAACTTATTCAGAGTTGCGAATAAACGCTGTTGATTAGATTTGCGAACTGAATAAACGATGTTGATCAGATTTGCGAACTAACGATCAAAGTTGCAATGAAATCTAAATTGAAAAAAGTCGAAACCAACTAGTGCGACTGGACTGCAGCGGCGCCAGCGTGAAACAGATCGGGGCACCGATCACAGCGTTCGGACCGAGTAAAATCTGACGCAGTGCATTCACGTAGGCTACCGTTTCCTGCAGCGTCGTACACTGCAATAAAATAGCCGGGTACAACAACAACAACAACAACAACAACAACAACAACAACAACAACAACAACAACAACAACAACAACAACAGCTCACCTGTTTGGACGGTGCCAGCCCAGGCAGCTCATCAACGAACATCTCCACATGATATTCAGTCTGTTCGTCCACCACTGTCATGTGCCAATCTCCCTCTTCAGGCGAAGTGAAGGCTCGGAATTGTGACTGAAAGGTTACAGTTATAGCTTGGTCATAATTTCTTGTTACTGAAAATTATTTTATGAACGCGTCACCGGTTACCCCATATACAATAAATTAGACGCCACGTTCGTATGTTTTCCAAGCGTCATAAAGAGAAAGTTCGCGCCGTTTAAATTTAAATGATTTTGGCACGCTTTGAAACTTTTTCGAAAAAATTCGCGGAACATTGCTTAAATCAATAAATGGGTCAAGGTTCTGAAAATCAGTTTCTGATAACAAAGAACCATGCTTGATCAAGCTTTGAAAAACTTTCAGTTTTTGTATTCAACGTTTGACAAATAAAAAAATACCAAGTTTTTTTTAAAGGAAGGAAATTTTTTCAAAACGCACATTTATATGCGCATATCAGCACACCCTTTTAATAAAAATTTTTTCATGTTAAACTCTGATTGTTCACCAAATACCAAATTTAAAACAGTTCCAGCAACCTAGCAAGACATAAATTGATCACGCAGCTCAACTGTGCCTGAAAATTTCCATGACTTCTCAATAATGATAAATAAATGTAAAAATTGTAAATCCCCGTTTTAATATTTACCAAACCCTGTTTGTGTTTGACAAAAAAGTCCACAACCTTGATTTTATCGAACGTCTGCTGTCGTTCGGAGTCGGACTCAATGGTCGTCGTCACGGTGACAATCACGTTGGCACCGTACTGCACTTTCGTGACAAAATGCGTGGCACCGCGAGCCATACCAATCAAGTCGGGCGGCTCCTGATCGGCTGCCATTACGCTCTGCAACTGCCCAAACTCAACTTTACACAAAACTTCTGTGGTTAACACATGCGCACATATTTTGTTAGAATTATATTTTCGGAAAATATATTTTTTGCACACTCAGAAATTCGACTGATCAGGGAAATTTTTGAGATAATCATATTAGCCAGCAACAAACATTATACAGGGTGGTCCAAAAAAAATGACAACACTTTGAAGCTGAATAAATCTCGGCACAAAGATCTGATTTGATTGAAATTTTCAGGTATTATCATCAACATACTAATTTATAAAAATATATAAAACCAAGGGAATAGGACAATCACAGCGGCCACCACGCACTAATGTTTGCAAAAATGCGCATGGGTCAAAAACCGAGCGAATCATATATGAACATTCAGGACATGGTTTACCCGTGATTTGTGAAACAATAAACTCAGTTATTTTAGCCTGTTATCAATCAGAGTCTTTTTTACTCATTCTAAAGCCATTTTATTTAAAAAAAATTCGTATTTTATTTTTCATTGGATAAAATCTTGTTTCAGAGGTGAAAACTGCGTGTATTTTCTTCTGACAATGAAAAAGCGCTTAGTTAGCTAAACTAAAACGAAAAAAACTAAAACCAATTGAACAAAAAGCTTAAAAACCAAAAATAAACATGTAATCGTACCAACGGCTAGAAAAAAACAATTGTTTCATTTATTACGTGCAAATCATCCCTTGAATATGCATGCACGATTAGGCGGTTTTTGACCCATGCGCATTTTCGCAAACATTAATGCGTGGTGGCCGCTGTGAATGTCCAATCCCTTTGGTTTTATACATTTTTCTAAGTTAGTATGTTGATGATAATACCTGAAAATTTCAACCGAATCTGATCTCTGTGCCCAGAGGTGGGCCGCAGGGGGGGGGGGTAGGGGGGGTTTACCCCCCCCCACTTTTCAGGGTCGGCGGGTAGCCTACCCCTCCCCCCTAGACAAAAATTTAGGTCGCCTACCCCCTCCCCCCCCCCCTACTCGAAATTTTTGAGAAAATCGGCCTCAAAACCTCGATTTTGAGGCTCATTTTTCAAAATTTTCTGGCTGTAAGAATTTTTTTTCGAAGAAACACGTTTTCTGGGTTAATTTTCTTGGTTAAAACCTGAAAAAACCGGTATATGTGATGTTTATACCATATAATAGAAGATTTTTTAGCAAAAACAAGCAAAAAACAAGCGTTTTATGCGAAAAAATTTTTTTTCTACCCCCCCTACCCGACCTTACCCCCCCCACTTTTCGGACAGGTCGGGTAAAATGGGATTTTCTGTCGGCTACCCCCCCCCACCCCCTGCAAAGTGCCAAAAAACCCGGCCCACCCCTGTCTGTGCCAAAACTTATTCAGCTTCAAAGTGTTGTCATTTTTTTTGGACCACCCTGTAGTTTTTCTCGCTCGTGAAACATAGCCATCTCCGAATGAAAGGCAAAAAAGTCAGGATAGAAACAGAATTACTAGCTAGTTTAGTGGTTAGGACGCCAGACTCGCTATCCGCAACTTCCAAGGTTCGAAATCTGGCAAGAAACATAGACCCTGTCGCTATGTTCTGAGTTTCTACTATTTATTCAACCTCTATGCTTCTATGGAAACACCACTCTGCTTTGGTTACATTACAATGAATGAAAAATTAAATGTAAAATGAAGAAGTCTCGGGTAAAATGATTAACATGAAAAAGTTAACCTTGGTAGTGAATCGAATGAGCAACGCGGCCGAAACTTGGTTGTCGTTGGGCAAAGGTGTTTGCAGATAAGCGGCATGACCCGACAGTGGCACCATATCACACAAAACGCTGGCCTGTCAGTCAGTTAGTCAGTCAGTCAGTCAGTCCGTCAGTCAGTCAGGTCAGTCAGGTCAGTCAGGTCAGTCACGTCGGTCAGTTCAATCAGGTCAGTCAATCAATCAATCAGTCAATCGATCAGTCAGTCAGTGTCGCATGATTACAAACCCCACAGATTTTTCGAATTTGGTTTTTCTCGAGCAACATTACAATTCCATGCAAAGTTTTCCTGTCTGCGAGCCCCCGATAACCTGACGTAAGGCTGGCTTGTCCGAGCGGAGCGAGGACAAGCTCGTAAGGCCCCGCAGGGGAGAATTCAATATTTGTTCCTGCACGTGTTGTAGCATAGGCACGTGCTGTAGAAAGCATGCGAGCGTAGCGAGCCACATATAGACGGGTGTATGCAGCTTAATTCCATCGGCTCAGTAGCACAGTGCAAAAGCGCTTGCCTAGCATGCGAGGGCCCCGGGTTCGTTTCCCAGATTTTTGATAAAAACTGTAAACTTTCGAAAAATCTGTGGGGTCTGTAAAATTGCGTCAGTGTCAGTCAATCAGTCAATTAGTCAGTCAATCAATCAATCAATCAACCAATCAGTCAATCAATCAGTCAGTCAGTCAGTCAGTCAGTCAGTCAGACAGTCAGTCAGACAGTCAGTCAGACAGTCAGTCAGTCAGTCAGTCAGTCAGTCACTGACCTGCAGTTCAGGCTGAACGCCAAGAAGGTTGAGTCTGTCGAGCACACCATCAACAGCCAGTAGCTCCTTGTACTCAACCGTGTCAACGTTGACCACGTTCCGGTGGTGCTCACCGACTGGTGAATCCTTAACGGCCACTTCCGAGCAGTTTTCGGTGTTACGACGACGCGGTGCTTAACGAGAAGAAATACTTTCATCAGCTACGCGAGGGAACGAAAAAGTGGAATTTCCTCTACTTTTCTTTTGCCATTTCTTTCCAAATTTATAAAACATACAATTTTCCAAATCAAAGGTGTAGGTAAATGGCCAAAAATTCATCCTTCCTTTGAAGGATGGGCTCGTTCGACATATAGGCTAAATACAAACTGCGGAGAAGAAACATACATGCTTCTGTTTACAATAATATCATGGTCAATGTTCGAGTGCTAACCCGAATATTTCTTTTCTGGAATACGACAAAAAAGCAAAGACCGTAAGTTGTTTCTGCAAGGAGAAATATTGCTCAAAACGTCTGATGATGAAACATCACTAGCCTTAACTCAACTCGGTTGACACCATAGTTTAATTTGGTGATAATGATTGATGAGTTAACACTGATTGTCTGATGTTTCTTTATCAGACATTTTGGGCAAAATTTCTGCTTGCAGAAACAACATACCGGCTTTATTTACCATTTTCAAACGTGTCCGAATACGCGTTGTACAGATTTCCGAGATCAGCAGATCGGCCGAGTGCCTGTCGCCAAATTAACGGCCCGGTTCGATTACCAATGCCGGAAGCGTTCAGACCTGAAAATAACAAAAAACGTAATTTTTTTACAATTTAAAAAAATTTTATGGTATTAAAAATGAATAGATAAGATTAGGTGAAGATGGAATATATTGCAACAAACAATTTGAATTTGTCTGGTAAGTAAGTTCCCAGGCAGGAATTTTTTTTGGGCGGGAATAAAAAAATTTTTGGGGTTCTCAAAAGTTTTCGGATCGGCGACCTCGGTTCACATTAATTCAGAAACTGAAGTTTCAGATTCGAGTTCTCCATCAAATTTGGAGCCTGCATGAATTTTTCGATCATTGAAGTCAACCGTAAAAAATTAAAATGATAAAACCGTTGCATTTTATAACGTTGTATAGGGTAGTACGAAAACCCCGGGTCCCGGACCCCGGAGATGACATACGATTTCCCCGGGTCGACAAATGAAAATGTACGAAAACCCCCAGGAATTCCCCGGAGAAGTTGACTCCGCCCCCAAATCTCCGGGGTTTGGCACAAAAATGTACGAAAACCCCGGGTTGTCCGGGCCCGGATGAACAAAAAGTTGTAAAAAAACCCGGGGTTTTCGTACATTTTCATCCGGGGTCGGGGATTCCCCGGATGAAAATGTACGAAAAGCCCGGGCCCCGGTCGCATATTCCCAGAAACTACAAAAAAAATTGTCATCAGTAAAACTTTTCTCAAAACTATGGTTTCGCACAAGTGAACGGAAAATTTTGTGACTAAAAATCTTTTTTTTTTGGAAAACGAAGCATAAATCAGAGAAAAAATTGCCTGTTATGAAGAAACTATCCGATTCTAGCACTCTTATTTGCATTAAAAAGTCCCCATTGTTTGTATGGCTTCGGCTTAGTAATTATCACAGACTGTTCCTTCTAAGCGAGATCGCCGAGTATGAGGCTAAGAGTTAGTTTTCAGTTTAGGCTTAGGATTAGGCTTAGGGTTTGAGAAGGGCTTGGGCGCGTAGCGCCCGAGCCCTTCTTCAAAGGCTAAGCCTAAGCCTAAGCCTACACTGAAACCTAAGTTTTATGCCCCCGCCTTGGACCGTTAGCCCCGCGAAGCGGAGGTGTCCAGCGTGGTTTTTCATGTCACCACAAGCCGAACCGTTAGCCATAACCTAAGAGGTAACACATGTTTAATAACATGTATTTTTCATGGAAATACGTTGATTATCGAAAAGTTGAAATAATTTTTTGAAATTTAATTCTAACTTTTACCGTTATTTTAACCATTCAATAATCAACGTATTTCCATGAAAAATACATGAAAAAAATCAGCAAAGCAAGCTTAATTTTATGACAATAAAAATTCCATCAAAGGAATTAATTTTTTCAAAACTTTTTTTGATAAAATTTTTTTTTGTTCATTTGTTCGAAACCATTCATTTATTTAGGGAAAAGTTTTACTGATGACAATTTTTTTTGCAGTTTCTGGGAATATGCGCCCCGGTCCGGGCATGGGGGTTTTTCATCATGTTTACGTCCGGGTCCGAGAAAAGTACGAAAACCCCGGGTGATGAAAGTCAAAAAAATAATAAAATTTTTTTTCACGTTTTGGCGCGAATTTCAAATTTCTAAACGGAGATGGTTGCGCTCGTGGACCCACACATTTAAGAAACGCTTATTATAGACCAATGCATGCGAAGAAAGTTACTTAATGTTGTATAGTAATACGGTAGAGTGCATTGTAAGTTTATACAAAATGTTTCACACTTTTTACGAGAATGGTTGTGCTCGTGGACCCACACATTCAGGAACGGCTTAGTATATAACAATGCATGCATAGAAAGTTACCTAATGTTGCATAGGACTACGGTAGACTGCCTTGCGAGTTTATACAAGATGTTTCACAATATTTACAGGAATGGTTGCGTTCGTGGACCCACTCGTTTTAGAACGGCTTAGTATATAACAATGCATGCGTAGAAAGTTATTTATTGTTGTATAGTATTACGGTAGACTGCATTGTGAGTTTATACATAATGTTTCACACTCTTTACGTGAATGGTTGTGCTCGTGGACCCACGCATGTAGGGACGGCTTAGTATATAACAATGCATGCATAGAGAGTTACCTAATGTTGTATAGAACTACGGTAGACTGCCTTGCGAGTTTATACAAGATGTTTCACAATCTTTACAGGAATGGTTGCGTTCGTGGACCCACCCGTTTTAGAACGGCTTAGTATATAACAATGCATGCGTAGAAAGTTATTTATTGTTGTATAGTATTACGGTAGACTGCATTGTGAGTTTATACATAATGTTTCACACTCTTTACGTGAATGGTTGTGCTCGTGGACCCACGCATGTAGGGACGGCTTAGTATATAACAATGCATGCATAGAGAGTTACCTAATGTTGTATAGAACTACGGTAGACTGCCTTGCGAGTTTATACAAGATGTTTCACAATCTTTACAGGAATGGTTGCGTTCGTGGACCCACCCATTTTAGAACGGCTTAGTATATAACAATGCGTGCGTAGAAAGTTATTTATTGTTGTATAGTAATACGGTAGACTGCATTGCGAATTTATACATAATGTTTCACACTCTTTAGGGGAATGGTTGTGCTCGTGGACCCATACATTTAAGAACGGTTTAGTGTATAACAATGCATGCATGGAAAGTTAATTATTGTTTTGTTGTAAAGTACTACGGTAGACTGCATTGCGAGTTTATACAAGATGTTTCACATTCTTTACAGGAAGGGTTGCGCTCGTGGATTCGCACGTTTTAGAACTGTTCAGTAGATACCATTACATGCATAGAAAGTTGTTTAATTTGTCATAGAAGTACGTCGGATTGTATTGTGTGTATATACAGGATCGTTCATAATTTTTACGGGAATGGTTGCGCTCGTGGACCCACACGTTTTAGAACTGTTCAGTAGATACCATTGCATGCATAGAAAGCTATTTAATTTGTCATAGAACTACGGTGGATTGTATTGTGTATTTATACAGGATCTTTCACAATCTTTACTTTAGTTCCTTGTTTTCACCTTTTATATCTATAGATGCTATTTAGACCAATCATATGTGCTTACTTATTGCCCGTTTGGCTCTTCGTTTTTTGTTATACTTTCTATTAAGGGAGCAAACCGTAATTGTAAATGATTTTTTAATTATTTGACAATTATTTTTGTCAAATTGAATAGCTTTCTATGCATGTAATGGTATCTACTGAACAGTTCTAAAACATGTGGGTCCACGAGCGCAACCATTCCTGTAAAAATTATGAACGATCCTGTATAAACAAACAATACAATCCACCGTACTTCTATGACAAATTAAACAACTTTCTATGCATGTAATGGTATCTACTGAACAGTTCTTAAAGGGTGCTTTCAGAGTAAAAAGGAAAGTAAAAAGGAAAGTAAAACGGAAAGTAAAATCTGTAAACCTTTTGACTGAAAACAAAATTTCGGGAACAAAATTGACTTCCAGGTCAATTGGTTTACAGATTTTACTTTCCGTTTTACTTTCCTTTTTACTTTCCTTTTTACTCTGAAAGCACCTAAACGTGCGAGTCCATGAGCGCAACCATTCCTGTAAATAATGTGAAACATCTTGTATAAACTCGCAATGCAGTCTACCGCAGTACTTTACAACAAAACAATAATCAACTTTCCATGCATGCATTGTTATACACTAAACCGTTCTTAAATGTATGGGTTCACGAGCACAACCATTCCCCTAAAGAGTGTGAAACATTATGTATAAATTCACAATGCAGTCTACCGTAATACTATACAACAATAAATAACTTTCTACGCACGCATTGTTTTATACTAAGCCATTCTAAAACGGGTGGGTCCACGAACGCAACCATTCCTGTAAAGATTGTGAAACATCTTGTATAAACTCGCAAGGCAGTCTACCGCAGTTCTATGCAACATTAGGTAACTTTCTATGCATGCATTGTTATATACTAAGCCGTCCCTAAAATTGTGGGTCCACGAGCACAACCATTCACGTAAAGAGTGTGAAACATTATGTATAAACTCACAATGCAGTCTACCGTATTACTATACAACAATAAATAACTTTCTACGCATGCATTGTTATATACTAAGCCGTTCTAAAACGGGTGGTTCCACGAACGCAACCATTCCTGTAAAGATTGTGAAACATCTTGTATAAACTCGCAAGGCAGTCTACCGTAGTTCTATACAACATTAGGTAACTTTCTATGCATGCATTGTTATATACTAAGCCGTCCCTAAAATTGTGGGTCCACGAGCACAACCATTCACGTAAAGAGTGTGAAACATTATGTATAAACTCACAATGCAGTCTACCGTATTACTATACAACAATAAATAACTTTCTACGCATGCATTGTTATATACTAAGCCGTTCTAAAACGGGTGGGTCCACGAACGCAACCATTCCTGTAAAGATTGTGAAACATCTTGTATAAACTCGCAAGGCAGTCTACCGTAGTTCTATACAACATTAGGTAACTTTCTATGCATGCATTGTTATATACTAAGCCGTCCCTAAAATTGTGGGTCCACGAGCACAACCATTCACGTAAAGAGTGTGAAACATTGTGTATAAACTCACAATGCAGTCTACCGTATTACTATACAACAATAAATAACTTTCTACGCATGCATTGTTATATACTAAGCCGTTCTAAAACGGGTGGGTCCACGAACGCAACCATTCCTGTAAAGATTGTGAAACATCTTGTATAAACTCGCAAGGCAGTCTACCGTAGTCCTATGCAACATTAGGTAACTTTCTATGCATGCATTGTTATATACTAAGCCGTTCCTAAATGTGTGGGTCCACGAGCACAACCATTCTCGTAAAAAGTGTGAAACATTATGTATAAACTTACAATGCACTCTACCGTATTACTATACAACATTAAGTAACTTTCTTCGCATGCATTCGTCTATAATAAGCGTTTCTTAAATGTGTGGGTCCACGAGCGCAACCATCTCCGTTTAGAAATTTAAAATTGGCGCCAAAACGTGAATTAAAAAATTTATTATTTTTTTTACTTTCATCACCCGGGGTTTTCGTACTTTTCCCGGACCCGGACGTAAACATGATGAAAAACCCCCATGCCCGGACCGGGGCCCGGGCTTTTCGTACATTTTCATCCGGGGAATCCCCGACCCCGGATGAAAATGTACGAAAACCCCGGGTTTTTTTACAACTTTTTGTTCATCCGGGCCCGGACGACCCGGGGTTTTCGTACATTTTTGTGCCAAACCCCGGAGATTTGGGGGCGGAGTCAACTTCTCCGGGGAATTCCTGTGGGTTTTCGTACATTTTCATTTGTCGACCCGGGGAAATCGTATGTCATCTCCGGGGTCCGGGACCCGGGGTTTTCGTATTACCCCGTTGTATACCCTCAACATTTCGCTTTGAAATTTTGGCTGTCAAATTTCGAGTGGGAAAAATTTACTTTTATAAACCACGTCAACTTTTTTACCTGATACCTCGCATTGAACAAAAAAATATACTAAAATACGTAAACAAACTGACCGTCCAATTTGAAGTCATCACTGTGATTGTCGGACTCGGACGACTGTTCAGCACTCTCCTCACCGTGATCATCATCATGAGACTCCTCCTCCGTCGCGCCATCCTCATCAAACTCCGCCTCCTTCGCGCCATCCCCATCAAACTCCGCCTCCTTCCCGCTCTCATCATCAGATTCTACCTCCTTCGCTTCATCACCATCAGACTTCGCCTCCTTCGCGTCCTCACCATATGGCTCCTCATCCTTCGCGTCGTCACCATCAGAATCCGCCTCCTTCGCGCCATCACCGTCGGAATCCACCTCATTCGCGCCATCGCCAACAGGCTCCGCCTCCTTCGCGCCATCACCGTCAGCCTCCTCCTCCGTCAGGACATAATTATAATACTGCTGATTATCATCCTCATCATCCGATTGAAATTGCCCCGACGACATCTGGATATGGCGATATTATAATATGAACAATGACTGAAAATTCAGGAATTTTCTGAGGCAAAAATGATGGGGCGTTGAAAGAAAATAAAGAATTTCAACTGCAATTAAAAAACGAGTTTTCATTTTAGTTTTTCTAAATTTGTATCTCCAATCCTATAAACGCGCGCGTTGGGTGCTTTCAAAGATAAAAGAACGGAAAAAAATATAAGAAAAAAAATCTGCTCAAAAAGATACATAGACTACTTTTACAAAACACCAAGACTTGAACACTTCCAAAACCGAAATACGAAAACCTCAACTTCCAAAACTGCCCGCAACAAAAATCCACCCGACTCCAAACCCGTCACACAACGACTGAATGGCAAATATGAAATATGAAAAACTGTCACCCGAAAATGCGTGCTAATCCCTTAAAGGGGTCAAAAATGAAACACAAACGCGTCACCCGAAAGACGCAACATAATATATATCAATATCAAAATCATATGTAGCAGCAGCCCTGCAGCCGGCCACGCGTTCACAAGCGACGACGTGCGGATGAGCGACACGAGCACCTGGGGAAAGCAAGCAAACCAAACGACACGTGCGTGGATAAACTGCAAGCATAAACGTTGATAGAAAATAAAGAATTTCAACTGCAATTAAAAAACGAGTTTTCATTTTAGTTTTTCTAAATTTGTATCTCCACTCCTATAAACGCGCGCGTTGGGCGCTTTCAAAAATAAAAGAACGGAAAAAAATATAAGAAAAAAAATCTGCTCAAAAAGATACATAGTTTACAAGGATCAAAAAATAATCCCGGTAGCTAGTGTATAAGTATAGGCACGGATTATTTTTTGATCCGAGTCGGATCTAAAATTAATCCCCAGGATTTTTTATTGAGCCGGTTCTATTCTTTAACACTATAGACCCGGCTCAATAAAAAAATCCTGAGGATTATTTTTAGATCCGACTCGGATCAAAAATTGATCTGGGTTCAAAAAATAACCTGAGTTGATAGTGTATTAGTATAGGCACGGATTATTTTTTGATCCGAGTCGGATCAAAAAAAATTATCCAAGATTTCGACGTGCACGGGGCCATAGACTACTTACATTTTACTTTTCCGAGAAAGAATTAAAGTTGACGTTCGTATCGTGAAATTTTAGTAAGAGCCATTCCGTGTAAGCGGCGGCAAAATACGGCCATTTTTGGGCACGAATTTACCGAAGTCAAAACTGGGTCTAACTGAGTATGCCATCATGTTACTACATATGTTAGAAGTTCTGACACCAATTTTTTGCCTTCTAGTACTTCACTATAATTCAGGGTGTGAAGTCTTGAAGTGTCTGAATCGTGGTTTTCGTTTTTTGGCAATAACTTTTTTTTCTGACGTGCTATGGAATTTTCATTAAAACTAGCTTATTTGTCGTGATAATGCGCTTCTTTTGAGCCATAACAAGAAAGTTTTTGATATAAATTCAAAATTAAAATACAGGAAAAACCGTTTTTTTTCAAAAATCGAATTTGCAGTTTTTTCCTGTTTTTCCCGAAAAACCACTTTCTAGATTCATTTGCCGGGATATCGGATCAGTGTTTTATGTTGGGACCATTAAGCTCTAAAAAGAAACGTGTTTACAGCAAAATCGATTAGAGCGCACTATGTTTCATTTTTGGTCAAAATTAAACTCTATTTTTTCTCGGAAATATCATTTTTTGCCAAAAAAATTGTTTTCTAGTTTTAAATCAACAAATGATGGGTTACATCATATTCTACAGATCATTTCGCGTCGAATGAACCCTAAATGAAGGTTTGCAAACAGATATCAAAGAAAAAAATCACACA
>OZ038443.1:32375340-32382840 GCA_964036265.1 Daptonema setosum
TGACTTGTATTTTGGATATTCACAGTACATACTGTAAACTGCTGAACCTGAGGTCTTTAAGAACTTTCGAAGATTCGATTCTCAATTTTATCAATCAAATAAAACGTATTTAGCACATTTCATTAAGCATAATAACAAACATTGATAAACGATAACGACTTTCTCTCACCTGGCGAGGTCAATCAGAAATGTGGATTACACTAATTACTGATAAGATGTTTGGTATTGACTTACTGGCGGACGAGAAGTGAAGGGAAAACTAGAATTCATCCTCTTTGATAGTTTCAAAAAGTAGAGTTCTGTCGCTAAGGTGTAGGCTTATCTGCCTAATTTCTGTGAATTCCCCCTTTTTGACGAAATCCCCCTCCTCTTGAAGGGTTATCTCGTTCGCCAGTGGTGTTGAACCCACTGGCGGACGAGGGAATATTCCCAAAGAGGGGGGAATCAGCAGGAAGAAGGTCATTTTACCTACACCTTAGGGAACAAATTCCACTTCTTAAAACCGCCAAAGAGGGGGGAATTCCACTTTTCCCACCTCTTCTCGTCCGCTAGTGAAACCAGCATTTATTCATCCGTACATTCATCCAAATCTACGACCATAACTTCTCATAATCGCTTCCGAAATCGATCTCCCACTGAGTGGGAACTTCCTTTCTGTAGTCCAGATTAGATTAATATTAGTCGTATTGAATCATCTGTCGGGTGACCTTGAATTCTTCCTGATATAAAGATGGATTAGTCCCTGGGGACTATGTGAGTTAAATCAGATTGAGAATGGAGGAAAAATCAAGAATATTTGATAATATACATAACTCCGTTGTTATACATAAGTTTGCCTCAATTCATTAATCATTATGTGGCCATGTTAGTTTATTGCCACTAATGATTGAGTTTATGTATGTACATATTTGTAGTAGAATTAATATTATGTTGATTTATCAATACATTTTCTACTTTTCATAAAGAATTTTTGGAATTCTACAAACACAAAAACGCTGGACTAAGAAGGTTCAGAGAGGCTTTCAAAAAAAGTTTGAAATTCATTATCTGGGTTGTTTCACTGTTTTTTTTACTGTTTCATTCAGTTAACTCCGTTTTAGCTTTAATCTTACTCAACGAACGAATCCTTACATTCCAAATTTACTACTGCCATTGTGATACGACTAACATAACATTGGATATTAACTAACACACGATTTCGGAGTATTACCACACCCACCACCACTACCACTACCACCACCACCAACGCCAACAACAACAATAACAACAACAACAGCAACAAGAACACCAACAACAACAACAACAACAACAACAACAACAACAACAACAACAACAACAACAACAACAACAACAACAACAACAACAACAACAACAACAACAACAACAACAACAACAACAACAACAACAACAACAACAACAACAACAACAACAACAACAACAACAACACCATGCCGAAGAAAAAGACGCGGTTTTCGAAAATGACTGAAAAAGGAGGTAGCACAAGTTCAGCGGATGAAAAAGAAGAGAAGTCAGCGGGAAAAACCAAGAAATTAGAGAAAACTGAAAACCCAGCTAAATTTGAAGAACAATTGAAAAAAGCAGTCGGTGTTTCTTCCGAGGATGATGACCATGTGAGTAGAACATCATCATGTTGCTGTGCATCACCATTGGATACTTACACCAGGAAGAAGACAAAAGGTTGGCCGAAAAAATATTTTGTTTTAAAATTAAATTTTTTTATCTAAAAAGTATTTTTTTAAACATTTTTTACGTACAATATCTACTTTTATGCATGCAGTAATGGGCTTCTAATAACTAACTGTTTTTCTTGTTTTCTGTTATGCAGCGGTTTTTTATTTCCGGCATGTTATTGCTTCATAAGTTGGTTTTTACTGTACTGAGCTTTTTTATATTACTGCTTTGTATGATTCACATACAGTAGCGTACCATGTAAGTTCCTTCGGCATTAGTATGTATGTATCTCAGTCACATTTATTCATTTTAATTAATTTATTACAACGCTTTTTAAACTAGGTCCATGTTGGCCACATCGGCGCATAATTGAACGAGTTTCCTGGTCATTTATTGAATCTGTGAATCAAAGTGTTATTACTGGGTCTTTAGACATTGCCAGTCAGGCGCCATTACAGCAACTTGAAGGAGGGATTAATGTATTGGGAATTCCATGTTTGCGTTGTTATGCAATAGTTTATGGAAACACGCCGTTAGTTAGAGTATAGTCCTTGCAACAGCGAACTAGAGGATACGGAAAAGTGAAATTGCCCCCTGTTTGGCAGTTCGAAAAAGTAATCTAGTCAGTTTATTTGATTCTATCTATAAAATGCTTCATTAGAAACTCAAAGGAAAAGTCCTGTATGTCCTGTTTACACGTATAAAACTCCCTGATTGACTGGACCCCAACACTACATACGGTTGTTGTTACTCACTCCGCTCTATTGAGCAAACAGTAGCCATACATAAATAGACAAACACTCATTCCTAATATGTATCTTTAATCCTATACATACATACAAACACCAACCGTTAAACGGTGACGTGTTGCTCTTAATATGATAGATTAACGGATTATATTTATTCGGATATTTGAGAGCACTAAACGGACTTACTGATGACGTTTCCAAATATCACATTAGAACATTTCTTTTGTGTTGCCCTTGCTAAAATATTTTATAGAATTGAATTTATTGAGATACCATACATTTATGAAACCATGGCAAGTTTTATGTTATGTACCTCAGTTACTTTTATGTATAAAATGTTTCAGAAAGAAGACAGTTTCTTGAAAGTTAATGTTTTTCATTTCGTGTTCATCAGATCCACTAGCAGATGAGAAGGCGTGGGAAAATTGGAATTCCCCCTTTTTTGGCAGTTCCAAAAAGTAAAGTTTGTTCCCTAAGGTGCAGGTAACATGGCCTCAAAACTGCCAATTCCCCTTTGACAAAATTCCCCTCCCATTGTAGGATTGGCTCGTTCGCCAGTGATCTGATCCCAGGAATAATATTCGTTCGTAATAGAATTTATGACATTTCCCACTGTTGACGGTTTGTAAAGCCGTTTTATTAGAAGACTGAATACAATATTCGAAGTAATATTGATCGTTCATTCAGTACTACATACTGGAACCTGAAACATTCTAAATTAATTATTCCCATCGAATATGTCGTTCTACTCGAACCCTTCCTCCCAAGTCCCAACCCTATCAAATATCTGGTTCAATACAAACACCAGACAGTTAAAGCTTTGAGAGGTACTGGCGGTCGAGCCAACCATCCAAAGAGAGTATAATTTCCCCCAAAGAAAGGGCAGGTTTCAGTGCTATTTTACCTAAAGCTTTAGGAAAAAATCTACTTAAACCGCCGAAGAGAGATGAATTCCAGTTTTCTCACCCCTTCTCTTCCGCCAATACGTTGAGGGCATTTAAGGTGTTACCTGTGGACTGTGGTGGCATAAAGGGGATCTGTTTGCGGGAGCCCTTGAAATTCGGGGGCCGAAAGCCCCCAGGGTGCCCTTTATAAGGGATATGTGCCCTTAACCAAATAGGGTGGGGGATGAGAGTGGCCTTTGTTTATATAACATGGTCGTGAATATCTTGAAGTCTGGAACGATGACGACTCCAATGACTTCCTGCTTTCTGCCCACTAGCGGACGAGAAGGGGTGGGAAAACTGGAATTCCCCCTCTTTGGCGGTTTTAAAAAATGTAGGGTTTTTCCCTAAGATGTAGGTCAAATAGTCTAAATTCTGCCAATTTCCCCCTCTTTGACGAAATTCCCCTCCCTTCGGATGGTCGGCTCGTCCGCCAGTGCTTCCTGCCTTCTGTCAGATATTATGCGCAAAATTAATGGAACAATTTTATTGTTGCTGACTGTTCGATACTGTTGGTATTGGATCAGAAGTTTCGAAGGTTGTTTCGAGTAACATATACATATATGTAAGTAACTGTTTTTTTTGAAAATTTTGAGTTTACAGTTTGAGAAAAAAAAGTCCAAGAAGCTTGAGCACTTTTTTCTTATTGACATTACAAATGTTCACCTGTTGAGATACTTCAGACTGTTGGCAATTACGGGATATCATGCTCGAGCGCGTACGTGATCGCTGTAATTTGTTCGATGGTGTTCCATTTCATCATAGTATGATCATTAAAATCGAGAAATCTCATACTAATCTATCATTTCTTCTTGGTTTGTTTCATGATGCAACTAACCTGCACTATGTAGTACATTCTTGTAACAGTAGTTTCTAGTTCCATTTTTTGGGCTCTTAAATTTTTTGTGAAGAGACAAATTCTTACCGTTGAGGTTACAAATCATGTACTGTTTTCAATATTAAGAAAAATATCTAAAGGGTTTCAAATTTCATAGCTTTCATTGACATCCATTCCTCACATGGCCTTTCAGGCACACCGACATGTAGCGATAATGGCTTACATGGTTACATGGTAAGCCAAGGCCACACGATAATGAAACAAACTGAAAATTATTAAAAAAAACAGAAAGAAATCGTTTCATTAATAATTTTTTTAGATTCATGCAAAGGCGAAATTCATCAACCCAGAATAGTTTTTAAAGTTTGAAATTTGCTTAACATGCATCCCGTCACCACTATAACGTGTGGATTTTCATCAGCCACATTTCGTTTTTCTACCATGCCAGTTTTTTCGTCATGAATTTGATGGTTCATTATGTAAGGACATCTGGTTTGTGGCATATGGTTTATGCTTGTGAGAACCCTGATTTATATGGTAATGGGATGAAATGCTACTGCGAAACCGTGGTAATCGCTTTTCAGGATTCTTTATAGGTTTTTTGCAAACATTTTATGGCAGTTCTCACATTTATGAAGTGCGAATTTCCGTGCAACACGTTATATCCGTAACTTAACAACGCATTACTGATCGGCGACTAATCTTAAGTGTGGCAAATCATTGGTTGTAGGCACTTTTATGACATCTTGTGAGATATGTAGTCGTTCTTTTCGGGAGTGAAAAATAATCCTATGGAATTATATTTTCTAATGACGTTCAGAAGAAACGTTTCATTCTGTTTGGTTCGAGATATTTATGATCCGACTCACTACGTGAATCTGTGGGTACCGTTTAGCTCACCGAAAAACATGTCACCGAATTTTACCTCACCGAATTTAAGTCGCCGAATTTTAACCCACGGAAAATCAACTGACCGAATGGTTAACTGACCAAATGGTCAATCAGTTAACTATTTAGTCAGTTGATTTAGGGTGGGTTAAAATTCGGTGACTTGAATTTGGTGGGGTAAAATTCGATGATCTGATTTTCAGTGGGTTTAAGTGACCCCGAATCTTTACTGTTGTCTTGAATTAACTTATGTAGCTGGTTATCCTAGAAGTTTTCCCGTTAACGTTGAAACATTTAAAACTGTCACTTTTCTTCCCGAATTTTGAGTCAATATAACGTAAAACTATCGCCCTAAAGTATAAACTTGTCTTCAACCGCAACAAATTTTATGACACCTACAACTTGAAGATCATGTTAAATTTACGGCTGTTTATTCAACGTTTCTTTGCCCCAGAGTTTTATGGCTTGGGTGAATAAAAGTGTAGAGTTTTTGATGATACCAAGTTTTGATGATACCAAGTTTTGATGATACCAAGTTTTGATGATACCAAGTTTTGATGATACCAAGTTTTGATGATACCAAGTTTTGATGATACCAAGTTTTGATGATACCAAGTTTTGATGATACCAAGTTTTGATGATACCAAGTTTTGATGATACCAAGTTTTGATGATACCAAGTTTTGATGATACCAAGTTTTGATGATACCAAGTTTTGATGATACCAAGTTTTGATGATACCAAGTTTTGATGATACCAAGTTTTGATGATACCAAGTTTTGATGATACCAAGTTTTGATGATACCAAGTTTTGATGATACCAAGTTTTGATGATAAGGTCTCGAATACTCAGTATAGCCGATCCACGGTTTCTTGTTACTCAGGTAAAAGCGTCGCGCTCAACTCAAATTCGAAATTTCATTTTTGCGCGCGTTCAAACTTTTCCAAAAACAAAACATTTTTCACATAACGTTTAGACAACATACGAACGTTGCTGCTATTCTACCTTATTATAAAAATTATTGCGAGTACATAAACGAAATTTTTGATAACAATAAACTTGGCGTAACATTGCAAGATGGCATTCTGCTTTGTTTAATTTGATACCATGTACAGTATGGAGCGTTGTCAAATAAAGCCCGTATGTTATTTCTGCAAGCAAACGTACTGCCCATACATCTGATAATGAAACATCAGTAGCCTCAACTCAACTCGGTTGACACCATAGTTTAACACCAGAGCATGGCGTGATGATGATTGATGTGCGTGTTAAAACTGTTTGTCTGATGTTTCATTATCCGAAGTTTTGGGCACGATTTTTGTTCGCAGAAACAACATACGGGCTTTAGTTAGGTTTGAAAACATGTAAATTTTCAACTATATAAATTTCGCTTAATTTTTACTCTCTCCTGCAGGAATATCTTTTCCAAGTACAAAGTATATACGCAGTTTCCGGTTTATGTTAAAGACATGTAAAATTCTTTTTTCTATTTCACTCACCAACGTTTTTCCAAGAGCAATCTGAATCAACTGCGTTTCGCTAATCGTTTATATTCCAGATCGTAGTTCACACAATAAATAAGACAAAATTTCACGCCTTATTAACAAGCAATGTTGAGATAATGGTACATTAAGGAGTACCTGTGGTGTTGCGGTTAGCACGTCCTTGTACTGAACGGAAGGTCGTGGGTTCGAATTCTTCCAGGAACTGGAAACTTTTATCTTTCTCTGTTGGACCTGTATTCGTCATTATTTAGCTCTCGGTAACTCTATACTGTAGCTTGTGTCTTCGCAGGCAGCCAATATTTGATTATCGTCGTCTCTGCTGAAAATCATTACTGTATGCCGTGTTAGACCATCTTTTCACAGCGTTAAAAATTTGAATCCTTTCTAATTTTCCTAATTCATTGTATTCGAATCCATGATTTTGTTTGATAACAAAAATCTTGTCCAAGCTACTATACTGTATGGGCTGATATTATGTTATTTTCATCGTGTTTTTTCCCACCTACACGAGGCCAAACCAATCTCTGATCAACCTCCGGATTCTAAAGCAGGTTCCTTGAAAATCTTGTCGATACCATCTCATCAATAATTCTTGTGATAGTAAGAGCAATCACTCAATTTGGGTAATATATCCTACATGAATAATGCCAAGCCAGCTTCCATGATAACGCGCAGTCTGTCAATTGTGCGAGTCTGTCAGTTTGACTGTCAGTCAGTCTGTCAATTGTGCGAGTCTGTCAGTTTGACTGTCAGTCAGTCTGTCATTTAGTCTGTCAGTCAGCCCACTTTCATAAACAAAATACAATAATTTAGATATCTGGCAAATTCGCATTGAAATTCAGTACATATCTTAGTATGATTGACTTGCATTCGTTGCGACCATT
>OZ038443.1:32387840-32417840 GCA_964036265.1 Daptonema setosum
GTACCTTTAAATAAATTTTTATGATCCGTCAAAATGTACAGAAATAATGAAAAACGGGTCAAAATTTTTTTTAAAGTAAATTTTTTTCTTCGTTTCTAGACGTGTACCAATATCAATAAAACACCTCAAAACCTTATTATACGTGGTCTGGAAAAAAAAAATCAAGAGTCACATGGTACTTAGCGTTCGCTGTTAAGTACAGCTCGGCGCTAACCTAATAATAGTCAAGTTTTGAAGCTATTTTCACACTAGATAAAATGATAAATTTATGATTTGAAACTAGGTTTGATGTAGCAAATCAACTTTTAAAATATTTTTCGTCAAGGTAGTCAAGTGGATAGTGGGTTTGCAAGTTAAACGAGTGGTGCTGGGATCAAAACCCCTGAAAATCTAAAACAACGAAAGTGTTAATTTGTTTGATTTTTGACTTTATATAATTCTCCCGAACTTCTAATGTATAAGTTAAACATAATAAGGCAGCTTTTAACTCTCTAAATTACTAATCCAGGTTTTTTTCATCATTATGTCAATTATGTAATGGCTCCTTTTACAAGGAAAAAATTGAGGGGGGCTCGGGAACGATCACTGTTCACAAATACTATTGTCATTCAATATTGGAAAATCTAAAGTTATAAAAGGACTGAAGTAGATGAATCTTTTGAAAAATTTTCAACTCATAGAGCATTTTTATTACATTAGCACATGTATTTAGTCTACATACTGTACGTGTGGTTTGTTCACACATAAAAAAGTTATAGACAAGCAACTAAAAATGCCCTGAAGGCATGGGGAGTAACGAATATGGTTCGATCCTGGCTAGTCCAATCGTGAAAAAGTATGAGACAAGAAATTTTATTCTCATATTGTAAATAGTCTGATCGTGAAAAAGCAGGAAACAAGATTTGCGATGAATCACGAAAAAAGTTTGTACTTCATCAAGTCAAGAATCAAACCAAATTACACGAAACATATTTGGAACTTTTCGGTGAAAACCGAATCCCCTTTATTTCGTCTAGCTCGTTGTGAGCATGAGCATTTTACTTCGGTTTGTGTGACAGTCTGCCACGAAACTTTTTTTATTTCATTTCCTTCAATAATGATGGTTTTTGATAATAGTATACATTTATGTTAATATGATTTTTAAAAGATACTTATGTTTTAGAATTGAATACCAGCATTTTGAATAAGGATAAATGTTACCACAACAATCGTGAAAAGTCCCAAATATGTTTCGTGTAATTTGGTTTGATTCTTGACTTGATGAAGTACAAACTTTTTTCGTGATTCATCGCAAATCTTGTTTCCTGCTTTTTCACGATCAGACTATTTACAATATGAGAATAAAATTTCTTGTCTCATACTTTTTCACGATTGGACTAGCCAGGATCGAACCATATTCGTTACTCCCCATGCCTTCAGGGCATTTTTAGTTGCTTGTGCTACTTATAATCAGCGCTCAGCACAGGTTACTGACTGACTGACTGACTGACTGACTGACTGACTGACTGACTGACCAGAGTCCGTGAATGGAGAACTTTGAGCCAGCGGATGCGGGAGTGGCGCAACTGCCTTTATGTTGTCCATTCATAATTGTGCAAGCTGAGGTGGTCCAATGTTGGGCAAACATTAGATAGTCGAAGCTCGTGTACGCTTGGCTGAAAATGTTGATTGCTCAACAACAACAACAACAACAACAACAACAACAACAACAACAACAACAACAACAACAACAACAACAACAACAAACCTGCATGCAGCCAGTGTGCACAGTAGAACAACGGTTGTTAATTTGATCATTGCTGAGTCTGTAAACAAACAAGTTTTCTTCATGCAGCTCATGTTCCCAAGTTGGAATAGTTAGCAATCAATTTTTTCACTTATCTCAGGGAACCCTTAACTTGCTTATGAATTTCAGTGACATGGCACAATGGCCAAGCTCACCAGCGGACGAGAAGGGGTGGGGGAAAAGTGGAATTCCCCCTCTTTGGCGTTTTAAAACAGTCGAATTTGTTCTCTAAGGTGTAGGTAAAATGGCCTGAAAATTTGTGATTCCCCCCTCTTTGACGAAATTCCCCTCCCTTTGGGAAATTAGTTCGTCCGCCAGTGGCCAAGCTGTTTGACTCTACACTCAAACGAACACCTCTATGCTATACTACAACAGGCAATCAATTTAGCTGGACTCAGTTTCTTAGTCGGGTAACTAAAGGGCTGCCTGGGATTCAAGTGAAAAGTTGAGGTGTTAACTACTCCAACCTTTGAATCGTTAGCTGCGTTAAATGTAAGAGAAAATCATGCATAATAGTCGGCTGTCCGACTCAACTCAACCCAACAGCTGTATGGTACATATAACATGCAATCATCATGTTCAGTGGATGTTTTCCGGGTTGGACAAGTTAACGTGTCTTTTTTCACTTGAATCTCAAGAAGCTCTTTAGAGCTAATGATAGTTAAGTATAACATAAAAATTTACTTTTACCTTCTATTCACATTGAATAATAATGGGGACCTGATGATTGATAACCGGGTTGCATATTTGAAAACGGGTACTGGCTCGATTGGACCCAAGTTCGATTGGACCCAAATTTTTTGTAACGATTGGACCCACATTTTTGAGTATATTTATGGGTCCAATCGATACATAAAAAATGTATTGTTTGGACCCCGATTTGAATGTAACGTTTGGACCCACGCGTCAAAACACAGCTTCGACGCCCATTGGGTCCAAACGTTACAAGGGAATAGTATATGTGCCCAGTAGCGGACGAGAAGGCGAGACGAGACGAGACGTCCCTTCCCGCAATCAACACTCACTCGCTCACTGTTGAAACCGTCTTAGATTAGTTCAAGTTACAGTGAGAATACCCATGAAAAAAGTTAGGGCCATCAATAACATGAAAGAAAACACAGGTATATGCGACAACCACTTAATTGATTTGTTGGTCCAAAACAATGATGCAACCGAGGTTAGTCATGATACATGTGTACAACATCACGGCACTGAAACATGACGCAACGGACGCATGCATGTATGTACAGACGACATGTGAACACAACTGTACTGACAAACGGAGATCACATTAATAACAATAATTTTAGAATATGTACTGTTCTCTCTTTCTGATATTCTTTTCTAAGTTGTGACTTCACTGGAATTAAGGATATTATATTTGATTAAGTTTGATGAACTCTTAAGAGGAATCCACTTTCCCGCTTGGTTAACCCAGCTTTGTTAAACTGGCTATATCTCGGGTTCTAAATAGTTTCTCGAATAACTCTTGTTAAAAGTGGAATCCACTTCCTGGCTGCGAGATCGGTAAACCTTACTATCTTCATCTGACACAAAAATAACTATCGCCATCATACTCAGCGGGTCATAATTAGTCAGAAAACTTAATTTCTTCCTTATTGGACCATTTTCAGAAGTTTTGAAATTTTTGAATTTCATGAAAAAAATTTGTGCCATTTTCAAATTGGCAGTCACTTGGTCACCTCTGAGCAAACCCCTAACATGTGTTATGTAACCAATGATATCTGCCTTAGGGTATGCGCTACCGTAACCCGGTAACCTCATTAAGTGCAATTAGTGGTTAATTACCACTAAAATCAGTTTAAATTGGTTGTATCTCGAGCTGTACTGGGTGGATTTAGTTTAGTTGAAACTTGGACATCTGGGGTAAAATTTCACGCTCTTTCGAGTGGAATAACTCTTGTTAAAAGTGGAATCCACTTTCTGGCTGCGAGATCGGTAAACCTTACTATCTTCATCTGACACAAAAATTACTATCGCCATCATACTCAGCGGGTCATAATTAGTCAGAAAACTTAATTTCTTCCTTATTGGACCATTTTCAGAAGTTTTGAAATTTTTGAATTTCATGAAAAAAATTTGTGCCATTTTCAAATTGGCAGTCACTTGGTCACCTCTGAGCAAACCCCTAACATGTGTTATGTAACCAATGATATCTGCCTTAGGGTATGCGCTACCGTAACCCGGTAACCTCATTAAGTGCAATTAGTGGTTAATTACCACTAAAATCAGTTTAAATTGGTTGTATCTCGAGCTGTACTGGGTGGATTTAGTTTAGTTGAAACTTGGACATCTGGGGTAAAATTTCACGCTCTTTCGAGTGGAATAACTCTTGTTAAAAGTGGAATCCACTTTCTGGCTGCGAGATCGGTAAACCTTACTATCTTCATCTGACACAAAAATTACTATCGCCATCATACTCAGCGGGTCATAATTAGTCAGAAAACTTAATTTCTTCCTTATTGGACCATTTTCAGAAGTTTTGAAATTTTTGAATTTCATGAAAAAAATTTGTGCCATTTTCAAATTGGCAGTCACTTGGTCACCTCTGAGCAAACCCCTAACATGTGTTATGTAACCAATGATATCTGCCTTAGGGTATGCGCTACCGTAACCCGGTAACCTCATTAAGTGCAATTAGTGGTTAATTACCACTAAAATCAGTTTAAATTGGTTGTATCTCGAGCTGTACTGGGTGGATTTAGTTTAGTTGAAACTTGGACATCTGGGGTAAAATTTCACGCTCTTTCGAGTGGAATAACTCTTGTTAAAAGTGGAATCCACTTTCTGGCTGCGAGATCGGTAAACCTTACTATCTTCATCTGACACAAAAATTACTATCGCCATCGTACTCAGCGGGTAATAATTAGTCAGAAAACTTACTTTCATCCTTATTGGACCATTTTCAAAAGTTTTGAAATTTTTGAATTTCATGAAAAAATTAGTGCCATTTTCAAATTGGCAGTCACTTGGTCACCTCTGAGCAAACCCCTAACATGGGTTATGTAACCAATGATATCTGCCTTAGCCCTTAGGGCATGCGCTACCGTAACCCGGTAATCTCATTATAGTCAATAATTCAATTCGTGCAATTAGTGGTTAATTACCACTAAAATCAGTTTAAATTGGTTATATCTCGAGCTGTACTGGGTCGATTTAGTTGAAACTTGGACATCTGGGGTAAAATTTCACGCTCTTTCGAGTGGAATAACTCTTGTTAAAAGTGGAATCCACTTTCTGGCTGCGAGATCGGTAAACCTTGCTATCTTCATCTGACACAAAAATAACTATCGCCATCGTACTCAGCGGGTCATAATTAGTCAGAAAACTTACTTTCATCCTTATTGGACCATTTTCAAAAGTTTTGAAATTTTTGAATTTCATGAAAAAATTAGTGCCATTTTCAAATTGGCAGTCACTTGGTCACCTCTGAGCAAACCCCTAACATGTGTTATGTAACCAATGATATCTGCCTTAGCCCTTAGGGCATGCGCTACCGTAACCCGGTAACCTCATTATAGTCAATAATTCAATTAGTGCAATTAGTGGTTAATTACCACTAAAATCAGTTTAAATTGGTTATATCTCGAGCTGTACTGGGTCGATTTAGTTGAAACTTGGACATCTGGGGTAAAATTTCACGCTCTTTCGAGTGGAATAACTCTTGTTAAAAGTGGAATCCACTTTCTGGCTGCGAGATCGGTAAACCTTACTATCTTCATCTGACACAAAAATAACTATCGCCATCGTACTCAGCGGGTCATAATTAGTCAGAAAACTTACTTTCATCCTTATTGGACCATTTTCAAAAGTTTTGAATTTCATGAAAAAATTAGTGCCATTTTCAAATTGGCAGTCACTTGGTCACCTCTGAGCAAACCCCTAACATGTGTTATGTAACCAATGATATCTGCCTTAGCCCTTAGGGCATGCGTTACCGTAACCCGGTAATCTCATTACAGTCAATAATTCAATTCGTGCAATTAGTGGTTAATTACCACTAAAATCAGTTTAAATTGGTTATATCTCGAGCTGTACTGGGTCGATTTAGTTGAAACTTGGACATCTGGGGTAAAATTTCACGCTCTTTCGATTGGAATAACTCTTGTTAAAAGTGGAATCCACTTTCTGGCTGCGAGATCGGTAAACCTTACTATCTTCATCTGACACAAAAATAACTATCGCCATCGTACTCAGCGGGTCATAATTAGTCAGAAAACTTACTTTCATCCTTATTGGACCATTTTCAAAAGTTTTGAAATTTTTGAATTTCATGAAAAAATTAGTGCCATTTTCAAATTGGCAGTCACTTGGTCACCTCTGAGCAAACCCCTAACATGTGTTATGTAACCAATGATATCTGCCTTAGCCCTTAGGGCATGCGTTACCGTAACCCGGTAATCTCATTACAGTCAATAATTCAATTCGTGCAATTAGTGGTTAATTACCACTAAAATCAGTTTAAATTGGTTATATCTCGAGCTGTACTGGGTCGATTTAGTTGAAACTTGGACATCTGGGGTAAAATTTCACGCTCTTTCGATTGGAATAACTCTTGTTAAAAGTGGAATCCACTTTCTGGCTGCGAGATCGGTAAACCTTACTATCTTCATCTGACACAAAAATAACTATCGCCATCGTACTCAGCGGGTCATAATTAGTCAGAAAACTTACTTTCATCCTTATTGGACCATTTTCAAAAGTTTTGAAATTTTTGAATTTCATGAAAAAATTAGTGCCATTTTCAAATTGGCAGTCACTTGGTCACCTCTGAGCAAACCCCTAACATGTGTTATGTAACCAATGATATCTGCCTTAGCCCTTAGGGCATGCGTTACCGTAACCCGGTAATCTCATTACAGTCAATAATTCAATTCGTGCAATTAGTGGTTAATTACCACTAAAATCAGTTTAAATTGGTTATATCTCGAGCTGTACTGGGTCGATTTAGTTGAAACTTGGACATCTGGGGTAAAATTTCACGCTCTTTCGATTGGAATAACTCTTGTTAAAAGTGGAATCCACTTTCTGGCTGCGAGATCGGTAAACCTTACTATCTTCATCTGACACAAAAATAACTATCGCCATCGTACTCAGCGGGTCATAATTAGTCAGAAAACTTACTTTCATCCTTATTGGACCATTTTCAAAAGTTTTGAAATTTTTGAATTTCATGAAAAAATTAGTGCCATTTTCAAATTGGCAGTCACTTGGTCACCTCTGAGCAAACCCCTAACATGTGTTATGTAACCAATGATATCTGCCTTAGGGCATGCGCTACCGTAACCCGGTAATCTCATTATAGTCAATAATTCAATTCGTGCAATTAGTGGTTAATTACCACTAAAATCAGTTTAAATTGGTTATATCTCGAGCTGTACTGGGTCGATTTAGTTGAAACTTGGACATCTGGGGTAAAATTTCACGCTCTTTCGATTGGAATAACTCTTGTTAAAAGTGGAATCCACTTTCTGGCTGCGAGATCGGTAAACCTTACTATCTTCATCTGACACAAAAATAACTATCGCCATCGTACTCAGCGGGTCATAATTAGTCAGAAAACTTACTTTCATCCTTATTGGACCATTTTCAAAAGTTTTGAAATTTTTGAATTTCATGAAAAAATTAGTGTCATTTTCAAATTGGCAGTCACTTGGTCACCTCTGAGCAAACCCCTAACATGTGTTATGTAACCAATGATATCTGCCTTAGGGCATGCGCTACCGTAACCCGGTAATCTCATTATAGTCAATAATTCAATTAGTACAATTAGTGGTTAATTACCACAAAAATCAGTTTAAATTGGTTATATCTCGAGCTGTACTGGGTCGATTTAGTTGAAACTTGGACATCTGGGGTAAAATTTCACGCTCTTTCGAGTGGAATAACTCTTGTTAAAAGTGGAATCCACTTTCTGGCTGCGAGATCAGTAAACCTTATTATCGTCATCTGACACAAAAATAACTATCGCCATCGTACTCAGTGGGTCATAATTAGTCAGAAAACCTCCTTTCATCCTTATTGGACCATTTTCGAAAGTTTTGAAATTTTGAAGTTCATGAAAAGATAGATTAGTGCCATTTTCAAATTGGCAGTCACTTGGTCAACTCTGAGCAAACGACTAACATGTGTTTTGTAACAAATGATATCTGCCTTAGGGCATGCGCTACCGTAACCCGGTAACCTCATTATAGTCAATAATTAAATTAGTGCAATTAGTGGTTAATTACAACTAAAATCAGTTTTAAATTGTTTATATCTCGAGCTGTACTTGGTCGATTTAGTTGAAACTTGGACATCTGGAGTAAAATTTCACACTCTTTTGAAACTCGCACCTACTCCAACATCTACCACTTCCACTCCATTTTCTTCACCCACACGACCAACTTCACATGCGCACACCAACTGTAAAAGAGCCAACTGACAACGGCCAACTGTATAGACCGAGTCAGTTATTTTTGGGACTACCGTAATTTGAAAAAAATTGGGGTAAATAACGGTTTGCCCCAACACCAAAAAGCGCGCGCTTTTTCGAGTTTAAAAATGTCTTCGCAACTTTTCTTCAGTTTTATGAAGAAATGATGGGAATTAATAAAAAAATTAATTTTTAGCAGAATAATTTCACTCAGGGGTTTTCTACAGCGGCCAGAACCTGACTGAATTTTTTTAATGTGAAAATCCATTTATTTTAGCTCAAATTGAAGAAGACAGAAAATTGAAGGCGGGCTGGATATCAGAGGCGGAAGCCGAGCACAGATAGGCCTATTTACTTAGAAAACATGTTGAATAGGTGTATTGACTTTCTGAAAACATCTGTGAATTCTTTTAACGCAAGAAACCTTTTATTTTCGAATCAATCCGGTCGGCACCGACCCGGATGTACCTAAATTGATGTTGCACGCGTTATATCAGACGGAGGCATGCGTATGCTGAGCTGATGTTTCACCAGCACGCTAATTGGAGTGATCTGTTACTTATTTGATTTCATTTTCTGTGTTAAAAATTTTTTTTTTTTATTTTTCGAAAATTGTGAAAAATTCAAATCGGCGTGTAGTGAAAATTCTATTTAGCCCTTATACCGTAACTTTTGGGTTACGGTCAGTCCCAAAAATTTCTGACTCGGCCTATAAAAGAGCAGAATGAACAATAACTGAACAGGCAGATAATCCTCGTAACAGAACAGTATTTTCTCAAAAGCGGGGACTTTGAAATCAATACCACAAGTTCTCTTAAGAATAAAAAACTATGTAAATTGATGATACACTTATGAACGTCATAGATTCCCGTAATTTACGTTTAGAAGTAATGTCACTTTAGAATAACTATCCGCTACCATAGTCATCGCAGAGCGAGTGGATCATTAGCGACATATGTAGTTGGACCAGGGTAACTTTTTATATTACATGTCTTTCTATGTAAACCCATTAATACAGATACAAGGAATTTGATGTTTCGTTATATATTGTCTGGAAAAGAAGAAATAATTATTGCGTTTTGAACATTAAACAACCCTCTTGATCATCTGTTATGTAACGCCATTATACTATTCTGTATTGACCGAAAAAAGTTCACTCGAAACACGATATATGTTCAATTTCTCACTGAATTTTTTCATCCGCTACATAAGGGCACGTATACTATTCCCTTGTAATGTTTGGACCCAACGGGCGTCAATTCTGTGTTTAGGCGGCTGGGTCCAAACGTTACAATCAAATCGGGGTCCAAACAATACATTTTTCATGTATCGATTGGACCCATAAATATACTCAAAAACGTGGGTCCAATCGTTACAAAAAATTTGGGTCCAATCGAACATGGGTCCAATCGCGACGCACTCTTGAAAACGGCGGCGGTTTTTGTCAGATTTCCGAATTCTAGGCTAGGATATCTTTTTTACTAACGTACAGTCTGTGTTCGGAACTAAGCCGAAGCCGTACAAACAATCAAATGACTATTACTGTAGCTGTCGTTGGGTCGCACAAAATACCGCCACATTTTCAAAATATGCACCCGGGTTAGGTAAAAATTAACTTCACCAATACCACTAAGGGTCTCTCATAGTTCTTTAGTTCAGACTGTGGATGTCGTAGCACTGCTCACTAAAGAGCTGAAGGTCCGAACTTATATACTGGCCATTCTACAGTAAGTCACTTCCACTCTCCCCCCGCACAATGAGAAGCGTTTATTGATAAGAAATTAGGTATGTATGTACCTGCTGTGTTGCTTACGGTAGGGCAGAAGTTATCACGTCAGGTGTATTACTGCTCATATCAAGCGTTTATGTATTAAGTATGTATAGCCTATCCAGGGTTTCTAGTTACTAAAAATCTTTTTGGCGCGCTGTTTGAATTCAAATCTGTTTTTGGCGCGCTTATAAAAGTTCGAGAAATTACATATTTTTCACATGGCAATTGGTCAAAATACGAAAATTGCGATTAAATATTTGCATACATAAACTCATGATAACGAGAAACCCTGACCAAACTATATGTAATGAGTTCCTCACATTAAAATTATCAGGCGGTGGTTAAAGTAGTCGAAAAATGCGAATCTGGAGTTTGAATCTTAGACTCAGGCGTGAAAAAACATTTTATGAGAACGTGACGTGACGCCCCCGAAAAAACACACAAATAAAACAATAAAATTACCTTTCAACGGTCTGTAATTTAATCTAAATGCCGTATGATTTTATGAGAAAATTGACTTTTTTCAGTGGTTTACAACGAGTCTCGTTCTGGGGTACTTGTGGGAAGTCTATCCTTCTAAGAGAGAAAAATTTTCTTAAGAAAGAGTTATGTTGCGGACCATTTCATCCAGATGCTGGGGAACACTGTTTGCTTCTGGAAACCAAAACCAAAGGGGGGAAAACTTTTATTACCCCTCGCTCATCCGCTAAGTAGGGCTACCGAGAATGTCAAAGAGACCAACCACAGATCCACACCACATTGATAAGGTAAAGTTTTACAACCACCTTGTAACAGTGTCTTAATGCTTTCTTCGCGAAGTTAGATAAGGTATGGTTTTCAAACGGTATTGTTGGCCAACTATGACTGATAAAAGTTGTTAATTTGCAGAGAGCTTCCATTCGCAGTTTTCCGACACCAATGTAATGAGTTGGCTCCGTAAAGTGTAAATGAAATAGCAAAAAAACTGTGGTTTCCCCCTCTTTTTGCAGAACTTCCCCTCACTTTGGTCGATTGGCTCCTCCGCCATAAGCCCACCATAACTCTCCACCCTTTTTTAGCTGACCAATTGGAAAAGCACCGTCAACGTCAGTAAATTACAACGGTTTAATAAATGATACAATGTCTTGATAAGGTGATTGACAATTGGGTTGAACTTGATGACGCACAAAGTACATGTCTTCATGACTTTTCGGTTACTTTTTAAGTGGTTTTTTGTGATATTTTTATCATGTTTGAGTTTATGTGGCATTCACACAGTTTAGTGAGTGAGTGAGTGAGTGAGTGAGTGAGTGAGTGAGTGAGTGAGTGAGTGAGTGAGTGAGTGAGTGAGTGAGTGAGTGAGTGAGTGACTGAGTGAGTGAGTGAATGAATGAGTGAATGAGTGAGTGAAAGAGTGAGTGAGTGAGTGAAAGAGTGAGTGAGTGAGTGAGTGAGTGAGTGAGTGAGTGAGTGAGTGAGTGAGTGAGTGAGTGAGTGAGTGAGTGAGTGAGCGAATGAGTGAGTGAGTGAGTGAGTGAGTGAGTGAGTGAGTGAGTGAGTGAGTGAGTGAGTGAGTGAGTGAGTGAGTGAGTGAGTGAGTGAGTGAGTGAGTGAGTGAGTGAGTAAGTGAGTGAAAAAAACCGATTTTGTCGAAAATGTGAATTCGGGCGAAAAAAACTTTCCCGGTATCAAGAATTTATGAGCGTATCATAAAAAAAGATCCAGGGAACATAAATTTTAGAAGTCGGCAAAAAATTATATGCGACATTAATGATGACGCCCTTGTAATAAAGGTAGCGATTTTTTTACCTGTTATCAGTAAATACAGGTATAAAAATAAACACAGTCACAGTTCAAATTAATGAACAGAATACGAAAAAATAAAAAAGTTAAAACAAACTACTTTTTTTAAATTATAGAATCTCTAAATTTTTCATGCCCAACCGTTAAATACGTTTGAATTTCACTACCGGTGATCGAACATTTTGTTCCATAATAGTGTATGTACCAAACAGTAGATTTCATTTGCAGTAAATATGTACTGCTACAGTTGGGGCGAATTTCATTGAGTTTTTTTAAATTTCTATACTAATAAGTTTTGAATATTTTGAAAATTTCCAAGTCTTAAATAAATTTGAATTTCCCTTGATATTTTTAAAACCGTTCTCAGAATGATCGCATTTGACCATTATATCGTACGACATGAACTTTATCAGTAAACTTCCTTCATTTACCGTTACTCCCCAATGTTGCAAAAATAATAATCAGAGAACCAGAACCGGTGGGCTTTTTTGTGACGTAAATAGTGATTGGTGGTGTGATTTTGTGTTTCAATGTTCAGAGTTTTCTGATCGGTGAGAATGTTTTTCACATGTTTAGTTGACTGACTGACTGACTGAACGACTGACTGACTAAATGGTTGACTGATTGGCTGCCTGATTGACTGACTGAGGGACTAAATGATTAACTGACTAACGAGTGAGTGGGTGAGTGAGTGAGTGAGTGAGTGAGTGAGTGAGTGAGTGGTTGAGTCAGGTACATATATAGTACATTATAACATAATAACTCAAATTCAAATGAATGAAAAACAAATACATAAACCGCCCGCTCACTTCTCGACCTCGGTACATTCGAAGATTCCGATATCGTTCCTAGCGACGAGACAGAGCTTCCACGGATCCATCCACTCACCCATGCACTCACTCACTCCCTCACTCACTCTGCCACTCAATCACTCGCTCACTGACTCACTCACTGACTCACTCACTGACTGACTAACTCACTCACTCACTCACTCACTCACTCACTCACTCACTCACTCACTCACTCTCTCGCTAACTCACTCACTCACTCACTCTCTCACTCACTCACTCACTCCTCACTCACTGGTTCCCGTCACTGGTTGCCGATTTTTTTCTTTTGCGTCAACGAGCAAAATTAAAGTTTGTGTAAGGATAGTGATTTATTGCATAAGTTATTATCGTAATATTGTTAAATCCAATTATAAAGTAACTTTATTTTTTAATACGGTAAATCAACACGGAAGTGAAAAATTTACGGTAGTTTTCATAGGTAATTTAACTTCAAAATAATAACTGGTTATATGAAATGCCTAAAACGACTTGTTTTTCATTAATTACGAAAGTGATCAATTCGGGCATATCCATGATTAATGACAGTCACTGAATACTTTTGAAGCTAATTTACTAAGACTTTTAAGGAACAAATTATACTTTTTGGAACCACCAAAGATGAGTGAACTCTATTGAATTGAATATCCTCTATCGTTCGTTATTTATGACAGTGTACATTCTATCAGTTTTGAGATAAAGCTAACCCACTTGACATTTGGGTTCTAATTCTATTCAAAATGAATTAAAGCTCGTATGTTGTTTCCGCGAACAAAAAACGTGTCCAAAATTTCTGATAATGAAACATCAGACAATCAGTTTTAACACGCACATCAATCATCATCACCCCATGCTCTGGTGTTAAACTATGGTGTCAACCGAGTTGAGTTGAGGCTACTGATGTTTCATTATCAGATGTTTGGGCAGTAGTTTGCTTGCAGAAATGACATACGGGCTTTATCAGCATGAGACAATCTAGGCTTTAGCTCGCCAAAAAAGAAAACATAATCTTCGGGTCGAATTTTCTATGAACTTTTAATGTAATTAACGAGGTTTTCACTTCAACCATCAATACAAACCCATGCACTTATGCTCTCACCCGTGTTTATACCTTTGACCATACCTGAGTGGAGGAGTGCAACCACACTCTCACTCACTTTATGGCCCTGTGCACGTATAAGCTTTGGGCTTATAATTATAAGCCTAGGGCTTATAATTATAAGCCCAAGGCTTATACGTGCACAGGGCCTATCTAACATGCGCGATCAGATTGGAGGAGTATGTTCATAGTGGGACCTGAATCTGAAGAAATACAAGAGAGTTCATTCATCTAATTAACAAAAACTTGAGAAAAAATTTCATTGGATTTCCAAAAAAAATTTTTCGTTTCGAATATCAAACCAAATTTTGAGAAGAGAATAAATCTGATCGGACTCTTTGAGTGGGAACTGGTTTGAATTTTTTTGAATAAGTTGTTGTATTACCGTCCATCATCTTGTTGTACGGTAAATACGGTATGCTTACGGTATGCTCTCCAATTAATAAGTTTCACTAACCAAACACGTTAAATTAAATTATTATAAAATTTGATTCAATTAAAGCGGTAATCGCGACCCGTCGACCGGTCGACCCGTCGACCGAGATCGGTCGACCGGCCATTTGGAGGTTTTTAGGCTGCCTACATAGCTGGATAGGTTTAGAAGGCTAGGCATGAGCATCAAAATTAGGTTTCTGTGTAGGCTTAGGCTTAAGCTTAGGTTTTTGCGATAGGCTCGAGCGCTACGCGCCCGAGCCCATACAAAAACCTAAGCCTAAGCCTAAGCCTACACAGAAACCTAATTTTGATGCTCACACCTGCCAAACTGTTAGTATAGTGCTCCAGAATAACTTTTGTAAACTTAAGTCGGTGCTAGGAGGAACTAAGCCGAAGCCGTACAAACAATATCAAAATTCGGGTCAGGTGTCGAATCGGGGGTAAAAAAGGCATATACGTATATGCCGATACGCATATGCCAGTTGGCATATACGTATATGCCGATACGTATATGCCAGCATATACGTATATGCTGATACGTGTATGCCATCGGGTAGCCTGGCATATACGTATATGCCAACAGCGCATTCTGCATATATGTATCGGCATATACGTATATGCCGATACATATATGCCGGCATATACGTATCGGCATATGTGTATCAGGCATATACGTATATGCCTTTTTTACCCCCGATTCGACACCTGCCCCCAAAATTCTGGGTCGACGGGTCGACGGGTCGCGATAGCCGAATTAAAGGAGCACGGCCAATTTAAGATTGTCGAGAATTGTGAAGTAAAGAACTCGGATTGCTTTTCATTTCTATCATTTGAAGAATAAAATGGCCGGAGATCGCGAACGCAGTCGGAGTCGAAGTCGCGAGCGATCGTCGCGCGACCGCGACCGAGAATCTTCGAGACGAGAACGCACCAGTCGGGAAAGGTTAATCACTGTTTAGAAGGTTTCCTAAAAAATTAACTATTGTTTTTGATGTCGAAGGGGGGCAGCTTTTCCTTGTTTTGAACGTACCCCATTTTCCCGACCGTACCGACTAACGGATAATAATCGCAGAGCGTCATGCCATGTTGCCAAGTTTTTAGGTCCGGCTTAACTCTTCGATCACTTGACCATCGCAAAGCGCTTTCGATAGGGGCACCATTTTCTCCGTTAAAAAAATCATGTTAACTGTCTAAGTTTTCCAGACCGGACTCTTGTTGTTTTCTGATCAGAGCGAGGAAAAATGTCCCTTGTCGTTCAAAAACAGTTTAAATAGTAGTAAAAAATTAGATTAATAAACTTAAAATATTAATTTCAGTCGCGACAAATCGCGCGATCGTTCATCGCCGACTCGTGATGTACTGGATATCTGCTGGAAGCCGGTGAAAGACGACCCGGGCAACTTCGATGCGTGGACACACCTGCTGCAGTGCGTCGAACAAATGGTTAGTCACATTTTTTTTTGTTTTTATTATTATCTTTATTCATTATTTATTTATCTTAATGGATTTAATTCGTCAGTCTCTGTTTTTTTATTTTATCCAACCTAACTTTAGTTTTTGTAACTGTTCTGATCAACCTGTTTCCTCAATTCCGATTTCTCTTCTTTTATGTATACCCAATCCAATGATCGAGACATATAAAAATGAAATTGAATTGATTATTGTTTTCGTTTTAATTAGTATCTTCTCTGGGATTGTAATCTCGGAATCACTGGTGGACAAGCCAAGCCACCAAAAGGAGGGGGATTTCTTCAAAGAGAGGGGAGGGGTAATTGTAATTAACCGTTTCAATTCGAGCCTATTCTACACCTCAAAGGAATATATTCTACTCTTGCAACAAACTGCCTAAGAAGGGAGGGATTCATCTTTTATGGCAATACATGACAAAATCTCATCTTACCCCCCCCCCCCCCCCCCCAGCCCGAAAAGTGATGGTCCTAAGTTCGAAACCTGACTGGAGACACAGATCCTGACGCGTTGCTCTGGGGTATCTGCCATCGCCCATCAGTTTATTCAACTCTCTGGCCACTACGAAAACACCATTCCGAATGGTATCAGTGTGCCTTCCTAGCTTCAGGTAATAAAACGTGTTATTCCATTATGAATTCTTTCAGGATGAAATGAAGCCGGCGCGTGAGGCGTACGTGGAATTCCTGAAGCTCTATCCTTATTGCTATGGCTACTGGCGCAAATATGCTGAGATGGAACGACGCCACAAACACACCGAACGTTGCATAGAGGTAGGCAGATATAGTCGATTATTTTGTTCTTGTCGATTAGGATCCCTTGTCAAGTTGTCAACTGACGAGAGTCCTTACGAGACGTCTTGACTAACAGTGCGAAACGCCACATAGGATAGGTTAAGGGTTCTTTTGGTGTGCACTTTTTAGTGGAAGAATTGCTGTTTGTTGATTATATACTTTGTATGATTTTTTTAAAAGTTTTTTATATCATGGGTTCATTTTGTGCCAAGCCATACAATTTACATCTAATGTTTCGCTTTATATTCGACTCGCTTAGCTATAAACCGCAAAACTTATCACACGCTATATATGTTACTAAACATGACGAATCGACGGCGAAACATAAGGAATGAGTGAACCTGTACTGGCAAGAAATGAGCCAAGAATACAATGATTGGCTATAGTCATTATCTTAAAATCAAATGGTAGACGGTAGTACACGGTAGAAAAATAGTCACTCGATTATCAATGCTCATTACCTATGCATGTCGCAAGTGAAATAAAAAAATTGGCAGATTTGGCAGTAAAGATTTGGCAGATTTGAACATAAAAAACATACACAAATCAAATGTATGGTTTCGTTTTTGTATCCATAAAATGTTTTCCCCATTCTCAGGTTTATGAGAAAGGCATTCTGGCGATCCCGCTGTGCTGCGATCTGTGGCTGAGCTATATCGCCTTCTACAAGGACTATCACGCATCATCAGAGGAGGCCACCAAGCTCAAAAGCATTAGATAGTTGGTTCACAAACGATAAAAAGGGATCAAAATCCATATTTTTATTAAAAAAAACGTGGTATTTTCGGGAAAAGATTAATACCAAAAATCACACTGACTAATATGCTGAATAAAAAATATATACAGTACATGACTAAACGTATGGCACTTGAGGCGGGCTATCCGATTATGTGAATAAAAATAACACCAGTTTTGTGTATCTCATAATATACACCAAAATTAGCAGGCTGCTGACAACCGCAGTTGTTCGCGGGCGACTGCGGCTTTTGGCACATATTTTTGTCCTCATACCTTACTTACTGGCACATGCATTAAATACACGTGGATTAGCATTAAAATCAAATCCAATCCAAGAGTTTTAAAACAAAATGTGCGCAAAAAATGACTAACAAGTTAGTTCTGATCTGACGTAATGTGCAGAAAAGAAGTAACTGAAGATTTAATTACGTTATGGAAAAAAGATGAACCATAATAATTATTTAAGAAGCGAAAAATTTGATTGTGGAACTGATCGCAAGGAACTGAAGAAAATAAAACAAACTTTAATAACGTTTCAGTCTATACGAGCGCGCACTAACGGCTGCCGGTCTAGACTTCCGGTCGGATCGTCTGTGGGATGATTACATCCAATGGGAGTTGTCCATTCGCAATCTGGTCAACGTCATGGCATTGTATGATCGACTACTCAAAGTGCCCACTCAGATGTACTCCAGTCATTTCGATAAGTTGGTGAAAACATGTTTTGTGTTTTTCTGAACATATTTTCACAACTAAATTTTTTTTAAATTGTGAATAAAAACGTAAATTATTTTCGAGTTCTCGTAATTTTCTTTTCTTTTTCAGCATATTAATATTCTAATTTAGTGGTTTTCATCTACTCTGAAATCAGCACATAAATACGTTCAAACGACACAAATATGTCAGTTCGTTCTTACATTTTTTTATCGTGTTATGATAGGAATACGAAATTATTATTTTATTCAGTTGCAGAAAAAATTACTTCAAGAAGCTGTTTCAGATGAAAAAATTGATTGTTTCTCGCTTGCAGACTGCAAGATTTTGTCAACAAGAACGCGCCGGATCGTATCCTGCAAGAGGATGACTACAACGAGCTGTACCGCACCGTCAAGTCCGCCATGGACGCTAAGAGCATCGAGGTCTACGTCGGTTGGTCATTTATCCAATTGGCAAAACATGAATGAAACATTATTGCGGTGCCAGAACCACTGGCGGACGAGGCGAACCTCCAAGGGGAGGGGAATTTTGCCAAAGAGAAGGGAATTCGCAGTTTTCATGGCATTTTACCTACATTTTAGGGTTAGGGAACAAATTAAACTTTTGAAACCGCCAAAGATGGGGTAATTCCCCTTTTACCTCTCCATCTCGTCCGCTAGTGGAACTGTTCACATTTTGTTTTGATCTTCCGTGTCTACACTTGCGGACGAGCCAAATTCCCAAAGGGAGGGGAATTTTCATCAAAGAGGGAGAATCGACAGAACTTTGATCGTTTTACCTACACCTTCAAGAACAAACTCTACTTTCTGAAACCGCCAAAGAGGGGGGAATTCCACTTTTTCGTTCTTCCCTCGTCCGCTAGTGCGTGTCTATTTGCATCGCATACTAATTCCGTTGCCAGAACTGTTCACATTTATTATGAGATGCAAATTGGGTGAATGTTCCGTCCCTATTTGCATCTCATAATAATTCAGTTTATTCAAGGAATTAGTGAATCCCACAAGATTTATTTTCATGTGTTCAGCATTCAGAGTTTTCTTGTTTCTTTAGATGCTTTTTTCAATTTGTGTGTGGTCTAATATCCGTTCATGTTTCAGTGGAAGAAGTGCAGGTCACCGATGACGGTCAGGAATACCACGGTGACACGGATGCACCCGTCAAGGTCGAGCTCCATACCGAGTACAGGAAAAAGGTGCGTTTTGAAGAGTAAAGATAAAAAACCTGAAATTTTTCACACATTTGTTGAAAAAAATTCTTTTTCGCATGAACGTATTTCATTTCCGGGAAATCTTGTGCTGCTTACTAGTTTATAACACAATAAGTGTTATAAACAACGTAAAGTTTATCAACATCCTAGTAAACCTAGTTTTATCAACCCCGTAAATCGAGATTTCGGCTGGATGTTTCAGAATAAAAATATTATTATCCTGATTTATTTCAGTACAACGACGAAGCGCTGAAGATGTTTCGGATCAGCATTCTGGACGAACGTCGTCGGGTGCATCTGGCCACCGAACACGAAGTCAGCAAACGGTGGACGTTCGAGGAGGCTGTTAGTGTTTAATTTTTTTATATTCGTTGCTGATTGGAAGATTTTAATGGTGGACGATTTTAAGAATTTATTAGTACGAACACGAAGTCAGCAAACGATGGACGTTCAAAGAGGCCTTTGGTACCTTTTTTCGTTGCTTCCGACTAAAAACCTACGAAAATATAGCTAAACATAAGTAACTGGTCCGAAAAATTGCGTGGGTTTTAGACATTTTGTCGAGAAAGATATGGTCAGTTCCTCATGTTGTACTAACGTTATCTTCATCGACAAAAACGGTGAATCATTAGGACGTTTATTTAGAGAATGCAGATATTAATTTTCGACTATGACTGATAGACAGTTCATCACCACTTCTGTTTTGTCTCATTTCTTATAACTTGCAGTTATTTTTTGCAGATCAAACGTCCGTATTTCCACGTGAAGCCGCTCGAGCGCTCGCAGCTGAAGAACTGGCGCGCGTACCTTGATTTTGAGATCAACGAGGGTGCGCACGACCGCGTGGTGACGCTGTTCGAACGCTGTCTGATTGCTTGTGCCATGTACGAGGATATGTGGATTCGGGTAAGTTGTAGAACCCTGGCGGACGACCTAATCCTCTAAAGGGAGGGGAATTTCGTCAAAGAGGGGGGAATTCCCAGTTTTCATGCCATTCTACATACAACGTAAGGAACAAACTAAACTTTTTGAAATTGCCAAAGAGGGGGAATTCTACTTTTCCCTCATCTTCTCTTGTGTTGTTGAGGAACTAGTAAAATGAATTTGTGAATTCAGAAATAAGTACCTCTAAAATGTTTTTATCAAAAGTGTCTGCCTGTAAAAAGAATTTTTGATTTTCTCATTTCATTCGCGGATTCGACTGCCAATAACCTTTAATGAATTCTATGTTAATCCCTAGCCCAGTGAACGGAAATTGTTTTTTTATGTCAAAAAAATTCAATCAACTTCGAACGGCGCAGAGAAATGAACACTGCTTTTCCAAGTGAGGATTAGATGTAGTAAAAGTAAAATATCCTGAAAGATGAAAGCCGGAAATGGTGGAAACCAGAAGATCACTGAGTATTTACTTTTTGTTTCAGTACACAAGCTATTTTTATTGTTTATTATTTTTATTTCAGTATTTATTAACTAGTTTTATTGTTTGTTATATTTATTTCAGTACACCCGGTATCTAGAGGCGAAAGGTGATGAAGAATCCGTACGTGAAGTGTTCAAACGGGCCTGCGGTACGCATCTGCCGAAAAAGCCCACCCCGCATTTGGCCTGGTCGGCCTTTGAAGAGAAAAACGGTGATGTTTATCAGATTATGTGGAGATTATTAGGATATTATCATTATTTCGATTGAAATTTCATAATTATTTCCGTTACTTTCATATTCCTTCAACCATTATTTCTCGCGGGTATTTGACGGAAATGAGTTTTTTTCTCTCTGCTTTGCTCTGATTCAACGTTGAAATCAAAAATTGCTATTTTAATGTTTTTATTATTTTAATAACGACTGAAACTGAACGCGGAAATAAAACTCATTTCGCACTGTTCATGTTGCTCAAATAATTTTTTTCGCTGCGTTAGAAAGTTTAAGAGTTTTGTGTATAGTCAACTTATTTGCCGCAGAGTAGGATGGATGGAATTATAAAGAAGGTTTTAGCTCCAAATTATCCCCTTTTTCAGTTTACCTTAGTCTTCGTTTCGTATAGAAATACTCAATTCATTACTACTCCATCCTGCTTGATTTTCATGAAGAATGAAGGTAGGTAGATAGTTTAGTTTCGTCTGGCCTACAAAACCCCGTGTAGTCCGCACTAACTAAGAAGACGCACGCCCTCAAATTAAACGCACAGCCAGCGAGAGTATACGTAATAATTTTTTTTCTTGGCTTATAAGTTATATTTATTCATTCAGTCTTCACTCTAGTTCACACTGTGAACCACGCGCCTAATATAATTCAGGTCAGGCCTGAACCTATTTCATAGAAGATCTATACATTGTTTAGCAGATGGGCTAGGATCCAATTGTTGAACTCTTCAGAATCTGGGCCAATCTGCATTTTTATCATACAACATTTCACATACAAAAGAACGAAATCCACAAGAAGGCCAAAACCCTATCTTAGTAGTTTCAATTCAAACTCTTTGCTCAAATTCAACGATTGGATTTTGGTCGCCACTTTTTCAATCCTGTTTGTGTTTCTCCTGTTCATCCCATTTGCTCAGTGATATAACGTTTTTTATTTACGTTTTTATTTTTATTTTTTACGTTTACTAAAGGATATGCGGGTACTTAATAGTTTCATCGGTGATCTCAAATTCTGTGATAGTGATGATGTGAAACACATGGTTTCTATAAAATTTTCGAAACCCAAATGCAAGTTCACACTGAATATAAAACTCAAAAACGGGAATTAAAAAGTTTGTTGTGTAGTAAAGTATAGTCTGGTCAAGGTATCAAATTACAAGGTTGATCATAAATGTCACCTGCAAACCACATTCTCCTCCAGAATTCTGTTTCATGTAATTTTTACTTAAGTATGTGTTTCAGACTTTCAGAACGTCGATAGTAACACTATCACCTTGCAATGTATTTTGACCAAACTTTACATGATGTTATGCATGCGCGCGGTATTTTTGAAAAAGAACAGGTTTTCACTCAACGGTTCGGTTCCCAACTTCGGGGAAGAAATCAGCCGCTCGAAGGTCTTCCAGGTGCAGAAACCGACGATACGATAAAGCGATCAGATAATTTTTATACGCAGTCAAGTTTTTATAGTGGTGATCATATCGTAAGATCAAGTGATACGTGTTCAAAGTGATCATAGACTCCATCGTTTTTCTCTTTTCGGCTTTTATATAAGTGGCTGGTTTATTGTTACCGCGTGTGGCCTTGCATTGTCCCTGCGCGCATGGGAAACATTATGCCCAGTTTCATAGTTGCTTTTTACTGATCAATTTCAAAACGTAACCAATTTAGTTTTCCGAATTAGTTCAACTAATGCAACTTGAAATTTCACAATGGTAAATTAAATTAGTTTTTTTCGCCGCAAAGTTGACCTGAAACTGCTGCTAAAGTTTTCATTAATGTTTCACATGCGCGCAGGGACAATGCAAGGCCAAACATGGTAAAAATAAACCAGCCATAGTTGATTATGATAAAAATTTCCCGAAATGCGAGTTCTTCTCCCAACCGCCAATCTTTGCTTAATAGTGCAACTATATTTTCATTTATCTACGTGTCTCTGTAGATGAGATGAATTGCCTTGCACCTTTTTGGAAAGGCGTATTATAATCTACCATCTTTACTGTTTTATTATGTTTTACTAGTCTATACTTTCATATCCAACTAGACTGTTTCAAAACACAGGAGACCTGAGAGAAACTTGGTCTCGAATTTTCACAAAAAGTGAAATTTTTGGTTTGAGCCAATTTTTTGTTTTTTCTTTTCTCACTTGAAATAGCGATTCGTCACGTGATGCCATGACATTGATCAGTGATATGATTGTGATTTACATATGTGATAGCGTGATATAGTGATACTTTCCCGGCGTTACGCCACCCGCTGAAGTCAGAGGTGGTCAGTCAGATCTCGGGTTACGGTAGGTCAGCGTCGTTCTGACCTCGGAGCGCTCGGAGTTCTCAGGACATCAGGTAAAGTTCGATGGCGCATTTCGTATCTTGATAGCATTGTTAATCAGTTCATCGGATCAAGCTGATTCATTGTTAAATGTGGATTTAGATAAATAATTATTATGATATTGTGCTCTGTTTTGATTAGCAGATGCAATATTTCATTTATGAGCGTGCATTGATGGTCCAGTTGCAACTTTTTCCGCACCTCTCTGAGGTTCCCAAATGTTAGCTCCGACATGTTCTTCTGTTTCTGAGTTTGGAACGTGAGCTGTTTAAAAATAATTCCAACCAAGTTGCAACTGGATTTGAACCCTGTTACATACACTCGATTATAATTACGTTTAGTGTTTTGTGATACAACTCGTTGTCGCGGTTGTCCGAGCAAATAATAAGATAGATGAAGTTTTTTCTCGTAAATTTTTTTTTATATTCTTCTCAAAACTTCCAACAATGAGATGAGGTAGATATACCTCAGTGTAGAGATTTGGATGGCCGTGACAGAAGTACTCGAAATTTGTGATAAACTGTGATTTCATCAACCTTACATCAACCACGCGCGCCAAACCCCTTCTCCGGATTTGTGATACTATTTACTCATAGAAAAGTTGAATATTACAATATATAATTATTATTATTTTTTATTTAATTATTAATCATGATTTTTAAGAGAATACGCAAATTTTGAACGCTAACGAAGTTGAATGTTCAAATGTTAAAATCGAGCTCATCGTTTATCTGTTATTCTACTTAATGTATTGTTTATCTCCATTTCGTACCATTACATTACTATGGGATCTCTCCTTTTATACCGTTTAGATTGCATTTTAATATATTTTTTTATTTTATTTTGAAACTTTGGTTTTTCAAATTTAATTTGTTTGCTACTTTTGCAGGCAACTACGAGGCCGCCAGAGAGATTCTGTCAGATTTCGATCGACGTTGCGAAGGTCTGGTCATGATTCAGATGAGACGGATCGGCATTGAACGGCGACGGGCCATCGCCGAAGCTGGCAGTGTTGGTTGTTGTTGTTGTTGTTGCTGTTGTTGTTGTTGTTGTTGCTGTTGTTGTTGTTGTTGATGATGTTTTTGTTGTTAATGTTGTAGTTGTTGTTGCTGTCCGTACTTTGTTTATGATGTTGTCGTTGTTGTTGTTGTTGGTTGCTGTTGTTGTTGACTCACCCACTCATTCACTCAATTACCCACTAACTCACTAATTCACTCACGCACAAACTCGCTTATTTGCTAACTTGCTCATTATAAATATTCACTCTAGTGTCAAGTAGGGTCGACCGGATTTCGTCGGTGTGTCCAACCGCTTCGAACACATTATTCACCCACTCACTGCTCACTCACTCACACACTATCTCACCAACTCATTCACTCACTCGCCCAGTAACTCACTCACCAATGAACTCACTTATTCACTCACGTTTCAAGGATGATCAACCTGATTTCGTCGGTGTGTCCAACCGCTTCGAACACTTATTCACTCACTCACCCCCGTAGGTCAACTTACTCATTCCATCACTCACCCGCATAACTCATTCACCCACTAACTCACTCACTCACCAACTCATTCACTCACTCGCTCAGTAACTCACTCACCAACTCATTCACTCACGTTTCCAGGATGATCGACCTGACTTCGTCGGTGTGTCCAACCGCTTCGAGCGCATCATTCGCAATCCGCTGGTGCCAACCCGAGTGGCCAGCTACTACGCCATCAAATTCGCTCGATTCCAGGTGCCGTGAAGCATTATTGATTGATTAGATTACGAAATTCGAGTGGGCACAATTTTTTCTAGAGTAAATCTTTCCCGTGAAAGCATGGACAGAACAGAACATTACAATAGTGCACTGGCGGACGAGCCAAACATCAAAAGGGAGGGGAATTTTTCTAAAGAGGGGGAATCGGCTGAATTTGGGTCATTCTACCTACACCTTAAGGAACAAACTAAACCTTTGGAAACTGCCAAAGAGGGGGGAATTCCACTTTTCCCACCCCTTCTCATCCGCTACTGCAATAAAGCACAAGCGGACGAGAACGGGTTGGAAAAACTGGAATTCCATATTTCATCTTTTTGGCATTTAAAAAATTGAATTTGTTCCCCAAGGTGTAGTTAAACAACCTTGGTGATCTGAAAACTGTAAATTCCCCTTTCTTTGACAAAATTCCCCTCCATTTGGATTAATGGCTCGTCTGCTAGCGCAATGATATGAGAGGGTTACTGAGACGCCGAATTTCTAACTTTCAAAAATCTCCCGTCTGCTTCAGTGATGTACTGGAAGAATCGAAGCAATTTTCATGTCATCATGAGTCAAACGACATTTATCATAATTAATGGCACATGCCAAATTATTTCAAACAAAACGTGTTTTAAAATTTTTAGGCACGCGTTCGCAACGATCGCAAGCTGGCGGAGAAGATTATCAAAGACGCGCTGAGTCGGGATCGGGTTAGTTTTAGTGAGAATATAATACTTGGTTCATCATGGAGCCACACCATTAACTCGTTCTCTCTCTTTCATAAAGCTCCAGCTCCAAAGTAATTTCCCAAAGTCTGGGAACCATCTATTTGTTATTTGTCAACACTAATGTACATCCTAGACAACTAGTATTGATATTGATCCGTTCCTCGAGCCACACCAATCACTGTATTCATTTATAGGACAACAACGCTCTCTACATGCAACTGGTCGACCTGGCCCTGCTCACGGACCCACTCGATGAGCCGCAGGTGGTGGCGGCGTTTGATGTGGCGCTGAAATCCTCGGATCTGTCCGATGCGGATAAACTCAAGTTCAGTCAACGGAAACTCGAGTTTCTGGAAGACTGCGGCACGCATGTACCGACGTTGGTTGACGTTCTTTTTCTTTCTTCACTTGGACTTCTTCATTAACTGAAGTCATAAATTATGACTCATACGGCACACTAATACCATAACAGAGTGGTGTTTTCGTAGTGGCCACTGGCCATAAAGTTGAATAAACTGTAGGGCAATGGCAGAAACCCCAGAGCAACGCGTCGGGATCTTGTTTATCTTAGGGTTGATGATTAAACTTTCTGTTGCTATAGTTGATAACCGAAATTTTACTTGAATTATCATAGTGTTACTGATTGAATTTGTTGTAGTTGATGACAAAAAATTCACATGATTTATCATAGTGTTACTGTTTTGGTTTGAACTAGTTGTAGTTGATAAATGAAAATTTACATGATTTATCTTAGGGTTGTTGATTGATTGAACTTGTTGTAGTTGATGACTGAAATTTTATCTGCATTATCATTGTGTTATTGATTGAACTTGTAGTTGATAACTGAAGTTTCACATTCCCAGTATTGGGACTTCGTAGCAACTTTATATTGATTTAAAAAAAACATTCCAGCATCCAAGAGCACTTTGAATTCCACCTGAAACTCAACAAATCAGTATCGGGCTCCACATCCAAGCGCAAGTCAGCCAGTGCCAATGAACACAGAAGGTTGGTGGCATAAAAATACTCTTCCCGAAAATTAGATTTTTTTACAAAGTTGCACAAATTAGATTTTTTCTATAAAAATCAATTTTTTTAAATGTTTTCTGAAAGTTTCAGAGTTTCATATAAAAAATTCCCACATTCGAATTTTTTTGATTTTATTAATTTTTATTTTTTTTATTTAATTTTTTTCAAAATATCAAATTTTCACCTGATTGCAGCGACGAAAAGCGCAGCCGACGCAGCGGTCATGGCAGTTCGCACGGGGGTGGCGGGCATGCGCAGGACAATGGTCAAACTGGCGGCCCACAGGCGCAACAGGCTCAGTATAATAATGTGGTGCAGATGACGGCACCGCCCCAGCAGGTCCAGTACACCACCTATCAGTACCCGCCGCAGCAGCAGCCCATGCCCATTCAGGTTGGAGACTTTGCAGAATAGTGAGCATTTTGCCGACCAGGCCAGGTTAATATTGGTGGTTGAGACTTGGCGGAATAGTGAGCATTTTGCCGACCAGACCAGGTTAATATTGGTGGTTGAGACTTTGCAGAATAGTGAGCATTTTGCCGACCAGGCCAGGTTAATATTGGACTTTGCAGAATAGGGAGCATTTTTTCAATTATAAATATGAAAAAGGCTCATCATGTAAATGCCGACTAAGTGAAACTTAGCCGACTAGTTAGTTTGAGTTTACAGACCGACTCTCAATTTCTCTGATTTTGCAGACCTACGCGCCAACTGGCCAACCTGTTCAGTACGCGCCGGCACCCCAACAGACTTTCTACTACCCGCCGCCCTACCAATAATAGTGATATATATAATACGGGATTTTTTAAGGGTGACGTTGTAGTTATGCGATTTTAGTATAAAAAATTTGCTGGTCATTCAAAAGTTTTTTCTTTCAAAAGTTTTCTGAAAAAAAACCGAACCTCTGGGCAACTAGAAATAGAAAGACACCCTGATTCCATGTTTGGTATGACAAACCCACCGTTTGGAAATTTCACAAAAAACTTACTGACGTCCAAAAAGTTTGTCAATTGCAATAACTTCTAGACAGATGTGAGTGGTTTCGCTTGTTGTACCTGTTTTTGTTCTCATAAATTCTGATTTTCTGAACTATATTTGTTGTCTCTTTTCTTTCAGATTCTCACACATTGGGGCAGATATTGATATCTGCACTTTGTTTAACTATTATACTCTTTAATTGCTTCTCAGTTGTTTGAATGTTTATGTGTTTATGCGCGCCAAACACACATTTGAATTCAAACTGCGCGCCAAAAAGTTATTGGTTAACAAGAAATCGGAATAGGCTATATTGTTGCATTTTCAGTAAAGTTATCCAATATTTCAGACAATTGAGAAATCTTCTCCTGTTATCATCCCGTTGTTTTCATTTCTTTTTTTGTCTCTGACGATTACTTCAATTGTGATTACCGGCTCAGTTGTTTTCTCCATGATTTTGATTTATAACACTAGCGGACGAGGGAAGAACGGAAAAGTGGAATTCCCCCCTCTTTGGCAGTTCCAGAAAGTATAATTCGTTCCCTAAGGTGTAGGTTAAATGGCTTAATTTTTGCTAATTCCCCCCTCTTTGACGAAATTCCCCTCCCTTTGGGAAATTAACTCGTCCGCCAGTGATTTATAATACAGTTTCAATGTACAATATCATGTGATTGAATCACCATAAAAATGGTGTTACTTTTTTGAAAGTCATGCGTAAATTTTTTGCTTTTTTCATAAATATTTAAAAAAAAATCTATAGTCTGATTTTCGGTTTTCCTCGATCGGCCTTTAGTATTTGGTATTGTTCGCTAGTGGTCGTTATAATTAGTTGTTCTGAAACTTTTTTGCTCTATCGTTCACAGAATTTGTAGAAAAATACCTTTAAAATTAAAATTACCAATTAAACATGACAAAAAATATTTCTCTTTGGTCATCAAATGTTTCCTAATAAGCGAACTATTATTTGGGTATGGTTCAAAACGCAAACGTTCAATGATGCCGGGATTTTAACATTAAGTTTGCTTATTGGGTAACGCTATATTGTAATCTACATGTTTATGGATGACTATTGATTTTAGTACCCTATTTGTAATTCTTTTCCTGATGAACTGTTACTGTTTTAAAAGTGATTATTCGTATTCGTAATAAAATGATTTCAAGATCGGATGGCAGAACTTGGATTTTTCTATTCCGTGATATTGCTGTTCACACAGCACAAAGCGGATTGAGAAGCGCTTTGTTATCAAACTATGGAACAAAATTGTAATTTTTTATTACTTATAATTATTTTTATAACTTTATTTAAAAAACCCAGTTTATTGATATATTATTTTTGAAGACTTCATTCATCAATTTCAGTGAATTTTCGGGTCGGAAACAGAGTCAACCATGAAAGTCGTGCGGCCGTCATGGATCAATCATAACGGTTAGATGTTCGAAATGAAGTTGTTCATAAAGTTTCTCATTTTCTTGGAAAAAATAGATTCCGTCTGCCAGGGCGAGATTTTCCCGTTTTTATTCTACTTGCTTTGCTCAATTACGGACACTCATTTATTCTGACCGAAAATACTTTGAAAAATTTTTTTAACAGAAAAAATTTGAGGCGTCATCAGTGCAAAAATTCTCATACCATGAAATATTATTCTATCTAATTAAATTTATAAAAAAATATACTTGTAGGCGCCCTTATACACTCGTGCGATGTACACCCGGTCCAGGGGAAGCTGATTACGGCGGGTGGAAGTGCCCGATTGGATACGGGCGGACTGGTGCTGATCTGGTCGGTGGACGGACTGTTTGATGTGAAGAATGGTTGGTTGGCAGGACTTTTTTGCTCGTCATTCACTCACTCCCTCACTTAACTCACTCACTCTGACTCTCTCTCTCAACGTATACACTCATAGCACTGGCGGTTGAGTTAAACCTCCAAAGGGAGGGGAATCTTTCCAAAGAGGGGGGAATTGGCAGAAATTATGTTATTTTAACTACACCATGAGCTTGAAGAACAAACTCTACTTTTCTAAACCGCCAAAGAGGTGGGGCATTCCACTTTTTCCATCCTTTCTTGTCCGCTAGTGCTCACACATTGACTCTCTCTCAACGCATACACTCTTAGTAAACCGCTGACCACTGGCGGATGAGCGAAACTTATGAAGGAAAGGAAAATGCATTTCCCGATTTTTCATAGCAAACCGCACGCTGATTATAAACTGTCTTTCGATGACTTTTCACTTACTGACTCGTTTTTATACCGGTCAGCGGTCACTGACTGACTGACTCGATCGATCGGCCAATCGATCAATAATGTTTACTTTACATCAAATCCACACATCTAAACTTAAACAAATATTACCATAAACATTCCCTTTTATTTTTATCACATTTAGCCATCTCCTTGTCCTTGGTTCTTTTCGCGTTATACTAATCAGTTTTCATTTTTATGTAATTGTTGTGATATTCATTCAGTTTTGTCTTCGTGATTGTAATTTAGGAATGAC
>OZ038443.1:32426168-32443668 GCA_964036265.1 Daptonema setosum
TAGACGGACAAACAGACAGACCGACAGACAGACAGACAGACAGACAGACAGACAGACAGACAGACAGACAGACAGACAGACAGACAGACAGACAGACAGACAGACAGACAGACAGACAGACAGACAGACAGACAGACAGACAGACAGAAAAACAGACAGAGAGACAGACAGACAGAGAGAGAGAGAGACAGACAGGTAGGTAGATAGACGAGCAAACAGACAGATAGGCATAATGAAATTCATGCCGGCAATCAGACACACTAACTTTCAAATGCACAGAGACAGTTACACAGAAAGACAGACGAACAGACAGAAATACAGTTAGATTTTTCTCACTCTCTCACTCAATAACGCACTCACTTACTCACTCACTCACTCATTCACTAACTCACTCACTTACCAACTCACTCACTCAGTCACTTACTCACTCACTCACTCATTCACTCACTCACTCACTCACTCACTCACTCACTCACTCACTCACTCACTCACTCACTCACTCACTCACTCACTCACTCACTCACTCACTCACTCACTCACTCACTCACTCACTCACTCACTCACTCACTCACTCACTCACTCACTCACTCACTCACTCACTCACTCACTCACTGACTCACTAACTCATGCACTCACTTACTCACTCACATACTCACTCACTACATTACTGCCTCACTCACTCACTCACCCACTCAATCACTCACTCACTCACTCACTCACTTACTTACTCACCTCACTCACTCACTCTCTCACTCGCTCACTCACTCACTTACTTACTTACTCACTCACCCATTCACTCACTAACTCACTCACTCCCAACTTCACTCTTCGCACAACTACAAGTTCGAACAAATCTGTTTTAATCCATCAAATCAACCTTTTTTACTTCCATTTTATACACGTTAACTTTTTTGTATCTCACCAAATGTATTTTGTTGCGAAATATTCATGAAACATCTCAAAATAGCTGTGTAAAAAATTTGTCAATTAGAAAGTTTTTATATGCTTATACACGTAAAAACTTTCTAATTGACAATTTTTCCTGGTACACGGGAACTTTCTTATTCACAATTTACAAACAATCTTTCTAATTGACGACCAAAAATTACTTTCTAATTGACAATGTTGTCAATTTATTATTACGATTCTGTCCTCCCATGACTGGTTCCCGTCACTGGTTGCCGATTTTTTTCTTTTGCGTCAACGAGCAAAATTAAAGTTTGTGTAAGGATAGTGATTTATTGCATAAGTTATTATCGTAATATTGTTAAATCAAATTATAAAGTAACTTTATTTTTTTTATACGGTAGATCAACACGGAAGTGAAAAATTTACGGTAGTTTTCATAGGTAATTTAACTTCAAAATAATAACTGGTTATATGAAATGCCTAAAACGACTTGTTTTTCATTAATTACGAAAGTGATCAATTCGGGCATATCCATGATTAATGACAGTCACTGAATAGTTTTGAAGCTAATTTACTAAGACTTTTAAGGAACAAATTATACTTTTTGGAACCACCAAAGATGAGTGAACTCTATTGAATTGAATATCCTCTATCGTTCGTTATTTATGACAGTGTACATTCTATCAGTTTTGAGATAAAGCTAACCCACTTGACATTTGGGTTCTAATTCTATTCAAAATGAATTAAAGCTCGTATGTTGTTTCCGCGAACAAAAAACGTGTCCAAAATTTCTGATAATGAAACATCAGACAATCAGTTTTAACACGCACATCAATCATCATCACCCCATGCTCTGGTGTTAAACTATGGTGTCAACCGAGTTGAGTTGAGGCTACTGATGTTTCATTATCAGATGTTTGGGCAGTAGTTTGCTTGCAGAAATGACATACGGGCTTTATCAGCATGAGACAATCTAGGCTTCAGCTCGCCAAAAAAGAAAACATAATCTTCGGGTCGAATTTTCTATGAACTTTTGATGTAATTAACGAGGTTTTCACTTCAACAATCAATACAAACCCATGCACTTATGCTCTCACCCGTGTTTATACCTTTGACCATACCTGAGTGGAGGAGTGCAACCACACTCTCACTCACTTTATCTAACATGCGCGATCAGATTGGAGGAGTATGTTCATAGTGGGACCTGAATCTGAAGAAATACAAGAGAGTTCATTCATCTAATTAACAAAAACTTGAGAAAAAATTTTCATTGGATTTCCAAAAAAAAATTTTCGTTTCGAATATCAAACCAAATTTTGAGAAGAGAATAAATCTGATCGGACTCTTTGAGTGGTAACTGGTTAAAATTTTTTTGAATAAGTTGTTGTATTACCGTTTATCATCTTGTTGTACGGTAAATACGGTATGCTTACGGTATGCTCCCCAATTAATAAATTTCACTAACCAAACACGTTAAATTAAAATAAAAATTTAATTTATTATAAAATTTGATTCAATTAAAGGAGCACGGCCAATTTAAGATTGTCGAGAATTGTGAAGTAAAGAACTCGGATTGCTTTTCATTTCTATCATTTGAAGAATAAAATGGCCGGAGATCGCGAACGCAGTCGGAGTCGAAGTCGCGAGCGATCGTCGCGCGACCGCGACCGAGAATCTTCGAGACGAGAACGCAGCAGTCGGGAAAGGTTAATCACTGTTTAGAAGGTTTCCTAAAAAATTAACTATTATTTTTGATGTCGAAGGGGGGCAGCTTTTCCTTGTTCTGAACGTACCCCATTTTCCCGACCGTACCGACTAACGGATAATAATCGCAGAGCGTCATGCAATGTTGCCAAGTTTTTAGGTCCGGCTTAACTCTTCGATCACTCATCGCAAAGCGCTTTCGATAGGGGCACCATTTTCTCCGTTAAAAAATCACGTTGACTGTCTTAGTTTTCTATACCGGACCCTTGATGTCACTTGTCAAAAACAGTTCAATTCAAATAGTAGTGAAAATCAGATTAATGAACTTAAAGTATTAATTTCAGTCGCGACAAATCGCGCGATCGTTCATCACCGACTCGTGATGTTCTAGATATCTGCTGGAAGCCGGTGAAGGACGACCCGGGCAACTTCGATGCGTGGACACACCTGCTGCAGTGCGTCGAACAAATGGTTAGTCACATTTTTTTAGTTTTTATTATTATCTTTATTCATTATTTATTTATCTTGAAGGATTTAATTCGTCAGTCTCTGTTTTATTTTATTTTATCCAACCTAACTTTAGTTTTTGTAACTGTTCTGATCAACCTGTTACTCAATTCCGATTTTTCTTCTTTTATGTATACCCAATCCAATGATCGAGGCATATAAAATTGAATTGATTATTGTTTTCGTTCTAATCAGTATCTTCTCTTCTCTGGGATTGTAATCTCGGAATCACTGGTGGACAAGCCAAGCCACCAAAAGGAGGGGATTTCTTCAAAGAGAGGGGAGGGGTAATTGTAATTAACCGTTTCAATTTGAGCCTATTCTACACCTTAAAGGAATATATTCTACTCTTGTAACAGACTGCCTAAGAAGGGATGAATTCATCTTTTATGGCAATACATGACAAAATTTCATCTTACCCCCCCCCCCCCAGCCCGAAAAGTGATGGTCCTAAGCTTGAAACCTGGACGCAGATCCTGAAGCGTTGCTCTGGGGTTTCTGCCTTTGCCCGTCAGTTTATTCAACTCTATGGTCACTACGAAAACACCATTCTGAATTGTAGTAGTGTGCCTTGGTGGCTTCAGTTAATAAAAAGTGTTATTCCATTATTAATTCTTTCAGGATGAAATGAAGCCGGCGCGTGAGGCGTACGTGGAATTCCTGAAGCTCTATCCCTATTGCTATGGCTACTGGCGCAAATACGCCGAGATGGAACGACGCCACAAACACACCGAACGTTGCATAGAGGTAGGCGAATATTTATTTATTTATTCTCACTTCAAAACAATGTACAAAAAATTGAGAGAGGACGATAAGAAATGAGTGAATAAGTACTGATTTTGGAGAAGATGGAAAATAAACATTAGCCAAGAATAAGATGAAAAAAAATAATAAGAAATTAGAGAGCTGTATTATTATCGATTGTTTTATTCTTGACTCATTTTGTGCCAGGCCAGACAATTGCATCTAATCACCTAATGTTTCGCTCTATATTCGACTCACTTAGCTATAAACCGCGAAACTTATCACACGATATATGTTTCTAAACATAAACATGACGGATCGGCGGTGAAACATTAGGAATGAGTATGAGTCATGGATTGCCAAAAAAAAAATTCACACATTTTTTTTTTTTTTTTTTTTTTTTTTATTCATTTTTTTTTTTTTTTTTTACAAATTTTTGGTATTCATTCAGGATCGACCATACATGTCCCAAATCATCAGTAGGGTACTCATTTAGATTTATTTAATGATTCTGATGACTTAGATAACAGTTTTGAGCCCAAACTCGTAAGGAATAATTGATTAAAGTAAGGTAAAGAACTGCCTGGAATTCAAGTGAAAAGTTGTAGTGTTAACTACTCCAACTTGTGAATCGTTACATAGCTGCATCAAATGTAAGAGAAGGTGATGCACAGTAGTCGACTGTGCGACTCAACTCAACCCAACAGCTGTATGCTATAACATGCAATCATCATGTTCAGTGGGTGTTACCCGGGTTGGACAAGTTAACGTGTCATTTTTTCACTTGAATCTCAAGAAGCTCTTTAGCTCGGGCTGGCGATTGAGCAGATCACCGTAGGCTTGCACCATCATGTCTGACACGTGTAGGTGTGACACGTGTGAGCGCTGGCCATGACTGAATATAAAAATTAATTCATTTGGCGGCTTAGCATATTGACTGGGACGGCATTTTGTCCCCATTTATGAAATGGGGACAAAATGTGTTCCTCGTTTAGTGGGCAATGTGTTTTTAGAACTTTTCTCACACTTCTGACATTTTATATTACACTTCAGAGGTGTTTATTAACGTTTATTAACGTATTACAGACAAATTTTCAAAACTTTGTAAAAAAAAAAAAAAAAAAAAAAATGACCAAATTTTTTTTTTTTTTTTTCATTTTTTTATTTTTTTTTTTTAATTTTTTTTTTGGCAATCCATGGTATGAGTGGGCCTGTACTGCCAAGAAATGAGCCAAGAACGAAATAATCGACTATAGAATTGACTTGAACTCAAATAAAAATGCTCATTACCTATGCATTTTGCAAGTGAAATAAAAATAAATCATGCAAAGATTTGGCAGACTTGAAGATAAGAAACCTTAACACTTATGGCTTCGTTTTTTATCCATAAATAAAATGTTTTTACATTCTCAATCAGGTTTATGAGAAAGGCATTCTGGCGATCCCTCTGTGCTGCGACCTGTGGCTGAGCTATATCGCCTTCTACAAGGACTACCACGCATCATCAGAGGAGGCCACCAAGCTCAAAAGCATCAGATAGTTGGTTCACAAACAATGTACAATAAAAAGGGAGCAACACCCATTTTTGTAAAAAAATTTGTATTTTCGGAAACAGATGAATGCCGATCACACTGACTAATAAACATGCTGAATTGAAAATAAACCTTTCTACCACAAGCATTAAATACACATGGATTGACATTGAAATCCCATGGAACCAAAGTTTGTAAAAATGAAAAAACTTGATTTTCCTATATTTTTTATTTTTATTATTGTGAAATCACGGACATTTTCAGGCACAAATGAGCTGCGTGATTAAATTATAGCTTACTTGGCTGCTGGAATTGTTTTACATTTGGTATTGTGAAAAACAACCAAGGTTTTCCATATATAAAAAATTTAAGTGTTGTGGGAAAAAAATGTGGGGAAAAATTTTCTTCCTTGAGAAAAAAAATCGATCCATTTTTTACAAACTCTGCATGGAACTGCAGAAAACAGAGACAGAAAATAAAACTAACTAAAAAACGTTTCAGTCTATACGAGCGCGCTTTAACGGCGGCCGGACTAGACTTCCGATCGGATCGTCTGTGGGACGATTACATCCAATGGGAGTTGTCCAGTCGCAATCTGGTCAACGTCATGGCATTGTACGATCGACTACTCAAAGTGCCCACTCAGATGTACTCGAGTCATTTCGATAAGTTGGTGAAAACATTTTTCTTCTTAATAATTTTCACAACTGAATTTTTTTTTAATTGTGAATAAAAACGTAAATTATTTTTGAGATCTCGTAATTTTCTTTTCTTTTTCAGCAATTTAGTATTCTAAGTTATTAGTGGTTATCAGCCACTCTGAAATCAGCACTTAAATACGTTCAAACGACACAAATATGTCAGTTCGTTATGTTAGGATAGGAATAAGAAATTTTTATTTTAGTCAGTTACAAAAAATTACTCTAAGAAGCTGTGTCAGGAATTTTTTTCATGTTTTCTGCTTGCAGACTGCAAGATTTTGTCAACAAGAACGCGCCGGATCGGATCCTGCAGGAGGAAGACTACAACGAGCTGTACCGCACCGTCAAGTCCGCCATGGATGCAAAAAGCATCGAGGTCTACGTCGGTTGGTCATTTATCCAGTTGGCAAAACATGAATTAAACATTATTGCGGTGCCAGAACCAACTTTCCCAAAGAGAGAAGAATTCACAGTTTTCATGGCAATTTACCTACACTTTAGGGAACGAATTAAACTTTTTGAAACCGCCAAAGATAAGGAAAGTTCCACTTTTATCTCCCCATCTCGTCTGCTAGTGGAACTGTTCACATTTTGTTTTGATGTTCCGTCTCTGTTTGCATCTCATATTAATTCCGTTGCCAGAACTGTTCACATTATGTTTGAATGTTCCGCCGTTCCTATTTGCATCTTATAATAATTCAGTTTTTTAAGGAATTTGTGAATCCTACAAGATTTATTTTCATGTGCTCAGCATTCAGAGTTTTCTTGTTTCTTTGGATGCTTTTTTCAATTTGTGTGTGGTCTAGGTCTAATATCCGTTCATGTTTCAGTGGAAGAAGTCCAGGTCACCGATGACGGTCAGGAATACCACGGTGACACGGACGCACCCGTCAAGGTCGAACTCCATACCGAGTACAGGAAAAAGGTGCGTTTGGTCCGGGGTCTGACGGGTGATGATATAAAAAACTGGGTGATGATATAAAAAACGTCATCCATTTCCGGGATATCTGGTTCTGCTTACTAGTTTATAACACAATAATAGAAAATAGTTTTGTTTACAACCTATTTTATGACCCGAAAATCTCGGACAGTTTGAGATGCAACTAAATTTCAAACGTGATTTTTTTTCTGAAACTGAAACCCCAGTTTTATCAACCCCGTAAATCGAGATTTCGGCTGGATGCTTCAGTATAAAATCTGAGCCTTTTCCTAATCCTAATTGATTCCAGTACAACGACGAAGCGCTGAAGATGTTCCGCATCAGCATTCTGGATGAACGTCGTCGGGTGCATCTGGCCACCGAACATGAAGTCAGCAAACGGTGGACGTTCGAAGAGGCGGTCGGTGTTTAAATTTTTTATATTCGTTTCTGATTAGAAGATTTTGATGGTGGACGATTTTAAGAATTTATTGGTCCGTGGGTACCTTTTTTCGTTGCTTCCGACTAAAAACTTACGAAAATATAGCTAAACATGAATTAGTGCGCCAAAAAGTGCGTGGATTTCAGATATTTTGTCGATAAAATATAGTCAGTTCCTCATGAATGTCCCTCCTGTGAATCATTAGGACGTTAATCTAGAGAATTCACGCACCGCTTTGAAACAGTTATACATTTTCGACTATGACAATTTTATCTCGTTTCCTATAACTGACAGTTGTTTTTTGCAGATCAAACGTCCGTATTTCCACGTCAAGCCGCTCGAGCGCTCGCAGCTGAAGAACTGGCGCGCGTACCTTGATTTTGAGATTAATGAGGGTGCGCACGATCGCGTGGTGACGCTGTTTGAACGCTGTCTGATTGCTTGTGCCATGTACGAGGATATGTGGATTCGGGTAAGTTGTTGAGGAACTAGCAGAATGAATTTGTGAATTCAGAGTTAAGTACCTCTAAAATATGTTGATCAAAAGTGTCTGCCTGTAAAAAGAATTTTTCGATTTTCTCATTTCATTCGCGGATTCGACTGTCAATAACCTTTAATGAACTCTATGTTAATCCCCAGCCCAGTGAACGGAAATTAGGTTTTTTGGTCATGTCGAAAAATTTCAATTAACTTGAAGGCGCTCATGCTCAATATTTTAAAAGCTCGCTCAGTGAGAAATAGGTTTAGTAAAATATCCTGAAAGATAATGCCCGGAACTGGTCGAATCCGGAAGACCACTGAGTAGTAACTTTTTATTTCAGTATTTATTAACTATTTTTATCGTTTATTATTTTTATTTCAGTATTTATTAACTATTTTTATCGTTTATTATTTTTATTTCAGTACACCCGGTATCTAGAGGCAAAAGGTGATGAGGAATCCGTACGTGAAGTGTTCAAACGGGCCTGCGGTACGCACCTGCCGAAAAAGCCCACCCCGCATTTGGCCTGGTCGGCCTTTGAAGAGAAAAACGGTGATGTTTATCAGATTATGTGGAGATTATTAGGATATTATCATTATTTCGATTGAAATTTCATAATTATTTTCGTTACTTTTCTTCGTTCATTATTTCTCGCGGGTATGTGACGGAAATGAGTTTTTTCTGCTGCTCTGCTCTGATTCAACGTTTAAATCAAAAATTGCTATTTTAATGTTTCCATTATTTTGAAGGACGACTGAAACTGAACGCGGAAATAACTCATATTCGCACTGTTCATGTTGCTCAAATAATTTTTTTCGCTGCGTTAGAAAGTTTGTGTAAGAGTTTTGTGTATAGTCAACTTATTTGCCGCAGAGTAGGATGGATGGAATTATAAAGAAGGTTTTAGCTCCAAATTATCCTCTTTTCAGTTTATCTTAGTCTTCGTTTGGTATAGAAATACTCAATTCATTACTACTCCATCCTGCTTGATTTTCATGAAGAATGAAGGTAGGTAGATAGTTTAGTTTCGTCTGGCCTACGAAACCCCGTGTGGTCTGCACTAACTAAGACGCACGCTCTCAAACGAAACGCACAGCCAGCAAGAGTATACGTAATAAATTTTTTTTCTTGGCTTATAAGTTTTATTTATTCATTCTGTCTTCACTCTAGTTCACACTGTGAACCACGCGCCTAATGTTATTCAGGTCAGGCCTGAACCTATTTCATAGAAGATCTATACATTGTTTAGCAGATGGGCTAGGATCCAATTGTTGAACTCTTCAGAATCTGGGCCAATCTCCATTTTTATCATACAACATTTCACATACAAAAGAACGAAATCCACAAGAAGGCCAAATCCCTATCTTAATAGTTTCAATGCCAACTCTTTGCTCAATTTCAACGATTGGATTTTGGTCCCCACTTTTTCAATCCTGTTTCGCCTATTCATCCCATTTGCTCAGTGATATAACGTTTTTTATTTACGTTTTCATTTTTATTTTTTACGTCTACTAAATGATATGCGGGTACTTAGAGCTTCATCCGTGATCTCAAATACTGTGATAGGGATGATGTGAAACACATGGTTTCTATAAAATTTTCGAAATCCAATTACAAGTTCACACTGAATATAAAACACAAAAACGGTATTCATGAAGTGCGTTGTGTAGTTAAGGATGGTCTGGTCAAGGTATCAAATTTCAAGGTTGTCCTACAGAATTCTGTTTCATGTCATTTTTACGTAAGTAAGTTCAGACTTTCAGAACGTCGATAGAAGCACTAACACCTTGCAAGATATTTTGACCAAACTTTACATGATATTTTGCATGCGCGCGGTATTTTTGAAAAAGAACAGGTTTTCACTCAACGGTTCGGTTCCCAACTTCGGGGAAGAAATCAGCCGCTCGAAGGTCTTCCAGGTGCAGAAACCGACGATACGATAAAGCGATCAGATACTCATGATATTTAGTCAGGTTCTTATAGTGGTGATGATCATATATCTAAGATCAAGTGATACGTGATCAAAGTGATCATAGACTCCATCGTTTTTCTCTTTCGGCTTTTATATAAGTGGCTGGTTTATTGTTACCGCGTGTGGCCTTGCATTGTCCCTGCGCGCATGTGAAACATTATGCCCAGTTTCATAGTTGCTTTTTACTGATCAATTTCAAAACGTAACCAATTTAGTTTTCCGAATTAGTTCAACCAATGCAACTTGAAATTTCACAATGGTAAATTAAATTAGTTTTTTTTTCGCCGCAAAGTTGTCCTGAAACTGCTGCTAAAGTTTTCACTGATGTTTCACATGCGCGCAGGGACAATGCAAGGCCAAACATGGTAAAAATAAACCAGCCATAGTTGATTATGGTAAACATTTCCCGAAAAGCGAGTTCTTCTCCCAACCGCCAATCTTTGCTTAATAGTGCAACTATATTTTCATTTATCTACGTGTCTCTGTAGATGAATTGCCTTGCACCTTTCGGGAAGGCTTCTCATAATCGACCAATTTTACGGTTTTAATCTGTTCTTTAGTCTATACTTTCATATTCAACTCGACTGTTTGAAGACACAGGAGACCTGAGAGAAACTTGGTCTCAATTTTTCACAAAAAGTGAAATTTTTGATTTGAGCGAACTTTTCTGTTTTTTTCTCAATTGAAATAGCGATGTGTCACGTGATGACATCGATCAGTGATTGTGATACACATGTGTGATAGAGTGATATAGTGATTATCTAAGTGATACTATCCCGGCGTTACGCCACCCGCTGAAGTCAGAAGCGGTCAGTCAGATCTCGGCTTACGGTAGGTCAGCGTCGTTCTGACCTCGGAACGCGGAGTTCCCAGGACATCAGGTAAAGTTCGGATGGCGCATTTCGTATATTGATAGCATTGTTAATAAGTTCATCGGATCAAGTTGATTTGATTCATTGTGAAGTGATGGAATTAGATGAATAAATATTGTGACATTGTGCTTTGTTTTGATTAGCAGATGCAATATTTCATTGCGTGCATTGATAATCCAGTTGGAACTTTTTCGCACCTCCCTGAGGCTCCAAAATGTTAGCTCCGACATTTTCTTCTGTTTCTGATTTTAAATTTTAATTAATTCCAATGAAGTTACAACTTGATTACCGAACCCTGTTACACGCACTCTATTACATTTACGTTTAGTGTTTTGTGATACAACTCGTTGTCGCGGTTGTCCGAGATAGATGAAGTGTTTTCTCGTAATTTTTTTTATATTCTTTCCAACAATGAGATGAGGTAGATAATCCTCAGCGTAGAGATTTGGATGGCCGTGACAGAAGTACTCGAAAGTTGTGATAAACTGTGATTTCATCAACCTTACACCAACCACGCGCGTCAAACCCCTTTTCCGGATTTGTGATACTATTTACTCATAGAAAAGTTTTATTTAATTATTAATCATGATTATTACGAGAATACTCAATTTTGAACGCTAACGAAGTTGAATGTTCAAATGTTGAAATCTAGCTCATCGTCTATCTGTTATTCTACTTAATGTATTGTTTATCTCCATTTCGTACCATTACATTACTATGGGATCTCTCCTTTTATACCGTTTAGATTGCATTTTAATATATTTTTTATTGTATTTTGAAACTTTGGGTTTTCAAATTTAATTTGTTTGCTACTTTTGCAGGCAACTACGAGGCCGCCAGAGAGATTCTGTCAGATTTCGATCGACGTTGCGAAGGTCTGGTCATGATTCAGATGAGACGGATCGGCATTGAACGGCGACGGGCCATCGCCGAAGCTGGCAGTGTTGGTTGTTGTTGTTGTTGTTGTTCTTGCTGATGTTGTTGTTGTTGTTGGTTGCTGTTGATGTTGTTGTTGTTATCGTTGTTGTTGTTGACTCACCAACCCACTCACTCACTCCTTCACTCTCCCACGAACTCACTTATTTACTAATTGGCTCATTATAAATATTCACTTTAGTGTCAACTGTTAAGTATGTTAGACCTGATTTCGTCGGTGTGTCCAACCGCTTCGAACACATTATTCACTCAGTCACTGCTCATTCACTCACTCACCCCCGTAGGTCAACTCACTCATTCCATCACTCACCCGCATAACTCATTCACCCACTAACTCACTCACTCACCAACTCATTCACTCGCCCAGTAACTCACTCACCAACTCATTAACTCACGTTTCCAGGATGATCGACCTGATTTTGTCGGTGTGTCCAACCGCTTCGAGCGCATCATTCGCAATCCGCTTGTGCCAACCCGAGTGGCCAGCTACTATGCCATCAAATTCGCTCGATTCCAGGTGCCGTGAAGCATGATTGATTGATTAGATTACGAAACTCGAGTGGCCACAATTTTTTTCTAGAGTAAATCTCTCCCGTGAAAGCATGGACAGAACAGAACATTACAATGAAGCACTGGCGGACGAGCCAAACATCCAAAGAGAGGGGAATTTTTCTAAAGAGGGGGAATCGGCTGAATTTAGGTCATTCTACCTACACCTTAAGGAACAAACTAAACCTTTGGAAACTGCCAAAGAATTCCATTTTTCCCACCCCTTCTCGTCCGCTACTGCAATAAAGCACAAGCGGACGAGAAGTGGTGGAAAAACTGCGAATTCCATATTCCATCTTTTTGGCATTTAAAAAATTCGAATTTGTTCCCCAAGGTGTAGTTAAACAACCTTGGTGATCTGAAAACTGTAAATTCCCCTTCTTTGACAAAATTCCCCTCCCTTTGGATTAATGGCTCGTCTGCTAGCGCAATGATATGAGAGGGTTACTGAGACGCCGAATTTCTGTCTTTCAAAAATCTCCCGTCTGCTTCAGTGATGTACTGGAAGAATAGATAAGAGCAATTTTCATGTCATCATGAGTCAAACGACATTTATCATAATTAATGGCCCAGGCCAACTTATTTCAATCAAAACGTGTTTCTCAATGTTTAGGCACGCGTTCGCAACGACCGCAAGCTGGCGGAGAAGATCATCAAAGACGCGCTGAGTCGGGATCGGGTTAGTTTTAGTGAGAAAATAATACATGGTTCCTCGAGCCACACCATTAACTCGTTCTCTTCCATAAAGCTCCGGCCTATTACATAATGCACATGACAAAAGTTTTTTTGAACATTTGTTATTTGTCTACACCAATATTTCAACCTATACAACTAGTATTGATATTGAGCCGTTCCTCGAGCCACAATAATCACTGGTTTAATATATAGGACAACAACGCTCTCTACATGCAACTGGTCGACCTGGCCCTGCTCACGGACCCACTCGATGAGCCGCAAGTGGTGGCCGCGTTCGACGTGGCGCTGAAATCCTCGGATCTGTCCGATGCGGATAAGCTCAAGTTCAGTCAACGGAAACTCGAGTTTCTGGAAGACTGCGGCACGCATGTACCGACGTTGGTTGACTTGATTGTCTATCTTAAGTGCGAGTTATACTTCGTCGAATTATACTTCGGCGAGTTATACTTCGGCGAGTTATACTTCGGCGAGTTATACTTCGTCGAATTATACTTCGGCGAGTTATACTTCGGCGAGTTATACTTCGGCGAGTTATACTTCGGCGATTTATACTTCGTCGAATTATACTTCGGCGAGTTATACTTCGGCGAGTTATACTTCGGCGATTTATACTTCGTCGAATTTTACTTCGGCGAGTTATACTTCGGCGATTTGTACTTCGTCGAATTATACTTCGGCGATTTATACTTTGTCGAATTATACTTCGGCGAGTTATACTTCGGTGAGTTATACTTCGGCGAGTTATACTTCGGCTGCTTTCTATAGAAAGGTGCGCTGCGCACGTGCGCCGAAATCGGAACGCAGAGCACGCGTGCTCCGTGCGTCGGGCGCTGAAGTATAACTCGCGCTTACGGGTTGATAGTTGAACGTGCTGTGTTGATAACTGAATTTTCACCTGAATTATCATATTGTTATTGATTGAAAATGTTGTAGTTGGTAACTGAAAATTTACTTGATTTATCTTGGAGTTTTTGATCGAACTGGTTATAGTTGATAACTGAAAATTTACATGATTCCTCTTAGGGTTGTTAATTGAACTTGTTGTATTTGATAACTGAAAATTTACATGATTTATCTTAGAGTTGATAATTAAACTTGCTGTATTTGATAATTGAACTTTTACATGAACTTGTTGTAGTTACTAGTTGATTACTGAAATTTTACATGCCGAGTACTAGGACTTCGTAACATTTTGATTGAAAAACTTTCCAGCATCCAAGAGCACTTTGAATTCCACCTGAAACTCAACAAATCAGTATCCGGCTCCACATCCAAGCGCAAATCGGCCAGTGCATCTGAACACAGAAGGTTGGTGGCACAAAACACTGACCCCGGAGATTAAAAAATCGTCCAAAACTGCGAAAATTTGATTTTTTCTAAAATTATAATTTTTTTACATTATGATTTTTTGAAAGTTTGAAAGTTCCATATAAAAAATTTCCACATTCGAAATTTTCGATTTTTTTTTATTTTAATTTTAAAATTAGCTTTTTAATATCTATTTTTATGATTACAGTGACGAGAAGCGCAGCCGACGCAGCGGTCATGGCAGCTCGCACGGGGGCGGGGGGCATGCGCAGGACAATGGTCAGGCTGGCGGCCCACAGGCGCAACAGGCCCAGTATAATAATGTGGTGCAGATGACGGCGCCGCCCCAGCAGGTCCAGTACACCACCTATCAGTACCCGCCGCAGCAGCAGCCCATGCCCATTCAGGTTGGAGAATTTGCAGAATAGTGAGCATTTTGCCGACCAGGCCAGGTTAATATTGGTGGTTGAGACTTTGCATAATAGTGAGCAATTTGCAGACCACACCAGGTTAATATTGGTGGTTGAGACTTTGCAGAATAATGAGCACTTTGCCGACCAGGCCAGGTTAATATTGGTGGTTGAGACTGCATAATAGGGAGCATTTTTTCCAATTATTAATATGAATAAGACTCATTATGTAACTGTCGATTAGGTGTAACTTGCCGACTAGATAGCTTGAGTTTACAGACCAACTCTGAATTTGCTGAACAACTCTGATTTTGCAGACCTACGCGCCAACTGGCCAACCCGTTCAGTACGCGCCGGCGCCCCAACAGACTTTCTACTACCCGCCGCCCTACCAATAATAGTGATATATATAATACGGGATTTTTCAAGGGTGACTTTGTAGTTATGTGATTTTAGTATAAAAAATTTGCTGGTCATTCAAAAGTTTTTTCTTTCAAAAGTTTTCTGAAAAAAACCGAACCTCTGGGCAACTAGAAATAGAAAGACACCCTGATTTCATGTTTGGTATGGTATGACGAACCCACCGTTTGGAAGTTTCACTGACGTCCAAAAAGTTTGTCAATCGCAATAACGTCTAGACTGATGTGAGTGGTTTCGCCTTGTTGTACCGGTTTTTGTTCTCATAAATTCTGATTTTCCGAACTTCATTTGTTGTCTTTTTTCTTTCAGATTCTCACACATTGGGGCAGATATTGATATCTGCACTTTGTTCAACTATTATACTCTTTAATTGCTTCTCAGTTGTTTGAATGTTCATGTGTATAGCTTAGTCAGGGTTTCCTGTTACCAAAAGTTAAGTAAGCGCAATTTTGAGTATAAACATGAAATACGTAATAATAAATACATACGATATAATATAATAATATTAATTCTAGCTAACTTAAAACAGAACTGAGTGAAAAAAAAACTATTACTATGGCGTTTCGTCCTGAAACATCCGACGCCAAACTAACTTGTATGTCGTCTAGTCAAGTCAAAATCTTATCAGAAAAAGAATTTGTTTGTCGTAAATGTGAAAGCGCGCCAAACACACATTTGAATTCAAACTGCGCGCCAAAAAGTTATTGGTTAACATGAATTGGAATAGGCTATATTGTTGCATTTTCAGTAAAGTTATCCGATATTTCAGACAATTGAGAAATCTTCTCCTGTTATCATCCCGTTGTCTTCGTTTCTTTCTTGTCTCTGACGATTATACTTCAATTGTGATTACCGGCTCAGTTGTTTTCCCCATGATTTTGATTTAGAATACAGTTTCAATGTACACACTAGCGGATGAGAAGGGGAGGGAAAAGTGGAATTCCCCCTTCTTTGGGGGTTTCAAAAAGTATAATTCGTTCCATAAGGTGTATGTAAAATGGCTTAATTTTTGCTAATTCCCCCCTCTTTGGCAAAGTTCCCCTCCCTTTGGAGGATTAGCTCATCCGCCAGTGAATGTACAATATCATGTAATTGAATCACCATTAAAATGGTGTTCCTTTTTGAAAGTCATGCGTAAATTTTTTGCTTTTTTCATAAAAATTTCATGAAAAATCTATAGTGTGATTTTCGGTTTTCCTCGATCGGCTTTTAGTATTTGGTATTGTTCGCTAGTGGTCGTTATGATAATTTGTTCTGAAACTTTTTTGCTCTATTGTTCACAGAATACTTTTAAAATTAAAATTACCAATTAAACATGACAAAAAATATTTCTCTTTGGTCATCAAATGCTACCTAATAAGCAAAACATGATTTGGGAACGGTTCGAAAACGCAAACGTTCAATGATGCCGGGATTTTAACATTGGACAATGAAAAGTTTGCTTATTGGGTAACGCTATATTTTAATCTACATGTTTATGGATGACTATTGATTTTTAGTACCTTATTTGTAATTCTTTTCCTGATGAACTGTTACTGTTGTAAAAGTGATTATTCGTATTCGTAATAAAATTATTCCAAGATATGATGGCAAAACTTGAATTTTTTTATATTCTGTGATATTGCTGTTCACACAGCACAAAGCGGATTGAGAAGCGCTTTGTTATCCATGAAACCAGTTCCAATAAAGATTGTTGGTTGGTTCAACATTGTTGTAACAGTTTTGTTGCCCGCAGGAAAATCTTTTAGCTAGTTGATCTGTAAATTCATTCTTGTATTCTTTGTATTTCAGTGAATTTTCGGGTCGGAAACAGTAAACCATGAAAGTCGTGCGGCCATCATGGATCAATCACAACGGTTAGAAGTTAGAAACAGAGGTGTTTTCCATAACAATAATATTAGCTTATCATATAAACATCATAAAAATCATCAACAAAAACAAAACCCATCATATATAATTAACAACACTAAATACATTATACCCTTAACCTTAAATAAGTGGCGTTTCGCACTGTTTCGTCAAGACGCCGCCTAATAATCCCCCAGAGCTCGTCAGTTGACAAGTCCTAGAATCGAAACCTCTCAATTGACACAAACCCTGACGCGTGACTCTGCTGTTTCTGCCATTGCCCGTCAGTTTGATCCATGTCCCCCAATCACCATGAAAACACCATTTTGATATATTGGTGCGCCTTGTTAGCTTTAGTGATGAAGCAGTTCCAAGAGTAATAAAATGGTCAAAATCTTCTTCCTACTCCAATAGGGATTCATTAAATTTTGATTGATTTGTGATGATCGATTTTATTCTTGACAACCTGATGAAAACTCAAAAGCTGATATTCAGAATTTTAGAAAAAAACGTAACATTATAAATAAATTATAGGCGCCCTTATACACTC
>OZ038443.1:32448668-32469836 GCA_964036265.1 Daptonema setosum
TCACTCACTCACTCACTCACTCCCTCACTCACCAACACACTCACTCACTATTCCCTCACTAACTCCTTCACTCACTCACTCACTCATCCCTCCATTCCATTACAGGTCGAGCACATGCAACGCGAGTTCGGCAGTCAGTGTCTACCACCGTATCTCAGCAGTCTGGCACTTAACGGCCACTCTGTCAACGGCGATATCGTAGAAGAGTTCTGCGATGACCCGGCGGTGATCGTGGCCCGACGGTTGCAGCGGGAGAAGGTTGGGGAGTTTCACTGGCGGATGAACCAATCCTTCGAAGAGAGAGGAATTTCGTCAAAGCGGGGAGAGTTGGCAGTTGTTAGGCCATTTTACCTACGCCTTAGGGAACAAATTCTACTTTTACAAAATTAACAATGGGCAATAAAATAATGATGATTCACAAATTTGTTAAGTAGAAAGTGATGGGTATTTGTTTTTGTATCCGATTTTTTAGGAGCTGGCCGCCACCGCGGTGAATCCGCCGATGGCAACGTCGACGACAACCGCTATCGCCGCGGTAACAACCGCAACAACAACAACAGCAGCTCAACAGTTAACGACCAGTAGCACTAGCACATCAATAACAACAACAACATCAACCACAACAGCACCGGCCAGCACAACGTCCACAACATCCACAACGGTGGCCCCAAAACAAACAGGTTACTTACTCTTTTGGCTTGTGTTATTTCTTGATTTTTTGTTTTGTTATTAACAACCTTTTATGAACTTTTTCGAAGTAAAAGATGATCTCTTCTTATCCGGATCAGGAAGCTGATATTTTCTAATCATATTTTTTTATAATTTTTTGAATTGAACCTAATGTTTCAGAAACAAAGGACAAAAGCGGCAAACGTCGCATCACGCCGATGTTTCTTGGTAGTACGTCGATCACACCGAGTGCGCCCGTGGCTGTACCGATACAAACGTTAGTTGTTGTTGTTGTTGTTGTTGTTGTTGTTGTTGTTGTTGTTGTTGTTGTTGTTTTTGTTGTTGTTGGTTGTGGTGGTTGTTGTTGTTGTTTTTTTAGTCATCAATTTTTCAAGAATCAATGAATGTGGTACATTTGTCGTTTTATTTTACAATTTTTTTAAGAAACGTGAATGTTTTTAGGTAGCTCTTATTAGCCAGTTTTGTGGTTATTTTTTAGTGTTTTTCTTACTTTTTGAGAAATGTTTGACACAACTGTATCTTCGAGAATATGCTAGAATTCTTACTTATAGCTTATGTGAACCTGAACGAGATGTGTAATTTTATGTGGTCATGGTTGCTTTATTGCAGTCAATCAACAACCTCATCAACTCCATCGTCATCCATCATGCCCAATGCACCGTCCTCTACGACGGCAACTGCCACCAAGAAGGCACCAACACCATCGCCGTTAGCTAACGTCGAGGTGAGTGAGTGAGTGAGTGAGTGAGTGAGTGAGTGAGTGAGTGAGTGAGTGAGTGAGTGAGTGAGTGAGTGAGTGAGTGAGTGAGCGAGTGAGCGAGCGAGTGAGTGAGTGAGTGAGTGAGTGAGTGGGTAAGTGAGTGAGTGAGTGAGTGAGTGAGTGAGTGAGTGAGTGAGTGAGTGAGTGAGTGAGTGAGTGAGTGAGTGAGTGAGTGAGTGAGTGAGTAAATGAGTGAGTGAGGGACTGACTGACTGACTGACTGTTTTTTCAGACGCTGAAACGGGCTCTACAGACGACATCCCTGGAACAGATTCGTCAATCCTCCAGTCAGCCGACACGACCCGGGAGTGCTGCCGGGAAGAAACATCGTAAACACGGACGTGTCAGGGTGATTGATGATGATGATGAGAGCGAGGAGGAGGAAACAGTTAGTTGTTGTTGTTGTTGTTGTTGTTGTTGTTGTTGTTGATTGGTTGTTGTTTTTTTTTATTGTTGTTGTATATGATATTGTTGGTTATGGTGCGGAGGACCGATGAAGTGATTATGATTCCACAGGAAACGACATCATCGTCAGCTCGGCAAACAGCTTCGGTGTCGGCTGGTGTAACTCGTGAGCCCATTTTCCCCACTCCAGAGCCACAAAAACAGCTCAACAAAAACTGGAATGTTGGTTTATTCACTCGCGGTACGCGGTTTCATGGCTAATACTCGCTTTTTTAACAGTCACTCGTTTTTATTGGAACATACACCTAAAGAAACGAATTCCACTTTTTGAAACCGCCTAAGATGGTTGAATTCCACCTTTCCCTCCCCTTGTCGTCTCTCCCTCACTCGTTCACTCACTCATTCACTCACTCACTCACTCACTCATTCATTCACTCACTCACTCACCCACCTACTCACTCACTCACTCACTCACTCACTCACTTACTTACTCACTTACTCACTCACTCACTCACAAACTCGCTCACTTACTTACTCACTCACTCACTCACTTACTCACTCACTCACTTACTCACTTACTCACTCACTCACTTACTCACTTACTCACTCACTCACTCACTTACTCACTCACTCACTCACTTACTCACTCACTTACTCACTTACTCACTCACTCACTCACTCACTCACTCACCCACTCACTCCCACGTCCAGTCACAAACAATCCGTGTGTTGAATGCCACTGGTACGCGATGCACTCGACTGCAGTTGTTGGAAAAGCCGACTCCAAAAATGGGTGGTTAGTCAGACAGACAATCAGTTAGTTATAAACTCAGTCAGTCTGACAGTCAGTCAATCATTCAGTCAGTCAGTTAGTCAGTCAGCCAGTCAGTCAGCCAGTCAGTCAGTCATTCAGTCAGTCAGCCAGTCAGTCAGCCAGTCAGTAAAATAATCAGTCAGTCAGTCAATCATTAAATCAGTTAGTCAGTCAGTCAGTTAGTCAGTCAGTCAGCCAGTCAGTCAGCCAGTCAGTCAGTCAGTCAATCAGTCAGTTAACCGATTGGTCAGTTGATTAAATTTTTTTTTGTTTCAGCCACGCCCGACAATTCTATGGACACGGAAGGGGAAAATCAGACGGTTTTGCTGGAAACGGTGCTCGATAGTCGAGTGATCCTAATGGCAGTCAGCAGGTGGGTGCAGTCAATCATTATGTCATCTGATAGGTATTCGTTTGATAGGTATTCGTTTGATAGGTATTCGTTTGATAGGTATTCGTTTGGTCTGTCAGTCTGATAGATAGTAAGTAAATCAGTCAATCAGAAGTGATTCAGTCTTTCAACTAGCTGCCGTCTCGCATGTGATTTATTGGGTCACTTTGAAACATCTGGTCAACTAATCATGACGAGGAGGGGGGGGGGGGCGGGAAGACTGAACAGGTTTCACAAAGTAGTGTTTCTTCCCGTACGGTGTTGGTAAAGTAGCCTAATTTCCGTCAATTCCCCCGTCTTTGGAGTGATTTTCTCCATTGGGAGGCTTGGCTCGTCCGCCGGTGAGTTCAGGATATCATAAACTTTTTGGGATAATTTTTTGAATTCTTGTTAGGAGTCACTCACTTTTTCACTCACTCACTCACTTGCTCACTCACTCACCCACTCTCTCAACTGACTCATCCACTCACTCACTCACCTCACTCACTCAACTGACTCATCCACTCACTCACAGCTCGTACATCTGCTGCGCGCTCACCGATCACACGATTCACGTGCTCGATCATAGTCTGCGTCCGATCGGTTGTGCTGTTTTACTACCAGAACCTTGTGCCCTGCTTTGCTGTACGGATACGCTGATGATGGCCATAACCGTGCAGGCGAATTGCTACTTGATGTTGGTGGTGATTCACTCGCTCAGTTACTCACTCACTGATGTAGAAACTTACTCACTCACTCACCTAATGGTTCATTCACTCATTGCCTCCCTCATTAAATTACTCATTCTTGTCTCATTACTCGCTGACTCACGCAGTAACTTACTCACTCACTCACTCACTCACTCACTCACTCACTTACTCACTCACTCATTACACTCACTCACTCACTCACTCACTCACTCACTTTACTGCACTCACTCACTTCACTCACTCACTCACTCACTTCACTCACTCACTCACTCACTCACTCACTCACTCACTTCACTCACTCACTTCACTCACTCACTCACTGCACTCACTCACTCACTCACTCACTCACTCACTCACTCACGCACTCACGCACTCACTCACTCACCCACTCAGTCACTCACTCACTCACTCACTCACTCACTCACTGCATTCACTCACTCACTCACTCACTCACTTCACTCACTCACTCACCAGCAATCACTTCACTCACTTCACTCACTCACTCACTCATTCACTCACTCACTCACCAGCAATCTACGCACCCAATCGGCACTCATGTCTAACGAGCCATTGACGCCGTTGACGAGCACCGCGGATTCGGTGAAGATACGCCATGAAACATTGCTGGATGACAGTCAGATACCGGTGATCTGGCTGACCAATGGTCGAGTATATGCATTCGACTATCGATTGCGCATGTGGTCAGTGAGTGCAGTGAGTGAGTGAGTGAGTGAGTGAGTGAGTGAGTGAGTGAGTGAGTGAGTGAGTGAGTGAGTGAGTGAGTGAGTGAGTGAGTGAGTGAGTGAGTGAGTGAGTGAGTGAGTGAGTGAGTGAGTGAGTGATAGTGAGTGAGTGAGTGAGTGAGTGAGTGAGTGAGTGAGTGAGAGTGAGTGAGTGCGTGAGTGAATGAGTAAGTGAGTGCAGTGAGTGAGTGAGTGAGTGAGTGAGTGAGTGAGTGGAGTGAGTGGAGTGAGTGGAGTGAGTGGAGTGAGTGGAGTGAGTGAGTGAGTGAGTGAGTGAGTGAGTGAGTGGAGTGAGTGAGTGAGTGGAGTGAGTGAGTGGAGTGAGTGAGTGAGTGAGTGAGTGAGTGAGTGAGTGGAGTGAGTGAGTGAGTGAGTGCAGTGAGTGAGTGCAGTGAGTGAGTGAGTGAGTGAGTGAGTGAGTGAGTGAGTGAGTGTGAGTGGGTGAGTGAGTGAGTGAGTGGGTGGGTGACTTCTAGGGTTCTACTCGCTGACGAACAATCGACGATCGGTCGTATGAGCTCGCATGCACTGCAGGTACAGCACGGCGATGAGTCGGTGACGCTGTCAGTCAAGTTGGATGTCTGACTGACCGACTGACTGACTGACTGATTGACTGACTGACTGACTGATTGACTGACTGACTGACTGACTTGCTGACTGACTGACTGACTGATCGACTGGTTCAATGACTGACTGATTGACTGACTAAGTGACTGACTGACTGACTGGTTGATTGATTGTGTTATTGATGGAATGAATGACTACTTGATTGAGTGACAAGTCGATTATTCATCAATCTGAATTACTCGTAAAAAGTGAAAGTTGATTGAATGAGGAGCTGTAAATGAGCTAAAACTAAAACTAAGCTAAAAAGACAGACCTGACTCAACTTCACCTTCTGATTCTCAATGATGACTGACTGACTAAGTTAAAGTTGGGGTTGCAGTGCGTCATTAAACGTCAGTCAGTCACCCACTAAACAGTCATCGGACGCCGACAAATCACGCTCGTCTGTCATGTGCAATATGGCGCAGATTGAGCGCGCACTGCAGGTTGGTCAGTCAATTAATCAGTTTGTCTGTCAGTCTGTCAGTCAGTCAGTCATTAACTCAGTCAGTCAGTCTCAGTCAGTCAGTCAGTTGGCCAATCAGTCAGTCAGTCAGTCTGTCGATTAATCAGTCTGTCGGACAGTCAGTCAGTATGTCCATCAGTTATTCAGTAGTTATCAGTCTGTCAATCAGTTAGTCAGTCAGTCTGATATTTTTGTTCTGGTGTTTCCGACACTCAGTCAACCATCAACCAATATTTCCAATAGTCGGTTATCAAAGTCTCAGTCAGTCAACAAAATAAATTTCAGGTCAGCGCTTTGCTCAAGAAACCGATAGACTACAAAGATGCGTTAATCAAGTATGTGGCAGCGTTGGTGTCTTCCGGTGAGGAATTACTTTGTTCACTCACACACTCACTCACTCACTCACTCACCCACTCACTCACTAACTCACTCACTCAAACAGAAGTGTGACCTACTGGCTGATGGTCGTTAAAGAATATGCCTTGAACATGTGATGGAGTGACTTGGAACTTGATTCCATGATATACCTTATGGCAAGCACCATTCGTGATTGGGACCCGGCGAAGTCTTGATATGAATAAGACAACCCAACAACAACAACAACAACAACAACAACAACTATATTACTCACTCACTCACATATCCATTCATTTACTCTTCCACTCACTTACTCACATATCCATTCTTTCACAGGTGAGCTGGTGCGTGTGAAAAATCTCTGCAATGATCTTCTCATGAGTGGCTCTTCAAATGAGCATAACTTTCTGTCGTCGACTCCGTTGACGCTGTCGGAGCGACGCGAGTTTCTGAAGTTAGTGACTTACTCAATCACTTTTCACTCACTCACTCACTCACTCACTCACTCACTCACTCACCAACCCACTCAATCATCACTCACTCACTCACTCACTCACTCATTCAGCACTCATGTCGTCGAACTACTGGCCAGCAACGCCACCTTCGCCGACTACCAACGTCAGCTGATCGACCTGCTGGCAGAAAATACCACGGAGTCTGCCACGTTAGACTCGACACTCAATTCGACGCTGGCCGACTGCTTCATGGATGCATCGATGGAGTGATTTTTTTATTGAATATTGTTCAAATTTCTCTCTTGGGATTCCTCTGTATGTGGAAAGTGAAAAAAACCCCTCTTTCAAAAAGTAGAATTTGTTCCCAAAGGTGTTGGTAAAATAGCCTGAAAACTGCCCCTCTTGGACGAAATTCCCCGCCCTTTAGATTAGAGGATGAGTTCTCGTCCGCCAACGCCTCATGAAAGTCCTCTAGATGGAATGATTTTTTCATGATTGTGATGGTTTTTGTTTCAACGCAAAACTTTTCTTTGAAAAAATTTAAAAAAATTAATTAAATAATTTTTTTTTGGTTTTTTTCTATGATTGTGATGGTTTTTGTTTCAACTGAAAAAATTTTTTGTCTGAGAGGTCGTTTCGAGATTTGAGATCTGATGGCACTGTCGGAAGAGCTAATCCTTCTAAGGGAGGGGAATTTCGGGCAGGAATGAGCAGTTTTCAGGTCATTTTATCTACACCTTAGGGAACAAATTCAAGTTTTTGAGAACGCCAAAGGGGGGGCGGGGAATTCCACTTTTCCGTTCTTCCCTCGTCCACTAGCGGACGAGAAGGGGAGGGAAAAGTGGAATTCCCCCTCTACGGCGGTTTCAAGAAGTGGAATTTGTTTCCTTAGGTGTAGGTAAAATGACCTATTTTCGGCCAATTCCCCCTCTTTGGCAAAATTCCCCTCCCTTTGGAGGTTCAGCTCGTCCGCTAGTGTCTGATGGAACAAGTTTTCAATCTTTTGTTTCGAGTTTTGATGCGATATCATGCGTTGGGTTTTTTCAGATGAATTCGCTTCCACTAGCGGGCGAGAAGGAGAGGGAAAAGTGGAATTCCCCCCTCTTTGGCGGTTTCAAAAAGTTGACTTTGTTCCCTAAGGTGTAGGCAAAATGGCCTGATTTCTGAAAATTCCCCCCTCTTTGGGAAGATTCCCCTCCCTTTGTAGGTTTGGCTCGTCCGCCAGTGTTCGCTTCAATGTGTTCACAATTTACGTTTTTTTTTCATATGCGTGTCTATCGATTTATCAATTTTGTCTAATGTTTTTATGATTCGCTTCCCCAGTTAATTGGTTTATATCGGCTTTTTTGTATTACTATTAATTGTATTAATTGTTTTTGTAACACCAGTGCACAAATTGTTACACCCGTTGCTCATCCGGTTATGAGTTTTTTTTTATCTTAAAAAGGTTTTGCTTCTGCTTTATTTGTCATAATTATTGAAATAAAAATGTTCACTATTCTCTCGAATCAAGTTTACGCACAATATCAGACTTCCAGTTATAAAACGGTTTACTGTATCAACGAAAGAGGCTAGCAATAAGGCAAAATTCCTAACCCAGAAATTTTTATAAATTTTTTTTCTAAACGCGAAAGTTTTCGGTCACCAAAATTTTATCAAATGAAGTTTTACTGTCCGTTAACCACCCGATTTTATATCGTGAGGTAGGTATGCAGGCAGAAATTTCGTGTCCGGGAAGAATTCCAGAAAAAAAATTTGTAGTTTGAAATTTGCGGCAACACAGTATGAAAAATCACACCCAGAAAAAGCAAAACGTTACTGGACGAATGGGGGATCGAACCCCAGACCTCGCGCATGCAAAGCGCGCGCTCTACCACTGAGCTATACGCCCGATAACGCAGAGTAGCTGGCTGACACTAGTTGACGTGCGACGTGTCTTGCAACGACGAGACAGCGTTACAATACTGCCTATGCACGTACATACATACACAAGTACGTACTACATTCACTAGCGGACGAGAAGGGGAGGGAAAAGTGGAATTCCCCCTCTTTCGGTTTCAAAAAGTGGAATTTTTTCCCTGAAGTGTAGATGAAATGACTTGAAAACTGCCAATTCCCCTCCCTTTGGAGGTTTGGCTCGTCCGCTACGCCGATGAGTACATGTTGTATGTATGTACAACTGTATGTATGTACAGTGGCGGTCAAAAGTTTAGGAACACCCTGAATATGGGTGTTTTCCCCTGTAAAACACGGTTTAATGAATAAATCGGGCTGCAATCTTCAGGAGATGTGAAAATCATGTATTGAAGACCGTTTTGAGTACATAGTTGAGTATTAGAAATGAAGATTTTTTTCTAAGAAGTTTATAATCGGATTTGTTATAGCACGCGTCTGTACGTGGCTCACATGCGCCGACGGTGTTTTGAAGGCCGTTAGATGGATAGAAAGTGTTCAATTGAATTTAAATCATCAGAAATAGTTAACGGGTAGTTATGGGATATATTGCTGTCATTTAACAGGAAGGAAATCGACCTTCAATTGCCCTGTGTCGCATTATAAAAACGTGAAATGTTGTCTGAAAACCAATACTTTCAAATTTTTTGATTTGAAGATTAGTTTATGGATTGTTCAAGGTAAAGAAACACCGAAAACAATGTGTTTACTTCAAAACAAGCCCTGTATAAACAATAATTAACTTTCTTGCATCAAATCTCTTTTGAATAACAAGTTGTTTCCAATAGTACCGTAGTGGTTTTCCTTGCATTTTGCGCGATTTGCTCTAAGTGACTTTAGAACATGTCGAACACGATAAAAAGTATGCATGAGGTGTGGATAGTACCAATGAATATCATCAAACTGATTTCAGTCTCAATGTAAAGTTCATAATCTTGTAACTGTCTTCAAACCACCGTCAATGCGTGTCACCCACGAACAAACGCATACTTTTAGATAACACACTTAAACTGCCTAAAAACCATTTATCATGAATCAAACACAATTATACAAATAAAACAGGCTTAGACACATGTTTTCCACATCTCCTGAAAATTCCAGTCCGATTTATACATCCGAACGTGTTTTATAGGGAGAAAACATCCAAATTAGGGGTGTTCCTAAACTTTTGACCGCCACTGTATGTATGTCAACATCAGCGGATGAAGCAAAACGGAAACGTGGAATTTTCTCCGCTTCGGCATTTCCAGAGAGTATGATTCATTTCTTCTAAGGTAGGTAAAATGGCCTAACAACTGCCGTTTCCCTTCTCTTGAGAAAAGTTTCGCTCCCTTCGGAGTTTTGGCTTGTCCGCTAATGCAATCACTAGCGGACGAGAAGGGGTGGGAAAAGTGGATATCCCCTCTTTGGCATTTTCAAAAGTATAATTTGTTCCCTAGGGTGTAGGTAAAATAGACTGAAAATCGAAAATTTCCCCCTTTTTGGCGAAATTCCCCTCCCTTTAGACGTTTCACTTGTCCGCCAATGGGTGGGTAAAGTGTAATTCCCCCCTCTTTGGCATTTTCAAAAGTATAATTCGTTCCCTAGGGTGTTTTAGAATGGCCTGAAAACTAGCGATTGCCCCCTCTTTGATGAAATTCCCCTCCCTTTGAAGGAATCGTTCGTCCACCAGTGGCAGATGTAAAATATCAGGAAATGATGAAGGAATAGACGATTTCTCTCTCTCTTTCATGCTAAAACGCTGTGGGGAAATAGCCATGCTAAGGGAAAATTCGTAATCACCCAATTTGCAAAGATTATCAACTTCCGATTATATACTCCATTTATTCAAACTAAGCACAGTTCGTTTTATTACGTCGCTTTTACATTGAACGTACACACTGGCGGACGAGTTAATCCTCAAAAGGGAGGGAATTTTACCAAAGAGGGGGAATTGGCAGTTTTCAGGCCATTTTACCAACACCTTAGGGAGCAAATTTAACTTTTTGAATACGCCAAAGAGGTGGGAATTCCACTTTTCCCACCCGTTCTCGTCCGCTAGTGAACGTACATAACGGTGGCCCTGCGCAGGCAAGCTCTGAAACTGATGACACCGTTGGCGTTGGATGGAGGAAACTGACTGACTGACGGATTCATTGACTGACTAACTGATTGATTGAATTAACGTACATATTACCGACAGACTGACTGATTCACGAACTGACTGGGAGACTTTTTATTATCCTACTAATTGAGTGACTGTCTGTCGTCTGACTGAACACAACGTTCATGTTAAAAAATTCGTGAATTTGAATATGCAAAAATTTTATTGCCACTCTTACCATAATGTAATTCAAATTGTTTACATTTCGTATTCGAAGACTAGAGTTTGCAGTTGTGGTCATAATTTTGCAACACACGGACAACATCAATAAAATACCATCGAAAGATGATTCACGGAAATCAAAACAGCTGTTTTCACTATGACACAAGCCTGCAATGACAAACAACACGAGCAAGTAGAACAACAACCACAACAACAACAACAATGACAACAACAACAACAACAACAACAACAACAACAACAACAACAACAACAACAACAACAACAACAACCACAACAACAATCACAACAACAACCACAACAACAACCACAACAACAACCACAACAACAACAACAACCACAACCACAACAACAACCACAACAAAAACAACAACACGAGCAAGTAACAACCAAAACAACAACAACCACAACAACAACGCCAACAACAACATTACAACAAACACATTTAAAATCTGTCATATTAGCGTGATATCGATCCGAGAGCTGAATAAAACCATCTGGTAACTGCATATTATCAAAACATTTAAAACCAATGGTCATCCTTAGATTTAGTTTTACACACATGGAAATGAAATGTCCCCTGGTTTTGCATTGTACCAAATTCACTGAATAAAAAAGCAGTTTATAAGCTGATTTTAGTAAAATACATTGAACGTGTATTAAATGTTTGACAACTCCTTTTATCATAGAAAAGTTCTAGAATGTATGAAAAAAGCTGACAATCCGTTGCCGCGATAACTGATATTTCATCAACAATGCCTGATCACGTTCACATTATTTATAGGCGCATCATATCGGCGTTGGCTTGCGAATGGCCAAATTGAGTGAGTCAGTCAATCATTCACATTCAGTCCGTCAGTCAGTCAGTCAGTCAGTCACTCAGTCAGTCAGTCAGCCAGTCAGTCAGTGAGTCAGTCAGTCAGTGAGTCAGTCAGTGAGTCAGTCAGTCAGTAAGTCAGTCAGTCAGTAAGTCAGTCAGTCGATCAATCAGTCAGTCATTTTCACAGCTGCATGTGATCCCATATACAAAAAAGTTATAGAAAAACCTGTTCCCATGTTATAGAAGAACTTTAACAAAATGCCGAAGGAGGCGCCAATTCAAAGTCATAGTCAATTGTGAATACTCTACGCATGACAATGGTGCAATACTACATGATGGTATTTACTCAAACATGATTCTCGCCCTGCGCAGGCACGATGTTTCACGGTACGGTACATCTGGGTATAAAAAGTGGTCACCAACAAAGTATGCCTCATTCATACTCGTTCATATAGTCGGTTATGATAAACATTTACAAAACGGTGTACAGAATTTCATGTACAGACACATAGCGAAATGGTACTTTAGCTCTGTTTCATCGTATTTGAGAAATTTTTCGACAATAGGTTTACAGTTTTTTCGTCCTTTCTATCGTAAACCTTTATGCTGCATAGTTCTAAACACATCGAGAGAGTCATTCTGTTCGGTTGGTGAATTATTTCATGAAAAATTTGGGAAAGGTTTATTATAACCGGCTATACTCGTCCAAATAACATTCTTATAATAAATCGCATACTCATTAAATTGTTCAGTTAAGTGCTTTGAGTTCGGTAGCAGAGCTCATTTCTTTTATGGCATTCTCTTATGATTAGGATACAGAAATTTATTGTGTTTAGCTTATTGTTATTATTGTTATTATTATTATTGTTATCATTATTGCTATTATTAGGTTATTGTTGTTATTATTATTGCTTCGGGTTTTTTTCTCGATTACTGTTATGTGTTTGCTTGTCCTAAGGTCACTTCAGAAAACGGAAACTAGATTGTTTTTAGAAATACAAATTCGAAAAATACTAAATTAAAAATGTCTTTAATCGAGAATGCTAAAAAAGTGGTTCCACGCAGTGTGAACTACCATTTCACGAGGAAATGCAATTACCGGTTAGGTTAATCACTCAGTCGCTCACTCACTCACTCACTCCCTCACTCACTCACTCACTCACTCACTCACTCACTCACTCACTCACTCACTCACTCACTCACTCACTCACTCACTCACTCACTCGCGCACTCACTCAATCACTCACTCACTCACTCACTCCCTCACTCACTCGCTCACTCACTCACTCACTCACTCACTCACTCACTCACTCACTGACAGGTGTGGCTTCTGTTTTCACACGGCAAAAACCAGCTTTGTGCTGCCCGTCGAAGAAGCCAAAAAGGGTCTTCGAAAGATGAAGGAAGCAGGTGAATGACTGGCTGACTGACTGACTGGCTGACTGAGGGACTGATTGACTGATTGACTGACTGCCAGACTGACTGGCTCACCTAAAGACTGACATACTGACTGACTGATTGACTGGCTGACTGACTGACTGGCTGACTGACATACTGACTGACTGATTGACTGACTGACTGACTTTGAATTAACAATTTATTCAACTTCTAGGAATGGAGAAAATCAACTTTTCCGGTGGTGAGCCTTTCCTGCATCCCAAGTTCCTCGGTGAGATGGTCAGGTCAGTGTTGATTGACTGACTTCTTGACCGACTGACTGACTGGCTGGCTGACTGACTGATTGACTGACTGACTGACTAACTGACTCACTAAATGACTGACTGCCTGACTGACGGAACGACTGACTGACTGATTGACTGACTGACTGGCTGAATGACTGACTGATTGACTGACTGCCTGGCTGACTGATTGATTGACTGACGGAATGACTGACTGACTAACTGACTCACTAAATGACTGACTGCCTGACTGACTGATTGACTGACTGCCTGACTGACTGACTGGCTGACTGAATGACTGACTGACTGATTGACTGACTGAATGACTGACTCACTCACTCACTCACTCACTGTACATACTACTATCAGATACTGTAAAGTGGATCTGAACCTGCAGTCTGTCAGTATTGTCTCGAATGGCAGTCGAATCAAGGAGGCCTGGTTGGAAACACATGGTTAGAAAACTATATAACTCACTCCCTCACTCACTCACTCTTTGACTCACTCACTCACTCACTCACTCACTCACTCACTCATTCAACTCACTCACTCACTCACTCACTAACTCACCAACTCACTCACCAACTCACTCACTCACTAACTCACTCACTCGCTCACTAACTCACTCACTCACTCACTCACTTATTCACTACAGGTGTTCCAATGTTTGCTGATCGATGGTGAAAACTGCGGTGATGACGCGCTTCGACGTGCAGAAGATATGGTCATCAGTGATGAACAGTTCAAGGTTCGTCAGTCAGTCAGTCAGTCAGTCAGTCAGTCGGTCGGTCAGTCATTCAATCACTTATTCAGTTAGTTATTCAGTTAGTAAGTCAGCCAATCAAACAGTCAGCTTGTCAGTCAGTTAGTCATTCAATTAGTAAGTCAGTCGGTCAAATGTTTTTTAAGGAATTTTGCGAGCGCCACAAGGACATCAATGTGATGGTACCTGAATCGAACGAACTGGTGAGTGAGTGAGTGAGTGAGTGAGTGAGTGAGTGAGTGAGTGAGTGAGTGAGTGAGTGAGTGAGTGAGTGAGTGAGTGAGTGAGTGAGTGAGTGAGTGAGTGATGCATTCAACAACACATGCAGTTTTATTTAAGATGCGCAACAGCTATCTGATTCTTGACGAATATGTTAGTTTCCGTAATTCATTTTTCCTTGAAACATGAAAATAAGTTCTCCAAGTCAGTGAACAAATTATAGCTAAATGTATTATCCTCTGAATGAGTTCTGAAACTGGATCATTTGCTAAATTTCCATTTATGTATACATGCAGTACATCTCGAGAAAAAGGGCCTGCTTTCAAAATAAATCTCATGATTATGTTATGTTATGTTGTGTTGTGTTGTGTTACGTTATGTTATGTTATGTTACGTTATGTTATGTTATAGATGCGCTTCCTGAATAACGTGGATGGTAAGAAGGAGCCGGGCAAGTCCATTCTCGACGTTGATGTGCATGTGGCGCTGAACCAGGCGGGCTTTGATGAGGTCAGTGAGTGAGTGAGTGAGTGGGTGAGTGAGTGAGTGAGTAAGTGAGTGAGTGAGATGAGTGCGTGAGTGAGTGAGTAGAGAGTGAGTAATGAGTAAGTGAGTGAGTGAGTGAGTGAATGAATGAATGAATGAATGAATGAATGAATGAATGAATGAATGAATGAATGAATGAATGAGAGTGAGTGAGTGAGTGAGTGAGTGAGTGAGTGAGTGATTGAGTAACTGAGTGAGTGACTGAGTGAGTTAATGAGTGAGTGAATCCGTATTTGAGATGTCCTTCAAATCGCGAGGCGGACAATACAAATGGACGAAAATGGCAGATCGGCTGAGTTTTTAATGAAAAAAAATATTCGGTAAAAAACGTTTATGACCATATCTCGTTATCAAAATTTAATTCCTCCAATCAGTTACCTCACGGAAGAGCGATTTTCTAAATTTCGGAAACGTACCGAAAGCGGCTTTCACTAGCGGACGAGAAGGGGTGGGAAAAGTGGAATTTCCCCTCTTTGGCGTTTTTCAAAAAGTACATAGCATTTGTTCCTTAATGTGTTTTGTAAAATGAACCAAATCCAGCCGATTCCCCCTCGTTTACAGAATTCCCCCCTTTTGGAAGTTTAGCTCGTCCGCCTGTGGCACGTTCAGCCCGTTCTGAATAACATGAACCTTAGATGGACCATTTTGATATGAACGTATATTTTTCAAGTACAGTAGTATTGTTCACCCTAACCGTACCCATCTGTTCTACTTAGGACCACGAAAAGTTCCTCGTAAGAATCAGGTTGTATTCTTATGTGTATTAATCCCATACTTAAGCCAAGACAGTATGTCCACATAAACTAGCTCGCGGCCCACACTTTTCAACAATAACAACAAACAACAAAGCCATTTGTCCACAATACATCATCATTCACCCTAACCATCAAAAATCGATCAGGTTTGTCTATCAATCTCATACTTAAGCCAAGACTCCACATAAACTAGCCCACACTTTTCGAGCCAGTATCACCAATTTCTTCATATTAATCAGATGATGCATCCAATAATGTCCACATTAGTCAATTGTCCCCATTAACATCCATTCCACTAACCATTCAGTGGCGGATCATCCCCAATCCATTCATCCCCCAGGGCGGCGGCGGCGGGGCCCCACATTTGTCTTCATTGTATATCCCTCTATAATTGTTTCTCCAACATCATACAACTAGACCCCTCAATCAATCGTTCATTGACCCTCAAACTTGCTTAAATGGCCGTTTATATCTTTATCGTCATGAACGGCAAGTTTAAACGTTTAACGTCCTTATCACATTAGATGCTCTCGTTTTTCACATTCTTGTTATAAACCTATTCCGTTTTTGTGATGAATGGCAAAGGTTTCACACTCGAACACCTCCTGTTTGACAACCTTGAACCGTACCCTATTTCCAAAAACGGGAATCAGTTCACATCATGATGGATTTCACACTCAATCACCCCACGTTTGACATCTCTTTTACAAACCGTTTATATCCTTATTGTCATGAGCGGCAAGGATTTCACCTCATGATGGGGTTCAATCAAAACCAAAATGAGCTGCCGTAACCTGCACCCTGAACCACCCCTCATTCCTTGGTACTCAACCTTGCATAAACGGCCACCATAGCAACTCATGATGGTTGACAGCGATCATTTGACGACTGATCACTATGAGGAAGCACTGATTCGGCGATTCCTTTTATAGTGCTCAGAGTGTACAAATTGTACAATTTGTACAATCTGAGCACTATAAAAGGAATCGCCGAATCAGTGCTTCCTCATAGTGGTCAGTCGCCAAATGATCGCTGTCAACCATCATGAGTTGCTATGGTGGCCGTTATGCAAGGTTGAGTACCAAGGAATAAGGGGTGGTTTAGGATGCAGGTTACAGTAACAGGGTTACGGTAGCTCATTTTGGTTTTGATTGAACCCCATCATGAGGTGAAACCCTTGCAGTTCATGACAATAAGCGCAAGTTTTTGGAAATGGGGGTACGGTTCAAGGGTGTCAAACAGGAGGTGGTCGAGTGTGAAACCTTCGCCATTCATCACAAAAAAACAGGAATAGGTTTACAACAAGGGTGTCAAAAACGAGAGCATTTAATGTGAAAACCATCATGAGGTGAAACCCTTGCCGCTCATGACAAAATGGGTGGGTACGGTTCATAAAAAGGGTGTCATACACGACATGATTGACTGGAAAATGTATGATCGATTGACGTTTCAATGAACAGGGGAGTCGGCAAGTGTGTCAAACCGTCATATGAAAGGGTAGAGGTGCTAAATTGTGTGTTTATGAAATTTTGTTTGGATGGAAACGAGTATTGAAATACACTGACGTAAAAAGGTGTTATAGTGTTAAACGTTTGACAGATCCATGCGAAATACGTTTAACACATAAATATTTTAATTTGTACACAAATCTGAAAAAAATTGGCCGTAGTTTCAGTCCTTTTTGAAAAATGCATGTTGCGCGATTCCCTTTTATAGCCGCGCGTGTGTACAAAGTGTACACATTGTACACAATGTACACATTGTATAAAACATGCAGGAATAATACTGCACTGCCTTAACATAGCGCTAATAATAAACTGGCGGATGAAAAAACATGAAAACAGTTCAAAGTATCTATTTGACACTTACTGAAACTGTTTATAAGGTGTGTGTAGGTGAAAATGGTTTCACAACACCCTATCTCTCTCTTTGCTAAAATATCCTACCTTATTGAAAATGTTCCTCTTCCGCCAGTGCTAACATTCAGCGCAACATGCATTATCACCGCGTCATCCCCCTCCATGTGTGGGTTGCATGCGCTCTGACCACATAGTCATAACTGGTTTGTTCGCAGCAATCGTGCGTGCTGTGTTGAATGCATGCGCGCGCTGTTCGACGCACGCATAAAAAATAATATTGGCATGCGTTATGTGTGTGTATTTCAAATGCTGACTGCTATTTACATGAATAATTCCACATGCTAATACCAACACAATTAACAATATACAGTTAAAATCCAACTGGGATTTAGTTTCACTGTTGAATCCGTATTAGAGATTCCAGTAAAACAACATTCCGGTTGAAGTTTTATCGATAAAATTTTGATGCCCAATCTGCGATCACCGTTTGCACCAGATGATGTTAGTTGTCATGTACAGGTTATGTGATAAAAAAACTCTATCTTAGCTTAACCCGAATAACTGACCCATTAAATAGTTCTCGCTCTATGATGAAGAATAGGAATTTGTGGAATTCATGGAAAGTCTACAATAATTCAATTTTATAGTTTCGACTTGAATTCATATCTTTAACCACTGAACTATGTTGAGTTTTTTAGTAACGAGTAATAGATCACATATATATTGATGAAAATCTTCTGTGATATCGTATAAATATATATGCTCATGTAGGGAGTTGTAGAAAACGTAGAAATAAATCGTATTTATCACGAAATCGGTAATCCAGCTTCTTATGGTGGTGTAAATCTGCTGTATGAAGCTAATAAAAATAGCGCTAAACGAAAGGATGTGAAAAAGTTTTTGATGAAAGATAAAACTTTTAGAAGATTTCTCAGAAAGACAACTAAATTTCCAGGAGCACGCATTTTTGTTACCTCGTTGGGCCATATGTTTCAGGCTAGTTTTTCAGCGACATGTATTACTTAATAGATAACTCTTAAACTTATAGGCTGATCTACTCGATATACAAAGTCTTAACCGCTTCAACAAAGGATATCGCTACATTCTGGTGGTTGTGGACAGTTTTTCGAGAAAGGTATGGGTAAAACCATTAAAAAATAAAACTGGATTGACCGTTGCTGTTGCCCTCAAAGGCATATTTCATGATATTAGGGAACAAGGTTTAATGGCACCAATACCTTTGTTGGCCACAGATCTCGGAACTGATTTTTATAATAAGGAAACTGACAAGGTTTATGAACTATTCCGCATGCACCATTTTGCATTGCGTTCTCCAAAAAAGTGTAGTTTAGCTGAATCAAGTATACGTTGGATAAAAGATCGCTTATATAAGCATTTACATGCCAAGGAGACGAAAGTATGGTTTGATGTACTCGAGAAAATTGTGGAAGCCAAAAACAAACGGAAATGTAGGGCACTTGGCGGCTTAACACCATCAGATGTAAACTTTAGCAATCAGAAATCGGTTTTTGAAACATTATATTCAACAACCATGAAAAAAGACAAACAAGTGTTGGACATTGGCACGAAAGTCCAGGTGTCATTGGATCGTTTACCGTTCGCAAAGAGTTTTCATGGTTATTTTGGTTCGAAGGTATATGAGATTAAGCGCCAACATAATCATAACGGTATCTATCGTTACACTTTGTTAGATCCGTCTGATGGTGCTGAAATTTCGGGAACTTACTATGCGGGTGAACTGCTCAAATACATTGAAGATTAAAGTCTTCTATGACATGAGTATAAAATGTCATTATTCACATAAAAGCTTGCATTGTTAAAATGGATTCTACAGGTTTTTATTACACTGCCAGCTCCGCTGGTACATCAGACAGCAGCGTTGCGACTACTTTACTTAACGAACCATTGGATGCTACAAACACAGACTATGAAATAGGTTTGGTATATTCATCAGTTAGTGCATCGTGGATTTACTCTGATGAACTATGGTTTACGATCACAAATAATATTGATGGCAGTGTTAAACTGGTCAGTTTTGAGAAAATACCTTACACAAAGGAGCAAGATGCATTATATATTATAAGCAATAAATTAATAGAAGATTACGGCGCGAACCTGGATTCAGCACCAGCAAAAATACATAAAACGAGATCGGGTTGGCAATTCAGACAACCTAAAAACTCGACTGTTGACATGTCTGAAGACTTGGCTTTCATGCTTGGTCTCCCCAGTTTTATCGACAATGAAGAAAATACTGTTCTAGACACACCTATTAACTTTCACGTTTACGCTCCATTTCTTGAAGAGAGACTATTTTTCATATCATGTCAACAAACGAAGCAGAACTTTACAACAGCAAAAGGGTCTAATAACAGGATTATTCACTTTATACATGCACCAGAGATTGACCCTTACATACTGAGTGGATTTAATAGCCCCAGAATGGGTTATATTCGTTTAGAGAAATGTCTTCTTCACAAGCTGACATTCTCACTACTTAATCACGACGGTGAACCGATTAAATCACACAATCATCATTTCTTCATTGTATTTCATATTCGTCCAGTACTGCACGATGCCTAGCAAACGTATGTGTCAGTGATTGGCGGGATCAAGTGGAGTCCGTGGCCGTCGAGTCAATTCAAACAGAGACTGTACTTCCTGTCAACACGGACAACAATAGAAACCCTCTTTTATTTCATATTCGACCTATACCTGGTATGGTCATAGACACTAAAAATATTAAATTATTGGCTCATTTTCATGTTCAAAAGAAGGAAGCTGGTGAATGGGTTAACATAGCGAACACCGACAAAGTTAATGTATATAACGGCATTGGATTTTCCATGTTCGAAGATGTGAATTTGTTCATTGGCGGAAGCCTGTGCGAATCAAGTCAACGTGAACATTCTCGGAAGTCTTTCATAAAAAATCTGTTGTTCACAGATGAACGTCAGCAACTTGCTTTACAGTCATCTTTATTTTTCCGAAGCGAGAACCCCAAATTTCGAAATAATGTGCTTGTTAATGCCGCAAAAAATCCGGGTGACTACGAACGGGCCATCATGATTCACGATGGTAAATCAGTATCGGTATCCATGCCGTTATATGTAGATGTGCTCCAGACAGATGCTTTTTTACCAGACAACGTTCATTGTACAATAAGAATGTATCCAGCAAGTTCAGTTTCTTGTATGTTGCAAGATGGAATGAACGAACCACTACCTTTGAAACTAACCATTACCAATGCTGTTTTACAAGTACCTAGGTGTCGACTCAATGTTCCTATTCCTCAAAACATTAAAGTTAACTATGAATGCGTACAAGTACTAAATTATTTACATCCTAAAGCCGTTAACACTTTTTCTCATTCACTTAACACTAGTCGTTTACCCAAAAAGTTGGCCATTGTGTTGTTGAGAGAAAATCAATACAATGGTGATTATAAAGACAGTGGTCTGATGTTTGGCCACAATGATGTGAAAAACATCACTGTTCAATGTAATGGGCAAATTTTACCTTCACTCGGAGGCATGAACATGGATGCTGATCAGAAACATTTTAATGAACCATACTCTGCTTTGTTTGAGCAACTGAAGGTGATCAATCCATTATTTGACATGACTACTTTCGATAATGGTAATGCAATCTACGGCATTTCTTTGATGTCCAATGCTCAGCAAGAACGTTTCAAGCAGTCCCATTCTGGGACATGTGATATAGACATCAGTTTTTCGAAGGCCCCAGCTGACAACCTCATTATTCTCGTGTTTTGCTACTATGACTCTTGGTTTTCGATTGATAAGCAAGGTATGTTCCAATCAGCCCTCGATATAAAATGACGGAAGATATTC